>OU696696.1:205721222-206321222 GCA_916050605.2 Platycheirus albimanus
ACACACACACACACACACACACACACACACACACACACACACACACACACACACACACTCACACACACACACACACACACACACACACACACACACACACACACACTCACACACACACACACACACACACACACACACACACACACACACACACACACACACACACACACACACACACACACACACACACACACACACACACACACACACACACACACACACACACACACACACACACACACACACACACACACACACACACACACACACACACACACACACACACACACACACACACACACACACACACACACACACACACACACACACACACACACACACACACACACACACACACACACACACACACACACACACACACACACACACACACACACACACACACACACACACACACACACACACACACACACACACACACACACACACACACACACACACACACACACACACACACACACACACACACACACACACACACACACACACACACACACACACACACACACACACACACACACACACACACACACACACACACACACACACACACACACACACACACACACACACACACACACACACACACACACACACACACACACACACACACACACACACACACACACACACACACACACACACACACACACACACACACACACACACACACACACACACACACACACACACACACACACACACACACACACACACACACACACACACACACACACACACACACACACACACACACACACACACACACACACACACACACACACACACACACACACACACACACACACACACACACACACACACACACACACACACACACACACACACACACACACACACACACACACACACACACACACACACACACACACACACACACACACACACACACACACACACACACACACACACACACACACACACACACACACACACACACACACACACACACACACACACACACACACACACACACACACACACACACACACACACACACACACACACACACACACACACACACACACACACACACACACACACACACACACACACACACACACACACACACACACACACACACACACACACACACACACACACACACACACACACACACACACACACACACACACACACACACACACACACACACACACACACACACACACACACACACACACACACACACACACACACACACACACACACACACACACACACACACACACACACACACACACACACACACACACACACACACACACACACACACACACACACACACACACACACACACACACACACACCACAGACACACACACACACACACACACACACACACACACACACACACACACACACACACACACACACACACACACACACACACACACACACACACACACACACACACACACACACACACACACACACACACACACACACACACACACACACACACACACACACACACACACACACACACACACACACACACACACACACACACACACACACACACACACACACACACACACACACACACACACACACACACACACACACACACACACACACACACACACACACACACACACACACACACACACACACACACACACACACACACACACACACACACACACACACACACACACACACACACACACACACACACACACACACACACACACACACACACACACACACACACACACACACACACACACACACACACACACACACACACACACACACACACACACACACACACACACACACACACACACACACACACACACACACACACACACACACACACACACACACACACACACACACACACACACACACACACACACACACACACACACACACACACACACACACACACACACACACACACACACACACACACACACACACACACACACACACACACACACACACACACACACACACACACACACACACACACACACACACACACACACACACACACACACACACACACACACACACACACACACACACACACACACACACACACACACACACACACACACACACACACACACACACACACACACACACACACACACACACACACACACACACACACACACACACACACACACACACACACACACACACACACACACACACACACACACACACACACACACACACACACACACACACACACACACACACACACACACACACACACACACACACACACACACACACACACACACACACACACACACACACACACACACACACACACACACACACACACACACACACACACACACACACACACACACACACACACACACACACACACACACACACACACACACACACACACACACACACACACACACACACACACACACACACACACACACACACACACACACACACACACACACACACACACACACACACACACACACACACACACACACACACACACACACACACACACACACACACACACACACACACACACACACACACACACACACACACACACACACACACACACACACACACACACACACACACACACACACACACACACACACACACACACACACACACACACACACACACACACACACACACACACACACACACACACACACACACACACACACACACACACACACACACACACACACACACACACACACACACACACACACACACACACACACACACACACACACACACACACACACACACACACACACACACACACACACACACACACACACACACACACACACACACACACACACACACACACACACACACACACACACACACACACACACACACACACACACACACACACACACACACACACACACACACACACACACACACACACACACACACACACACACACACACACACACACACACACACACACACACACACACACACACACACACACACACACACACACACACACACACACACACACACACACACACACACACACACACACACACACACACACACACACACACACACACACACACACACACACACACACACACACACACACACACACACACACACACACACACACACACACACACACACACACACACACACACACACACACACACACACACACACACACACACACACACACACACACACACACACACACACACACACACACACACACACACACACACACACACACACACACACACACACACACACACACACACACACACACACACACACACACACACACACACACACACACACACACACACACACACACACACACACACACACACACACACACACACACACACACACACACACACACACACACACACACACACACACACACACACACACACACACACACACACACACACACACACACACACACACACACACACACACACACACACACACACACACACACACACACACACACACACACACACACACACACACACACACACACACCACACACACACACACACACACACACACACACACACACACACACACACACACACACACACACACACACACACACACACACACACACACACACACACACACACACACACACACACACACACACACACACACACACACACACACACACACACACACACACACACACACACACACACACACACACACACACACACACACACACACACACACACACACACACACACACACACACACACACACACACACACACACACACACACACACACACACACACACACACACACACACACACACACACACACACACACACACACACACACACACACACACACACACACACACACACACACACACACACACACACACACACACACACACACACACACACACACACACACACACACACACACACACACACACACACACACACACACACACACACACACACACACACACACACACACACACACACACACACACACACACACACACACACACACACACACACACACACACACACACACACACACACACACACACACACACACACACACACACACACACACACACACACACACACACACACACACACACACACACACACACACACACACACACACACACACACACACACACACACACACACACACACACACACACACACACACACACACACACACACACACACACACACACACACACACACACACACACACACACACACACACACACACACACACACACACACACACACACACACACACACACACACACACACACACACACACACACACACACACACACACACACACACACACACACACACACACACACACACACACACACACACACACACACACACACACACACACACACACACACACACACACACACACACACACACACACACACACACACACACACACACACACACACACACAC
The DNA here is from genome assembly GCA_916050605.2 of Platycheirus albimanus. NCBI lineage: Eukaryota > Metazoa > Arthropoda > Insecta > Diptera > Syrphidae > Platycheirus > Platycheirus albimanus. The sequence goes on from OU696696.1 coordinate 205,725,711, forward strand.
ACACACACACACACACACACACACACACACACACACACACACACACACACACACACACACACACACACACACACACACACACACACACACACACACACACACACACACACACACACACACACACACACACACACACACACACACACACACACACACACACACACACACACACACACACACACACACACACACACACACACACACACACACACACACACACACACACACACACACACACACACACACACACACACACACACACACACACACACACACACACACACACACACACACACACACACACACACACACACACACACACACACACACACACACACACACACACACACACACACACACACACACACACACACACACACACACACACACACACACACACACACACACACACACACACACACACACACACACACACACACACACACACACACACACACACACACACACACACACACACACACACACACACACACACACACACACACACACACACACACACACACACACACACACACACACACACACACACACACACACACACACACACACACACACACACACACACACACACACACACACACACACACACACACACACACACACACACACACACACACACACACACACACACACACACACACACACACACACACACACACACACACACACACACACACACACACACACACACACACACACACACACACACACACACACACACACACACACACACACACACACACACACACACACACACACACACACACACACACACACACACACACACACACACACACACACACACACACACACACACACACACACACACACACACACACACACACACACACACACACACACACACACACACACACACACACACACACACACACACACACACACACACACACACACACACACACACACACACACACACACACACACACACACACACACACACACACACACACACACACACACACACACACACACACACACACACACACACACACACACACACACACACACACACACACACACACACACACACACACACACACACACACACACACACACACACACACACACACACACACACACACACACACACACACACACACACACACACACACACACACACACACACACACACACACACACACACACACACACACACACACACACACACACACACACACACACACACACACACACACACACACACACACACACACACACACACACACACACACACACACACACACACACACACACACACACACACACACACACACACACACACACACACACACACACACACACACACACACACACACACACACACACACACACACACACACACACACACACACACACACACACACACACACACACACACACACACACACACACACACACACACACACACACACACACACACACACACACACACACACACACACACACACACACACACACACACACACACACACACACACACACACACACACACACACACACACACACACACACACACACACACACACACACACACACACACACACACACACACACACACACACACACACACACACACACACACACACACACACACACACACACACACACACACACACACACACACACACACACACACACACACACACACACACACACACACACACACACACACACACACACACACACACACACACACACACACACACACACACACACACACACACACACACACACACACACACACACACACACACACACACACACACACACACACACACACACACACACACACACACACACACACACACACACACACACACACACACACACACACACACACACACACACACACACACACACACACACACACACACACACACACACACACACACACACACACACACACACACACACACACACACACACACACACACACACACACACACACACACCACACACACACACACACACACACACACACACACACACACACACACACACACACACACACACACACACACACACACACACACACACACACACACACACACACACACACACACACACACACACACACACACACACACACACACACACACACACACACACACACACACACACACACACACACACACACACACACACACACACACACACACACACACACACACACACACACACACACACACACACACACACACACACACACACACACACACACACACACACACACACACACACACACACACACACACACACACACACACACACACACACACACACACACACACACACACACACACACACACACACACACACACACACACACACACACACACACACACACACACACACACACACACACACACACACACACACACACACACACACACACACACACACACACACACACACACACACACACACACACACACACACACACACACACACACACACACACACACACACACACACACACACACACACACACACACACACACACACACACACACACACACACACACACACACACACACACACACACACACACACACACACACACACACACACACACACACACACACACACACACACACACACACACACACACACACACACACACACACACACACACACACACACACACACACACACACACACACACACACACACACACACACACACACACACACACACACACACACACACACACACACACACACACACACACACACACACACACACACACACACACACACACACACACACACACACACACACACACACACACACACACACACACACACACACACACACACACACACACACACACACACACACACACACACACACACACACACACACACACACACACACACACACACACACACACACACACACACACACACACACACACACACACACACACACACACACACACACACACACACACACACACACACACACACACACACACACACACACACACACACACACACACACACACACACACACACACACACACACACACACACACACACACACACACACACACACACACACACACACACACACACACACACACACACACACACACACACACACACACACACACACACACACACACACACACACACACACACACACACACACACACACACACACACACACACACACACACACACACACACACACACACACACACACACACACACACACACACACACACACACACACACACACACACACACACACACACACACACACACACACACACACACACACACACACACACACACACACACACACACACACACACACACACACACACACACACACACACACACACACACACACACACACACACACACACACACACACACACACACACACACACACACACACACACACACACACACACACACACACACACACACACACACACACACACACACACACACACACACACACACACACACACACACACACACACACACACACACACACACACACACACACACACACACACACACACACACACACACACACACACACACACACACACACACACACACACACACACACACATACACACACACACCACACACACATATATATATATATATATATATATATACACTTCAACAATTGCAGAATCACACTAACTAAAATAACCCAAAATTAACTACAATCATGAACTCAAAAGCTACTAAAAGCAATAAAATTCGAATGGGGATTTCCACTCAAATGTCGGCAGGAGTCAATACTACCGGCACGGGCTTTGCCTCGAAAGAGGAATAGTCGCCAGTGACTAAAAGTTCAAAAACGAAATACAAAACAAATAAAGAAAAACAAACACACTCGTCAGGCGATATGACCGGTAGGACGACCTCGACTCCCGGGAAGGCTATAAAGCCGTCCGAGAGTGGGGGAAGTGCTTGCAGTCTGGACGCTCCTCCATAGCTGAAGGGACCAATCACGGTCAGCGGTGGGGTTACTGTGACTTACAGTAACCCAGCTGCTCGCCGAGACTGCCCCCGACAGTTGAGGATGTATCCACCATAAATAGTGAGAGTGCTACAGTGACACACTGTGCCATGGAGGAGTCGTGACTCTCGACTTCAATATTGGCCGAACTGCACCTCTATCGGACTCTCAAAAAATTCCCCTCCTTGACAGGGGGTGTGGCTGTGACTTACAGCTCCACCTCGGTCAGGGAGAGGAATACTCCTTCAAAACAAAATCCTTCGGGCTCGGGAAGGGATGCTCCGGGTGCTGATGGAGCCGTGACTTTCGGTTCCACCGGCAACATAGGTAAACCTTCTTCGAGCTCCATGGGGATTACCCCTGCGACGGTGGGACTGTGACTTACAGTACCACCGCTGTAGGGAGGAATGTAACCTATTCACGGAGAGAGAGACGGAACACGGAGAGAACAGTGAAGACGCTAGGTGACTTACCAGTGTCTGATCTTGACTCGAAACAATCTGCCAAACTCGTGTGGGCGAGAAATATTGTAAAGTGCGGAGACTCTACGTCAAAGCACCAGCGATCCTTTGAGGGAACCGTTCCGGAACCCAAAAGACCAAAGGCCAAATCCAATACTCTTTCCAATATCAGGAAGGATCTATCCTTTAGTGACGTACTAAAGGATAAAACCATTTTAGTGGTGATTGATAGGAGTAATGTAGATGGCATGATCTCCTTCGATCGATGGACGACGGTCTTGAACAAGCTACTGGACCCTCATGATGGAAAATCCAGGTGAACCTGCCATTTTTGAGGATGCCGGGTGGTACCAGGGGCGCGTCAAATTTGTCGCCTTCGATGGTCGGAGGTCGTGCGATCTATATAAGCTCGCTATCAGAAGGTTGGAGGGAATCTGGCCTGGTGCTAAGCTCGAGGTTGTGGCAAGAGAAGACATTCCTTGCAGACCAAGGGCTCGTACCAGATTACCAGCTGAACTCTCCAACAAAGAAATCATCCTTAAAATGCTACAATATGGTATCCCATCCATGCCTACTCTTGACTGGAAAGTCGCCAAGCTGGAGGATCCGGAGGGTCCTTATAGATCGGCTATTATAGTACTCAATAGGGATTCACTGGCTCCACTAGCGTCGACCAAAGGGGTGATTAGGTTTGGATGGTCTACCATTACGCTGAAAGTGTATAGGAAAGACGAATAAAGTGCTAGACTAGCACTCCCAACATCGGAGGACATACCCGCAGTGCAGGAATCTGCTGGCGTCATCAACCTTCCAGTAATGGAAATAGATGCACCCAGCACTTCTTCTATAGGTATGCCCTCCTCTTAACCAAATACCCCATCCGACTTGGATGCTAACACTGTCGACAGTCACTTCGACATGGAGACTGAAGACTACAATAACGAACATTTTCTTTTACGATCATCCTCGGAGTCAGACTCAGAGGATCAAATGTTTGTTGTCTCTTGGTAGATCTCACCTTAGCTCCTTAATCGGTGTCATAACTGGACACTGTCTTATAGGCAGACAAGCTATTAGACTCGGTGTCTTCTCGAACGACTTCAGCAGAAGTTGCATGGACGAAGAAGAAGAAGAGACCATACCTCATCTTCTTTGTTCATGCCCTGCTCTCTCACAAAGACGAAAACTACATTTGGGAGAATTCTTCTTCAACGATACTAATGATCTAACTCAAACAGACATACACTGTCTCCATCGCTTTATTTAAAGTTCAAAATAGTTTTATAATAAATAGTTAGGTAATGCCTTACTTTATATGTGGTATCACAATGAACCTAGTATCTGGTCTTAGTGTTTCAGTCGTTGACTGACAGCCACCTTAACTTAACCTAAACTGTGCCCTATCCACAAGAAAGGAGATACTCTTAGCTGTGCCAACTACAGAGGTATAAGTTTCCTAAATGTCGCTGTGTGAATGTCTGAACCCTTTCGCACGTGAACTGATTGGCCCCTATCAGTGTTTCAGGCCCGGTAAGTCAACAGTCGACCAACTTTTCACACTTTGGCAGATTTTGGAAAAGACCCAAGAATTCCAGATTGATACTCACCACCTCTTTATCGATTTTAATGTCGCCTATGACAGCGTGAACAGTAACGATCTATACAGAGCCATGTCACTTCTTGGCATCCCTGCTTAACTCGTTCGATTGTGCAGGATGACTATGGAGAACTCGCGCTGCTCCGTCAAGGTTGGTAAGAACACCACCGTCTCATTTAATGTCGAGAAAGGCTTACGACAGGGTGACGCGCTGTCATGTAGCCTCTTCAACATCATTCTTGAGGCGATCGTACGCAACTCGCATGTCAACACCAGCGATACGATTTTTTTAGATCCGTTCAATTACTTGGCTATGCTGATGATATTGACATTATTGGAAGAACGAAGCGCGCTGTCAGTGGAGCATTCGCAAGTATTGAAGTGGAAGCAGCTCGAATGGGTCTGGCTGTAAATGAAGATAAAACAAAGTATCGGGTGAAGTAGATCATCACCATAGGCTCGGACAAAACGTCTCAATGGACAGATATACCTTTGAGGTTGTCAAGGACTTTGTCTATTTGGGTTCCACTATAACCTCTCAGAACAACATCAGTGAAGAGATCAGTCGAAGAATCACTCTTGCCAATCGCTGTTTCTTCGGTCAAAGAAGGCATCTTAGTAGTAAAGCCCTCTCTCAAAGGACCAAGGAGACACAATACAAGACCCTTATCATCCCAGTCCTGCTGTATGGGGCAGAAGCGTGGACACTGACACAGTCGGATGAATACAGGCTGGGGTGCTTTGAGAGAAAGATTCTTCGGGTGATATTCGGTCCTGTATGTATCAATGGAGTATGGAGGAGAGGATTCAATGGCGAACTGTACGGGCTATACAGCGACATTGACCTGGTTAAGAAGCTGAAAATACAGCGGCTTAGATGGCTGGGCCATGTGGAGCGTATGGACGAAAACGCTCCTGCCCCACGAGTCTTCAATTCCAACCAGGAGGGCCGACGCAGTTCTGGAAAACCCCATCTAAGGTGGCGCGATCAAGTGGAAAACGACTTCAACCAACTTGGTGTGCGCAACTGGAGGCCACTGGCTAGGGACCGTCCTAGCTGGCGAGGATTGTTGGTTGAGGCCGTGGTCCACAATGGACTGTCTACGCCACCTTAAGTAAGTAAGTAACGTTGATAACATGCACTGATTTGATTTTTGACTAGTCTACCTAAGTATTTGAAAGTTAATATTTCATCTGGCCTTTAAAATGTACGGGCTACATGTAACATTCTATTTTTTTCTTTTATTGAGTTAATCAGATTTATAGAATACCATTTTGGGTATAATGTATTTCGAGATTTTCGAAAACGGACATTTAAATCTATTGCAGATAGAAATTATGCAGACAGAAATTATGACAAAATATAAATACCTTTGTGAATGGATGACTCCTGGTTTGAGTTTGACCACACATTTTAAGGAGAGACATAGCTGACCGAACAAAAAGGACGTAAGACTCTGCTAGGAGATAGAAGTGTTCAATGCGGTCACCAGGGTGATCGAAACATATGGGTCACATATCTGGGACACACAAAAAATGAAGGAGTGGAGAAGTTACAGAGATGTTTTTTTTAAGTACTCGGCCTACCAAGGGTAACTCCAAACTATACGCTTACGCTTGGATACCAAATGAAGCCTATTCTCGAATAAACGATGCGGTGCCATATGAACTGTATAGGAAAAGTCTTCAATTACTATTATGACAACAGTCTACCAAAAATATTGGCTAGGAGTGTAAACTAAAACAAATTTACTGGTTTGATGAATGACAAAACTCGCCTATGCCTACGAACCTAGAAGAACTGGTGGCAAACAGGAACCGATTTCAAATTTTTGTTGAAAACGAAACGTAAAAAATTGTTGCCGATGACTTCCAAGTAGTGCTTCAAAGGTCGAATCCGACAAGATCTCATGGACTTTACCATCAGCTGAACTATGAAGAAGTTGACAAGTCGGCGATAATCTAAAAAGCTCAGTAGTAAGATGGATTTTTAAAGCAAATACAGAACTCGTAAGGCTTTTAGAACATTAAGAACAAAACAAGAAAATGTGAACTGTTCACTTTGCAATATGAATGAGATATAATCATATATGCATTTTATGGGAATTTGTCCAATACTAAGGGCGATACGCATATATTGCTTCGGAACCGCAACACTCGATGAGAACGCCATGCTCACTCTATTGGATGGAGAAAGGGATTGGTTAAATCTCATAAAATACCTCCAAAGAGCTCAGGGCCGTAGCCAGGGGGGATCACAGGGGTTTGAACCCCCACCCCCCTCCCCGAAATTTTTAAAAAATGCATCTGTAAATCATGCTTTTACGAATCAATATAAAATTTGTATTCAATTTTATATATTTGTGATACTGAACTCAACTTTAGATCCCATTATGATAATATAATCGGAAGAGCCAACTCAACTCTTGGTTTCGTTAAACGGGTGGTCCAAAGAGTTTTCGGATCCCTACGTTACGAAATCTCTTTATACTACCTTTGTCCGACCTTTGCTCGAATATGGTAGTCAAATATGGTCCCCTTATCACATGACCCATATTAAAAGAATTGAAGGAGTACAACGTAGATTCCTCCGTTTTGCTCTAAGGGGACTTCCCTGGGTTGACACCTACAACCTTCCACCATATCATGATCGGTTGCGGCTGATTAATTTACAATCACTTGAAAAACGTCGTGAAGTAGCTGACGTTATTTTCGTGCATCAAGTTCTATCTGGCGAAACAGATTCTTCTGTCCTCCTCGAGTTAATGAATATTAACATCAACTCCGGTTCTCTACGATCAGTACCCCAATTCCATCTGGAATCACACAGAACTGATTATGGCAGAAATGAACCTGTGACAAGAATGTTGCGGGAAGTAAATTCTAATTCTATTATTTTTGATTTTCACCATAGCAAGATTACACAAAGGAAGCTCATGTATCAATAGTTCCCTACTAAACTAACAAGAGAGAAACTGAAACTTCTTTTATTTATTTAATATTAACAAATGCCTTAGCATGCTTATTTATAATTATTTATTTTTTTTTTATTAAATTTATTTTAATTTAATTTTATTTTCTCTTATCTTTTAAATTTTGACATCTGCTATCTGCACGAATGTTTATATTTTCGATTTTTTTTAACTTTTTTGCTTTTCTAGTATTCCTCTTACATTTTTACTGCTTGCATTAAGCAGAACCTAAGTTCTTTCTTTTTAATTAGGTGCCGATACGACCTGCAATCGTATTTGCTGTCGTGCTCGGTGTAAATGGACCCCAGCGCGGGTGGAATCGGGTGGGAAAGTGGCGTGGGATAATTTTAAATAATTATATTGACTATGTTAAAAATGTCTGATTTTAGTTTTAAGCCGACGTAGTGCCAACATAATTTTCGATGAATTTAGTAAGGTAACTCTGACAATTTTTAAAAACAACCGCAAACGACACATAGCCCCAGGCTGGCAGGTATTTTTTACTTCGATGAACATATATCTAAGCAACTCAATTTAATTTAGCATACCAAGATATGTATGTTCCTACATGAAACAATTTGTATAATATAGTATATTTTTATTTCCCTTCCAGATAAACAATTGTTGTAATTGTAAACTTCGTTATTCCACTTCAATTAGTTGCAAAATTGTACCTGGTTCATTCCATGCGTTTCTATTCTTTCTCCAGCAATAGGCGAAAAGCCATGAGCAACCCGCATCGTTGACTTTGTTTTTAATTTTACTTCTAAATACACATTTCCAATGCAAAATAAGAGGTCATTCACACGCATGAGCAGAATTAAATTATACTCTGTTCAACATAAATCGGCATTACAGGGAAAATAGGGATGTTTGTCTTTCATTCGCACCCTTTTGTTTTCCGAAAGGGCGTTTCATACAAATGCTCTTACATTGCTTCCGTAGTAAGCATTTCAAATAAGCAACAATCTGAAAAAATTCTACGTGGGAATACCGTAATTTTTTTAAGATTGAAATTTTCATTTAGGTGCTTTGTTTTATTTATTAAAAATATAACAATTTATCTTTTTCCACACCACGAAGGGGTAGGGTATAATGCTCGTAGGACTAATCCCTTATAAAAACTAACAACAATTAACGTTTTATTCATTAAGATTAATATACACAGTTTAAAATTATATATCAAAGATAAATAAACTTTACTTTAATTCATCTTTTAAATAAAAGAACCTTCTAACAAAAAAAATACATAAATTCACTTATTAAATATCAAAAATAACACAATTTCTTACTAATTTAAAAGTAAAATAAATACACCTCTTCCAATTCTTAAAATGTCATCCGTCTTAAAAACACAAATAACACAAAACTCAAAAATACACCATTTAAATATACACTTTACTTAAAAACACTTCACATTAACATCACAATCGAAATAACGAAAAACACAGGAAATACCAAAAAACTGATCCTTTTCGGTTCTTAAAATCTTGTCAAATCGTGTTTTTTGGGCACGGTTCAACTCTCGATATTTGTTTCCGCTCCATCCCAACAATTCCTTTGTCTTACCAACGTCTTTAGTCCGTTGTTCTCTGGGAGTTTTGAGAGTGACTCAGAGAGGATAACAAAGCAGGTTTTTTTCCATCGGGTCGAGCCAGCGGACAAGCTGGAGACTTGCCCGGAAGGTATTCGAATTTGATCGTGCTAAGCCAGCGTATGAGCTGCAGACTCACATGCAACTGTATTATATGAAACGTGTCGAGCCAGCAGACGAGCGGGAGACTCACACGCAACTGTATTATATCAAACGTGTCGAGCCAGCAGACGAGCTGGAGACTCACACGCAACTCTAATAACTCATCTATCGTGTAGAGCCAGAGGACGAGCTGGAGACTCGCACGCCATCTGTATAAAGAACGAAGGAGCTCCTTCCAATAATGTTGAGCGGTGAAACATCAACTAGAGGATACTAACTACATAATTTCTTTTAACAACGCCCCAATAGCGAGCCCATCCTAAAATTAGGTTTCATTATTAAAGTAACGTAGTTTTAATTAAATTCTCTTCAAAAGATCGTAAAAAAAAAAAAAAAAAAAAAATCGTCCTTGATTCCCCAACTCTGCACAAAGGTCCAACGTAGTAGATTTCGCGAATATAGTTTTTGTTTCCTCTTTCCTTCGATCCTCAAAAATATGTAACATTACTTAAATAATTCTTAAAAAAGTTAACTTCTCCTTCAACTGATTTTCAAACAAACTTGTATAGTAGAGTAATAGGGTTTTTCACACCGAGCTAAAACGCGGTTTTCGCGAAAAAACCCCAAAACCTGAACGAAAACACAAGTTTTACCATACGTTTTTTCTCATCACAAGTTTTATAAAACGACTGGTTTTATATAAAACCTGTCGAAAACTTGTTGGAATACAAAGCAAACACACCTGAGTTTGTTGTGATTCTTTCAGAACATACCTTAATTTGTTGCGATCCTTTCCAAACACACCTAAAAAGCGCATAAACGAAAAAAAATCAATCAAAGCAGCCGAAAATATTTTCATTTCAAAATTTGATAATCAGTTGTAAAGTAAAAATGAAGTGAAAATGTCAAAAGAAAACTTGAAAAGTCCGGTGTAAACTTTTAGCTGAAAACCGGGTTTTCGGCTCGGTGTGAAGACCCTATAAGACCAAATCCCAAAAGACTCAGTTTCAAAACTGACATAGATAAACACGACGAAGTTTCAAAATCTGGTATGCTGCACGATTAATAAAATGCACGACTGGGTCGCACGTACTTGCTCTGTGGGTGCAATAGTACGATGAAAACAAACTTTTCGATCAATGAGAACAACTCATTTTTGAAACATTTGGTAAAACCTAAACAAAATTGACTGAAACTGAAAAAACCGATATACGGGAGCTAACGTTAAGAAACCTTTAATATTTAAAATTAAGACGTTATCTTTTGGGTGTTATAAATGATACAAATGTCCACTTATGGCCAAATTAATAATACTGTTAAAAGCTATTTCCACTATTATCATGTATAGCCAAAAACTAAAAATGCAGTTTTGTTTGAAGTATTCTATGTATGTTACATACAAAGTTTCATAAAAATCGGGGGAGCTTTTTTTGAGTAATTTAGAAAAAATGAAAAAATTGGCCAAAATCTAGTGGCTCTTTGTATAGGAGCCACCATTTAAAAAAGAGAGACTGAAAAAAAATCAATGCCATCTGATAGGAAGCTGTAAGGAACTATACCAAACAAAGTTTGTTTGAATTCGATACAACCGTTGACAACTTATGGCCATTTGAAAAAAAGACGTTAAAATCAGATATCCGTTATTAGCATTTTTTTCCAAAAACTAAAAACGCAGTTCTCTTAAGAACACTAAAATAATATATTACACCAAATTTAATCAAAATCGTTAGAGCCATTTTTGAGCAAATTAGAAAACCTGAAAAAGTTGGCTAAAACTGAACGGCTCGTTGTATGGGAGCTACCATTTAGAAAGGCTTTACTGAAAAATTTACAAAACCATCCTATAGAACGCTATAAAAAACGATGCCAAACGAAGTTTGAGTCAATTCAATCAAGCCGTTGCGAACTTATGGCCACTTAAAAAAAAGCCGTTAAGAGCAGATCTCCGTTATTTGCATATTTAGCGAAAAACTAAAAACGCAGTTCTCTTAAAAACAGTAAAAGAATATAACACACAAAGTTTAATCAAAATCGTTAGAGCCATTTTCGAGAAAATTAGAAAAAACCAAAAGAAGTTGGCTAAAACTCAACGGCTCGTTGTATGGAAGCCAACGTTTAGAAAGGCTTCAGTGAAAAATTTACTAAACCATCCTATAGAACACTATGAAAAACTATGTCAAACAAAATTTGAGTTTATTCAATCAAGCCGTTGTGAACTTATGGCTATTTGAAAAAAAGCCGTTAAAACCTGATTTTCGTTACGACCATTTGAGCCAAAAACAAAAAACGCAGTTTTGTTAGAAATGCTTAAAGTTAGCTAAATTTTAAGTTTAATCAAAATCGTTAGAGCCGTTTTCGAGAAAATCCAAATTGAAAAAAACCGTTACTTGGAAGGTACAAGTTTGAGCCGGGCTAAGACGAAATAAAAAAATTCTCGACAACCGTTTTTCTTGAAACTGCTATATATCAAGTTTGAAGAAAATCCGTCAAGCCGTTTAGACTGTAGCATGACGTGAAAAAGCGCACAGACGCACATCCGCACATCCGCACAGACAGACCGACGGACGGTATGGGGAAAACCACTTTTTTGGGCTTCTTTATCATCGTAATGTCATGTTTGATTAAAACCTCGATTTTTTTTTTCTGCACGAAACCAATACTTGCCCTATAGAGCAAGTAAAAAATGGATGAGCTTAATTTCTATTGGTGAAATATGTTGGTTAGCTGTGATATAATATTTTGCATACATTGTCATTTCAAATGCCGTTAGAAGAGTAAGAAGCAAGAGAAAAGGTATAATTTTAAGAATTCTTTGCAATTACTATACTAATACATACACATGTTGAAGTATCCATTTTTATTGACATTAGCTTGACCATTTGATTGGTTCCTATTGAAAATTATAGAAAACAATGCTGACATGATATGAGAAGGAATTATTAATTATTGTGATTTCTTTTTACATAGCATGGTAAGAAGCGAGAAGCGACATATTTTGTTTTTAGTTTTTGGGGGAAGGCAAGGCGGTCAAATAAAAATTATTTGAATGTAGGAAAGCAATAATGTAAGGTGAAGTTTGTAGATTTATGATTTTTTTTACACGAGAATGAATTTTTTAGATATAAATAAAGCAGATGGCTTTGTTGCTTATGAGCTACTAGCGGTACCCGGCGCGCGTTGCTACGCCCAAAAAAACACTTGTGTATTTAATGTGAAACTAAATTTATTTAGCGTAACGGGTACAATGGTTGGCACCCCCGATTTTTGTACTAATTATTGGCACCTTTATTGCAGTAAAGAATTTCACAAAGCCTACTATGCCCAGAAACAAAAAATCGTGATTTTTCATAATCTGTATCTATTCTCCACAATTATGAGTTTTTATTTTGGTGTATGTCATTCTCAGTACCTTTTTGTTACTGAAAGAGTAAACCCGTTTTGAATTCGTGAAAAAAGTGCTAATTATACAGTGTTCCCGCTAAGGAGACTACATTTGGTAAGTGTCCGTTTTTGATTATTTTTTGAGCTTTTAGATGAAGATTTGTTTTTTTTTTAATACAACAATTTAATAAATCAAATATTTTTAACTGTTTTTTTGTAAGAAAATTGCTTAAATTGTTAAAAAAAGGGTGCCAATAATTGGTCCAATATAAAGTAGTGGTTCAATTGTTGGCAGGGGGGTGCCAATAATTCGTGCACTGGGACTACAATTATTGGCACTGCCAATAATTGTACTTTTATGACTGCCAATAATTATACCCCGTATCCGTTATAAATTTCAGTTTGAAAAATGGGGAAAAAATATCAGAATTATCAAGAAGAAAACATTCAGCAAGCTTTAATGGCAATAAAAAGTGGGTTGATATCCAAATAAAGCAGCTTCTTTAAAGTTCAAAGTGCCCAGATCTACGTTACAATTTCGTTTAAGCTCTAAATTTTCTAAGACACGTCCCGGACCAGAAACTGTTTTAACAGAAGCAGAGGAGTTAATAATTGTTGATTGGTTAACAATATGACAAGAAAAAGGATTTCCCAAACGAAAGGAGGATCTCTTTTATGCTGTACAGGAGTTTTTGAAACAAAATCAAAGAGAAACTGTATAAGGGAGTATCACAATAAATGTCTTAATAAGCGTAACATCGAGTATCTTCCATTACTTTGTTGCTCCGTTTGTTTAAAAAAAAATTAATTATGCAAAAAAAAAAAATTTAACTAATTTTTAACTTTAATTTAATTTATTTTTTATTTTCCTCAGGTATTTTTTATTTATATTTTTTTTTAATTGCTTCGAATGCAGTGTTTTTGTTATAATAAACTTTTTTTTAATTAAACTTCGATAAAAAATAACACGAAAAACAACAGTATTTCTTTCAATTTTAAGGGTGCCAATAATTGTACCCTTGGGTGCCAACAATTGTATCTAGATGCCAATGACTGTGCCTTTCCGCTGGCTTTTCCTATTTTTACAGTTTAATAAAATTCTTTGTTTATTAAACATTTTTTTCTAATAACATTCAAGTAAAAAATTCTTTAAATTTTAATTTGAAATATAAAACATATTCTTAACTCTTTAAATGCGAGAGGAATTCCCAATTTAAAGTGAAAAAATGCTTAGGGGTGCCAACCATTGTACCCGTTACGCTATATGTATATTTTATCTCAATGTTAGCGGATAAGCAATATTTTTGGTCGTTTCGGTTGGTGTATAAATATACAAATTTTTTGGCATACACACAAAGTGCAGTTAATTTGATTGTTAAACTGAACATGATAACATTGATAAATTGTGGCTTGAATATTTTGCTGCATTTGACAAAAATTTGGGAACATAAAATGTCATTTGTTGTGCGATTCAATTCCTTTTCCTATGTTTAAAAGTTGTTTGGAAAATGTTTGGGTGGACGATTCTTGCACCAAATGGACACGCACGTTCGTTCAGAGTTTGATTTTTCGACTCAGTTCCATTAATATGATGCTTTTATTCAACGAAAGGAAAACATTTTAATAAAAAAGTTGAAAAAAAAACTTTGCCAAAAGCCCGCATTTTTCTGTCTTCCACCCGGGCATTCCGCTTAAAAATTTATGAAAAACACCAAAAAAGAATTAAAAAAAAACTGAACCAAAATTGTTAAAAGCATGCATTTTTTTTCCTTCCACCCGATCGGCACGAAACCTTCACAGGAACCATCCCGGGACTAAACTATATTTACCCCAAAAATTTCATAAAGATCCATTGGGTGCTTTAGGAGTCCATACGCAACATACATATATACACACATCCATTTTTATATATACACCGCGGCTTCACTCGCGTTTCAGCTGATCAAGAAGTAGACTGTACCTTGAGGAGTATAGTCTATCGTAATCTAGCTTCTTCTTCTTTTATAGCTTTATAATTTAATACCTACATTTAACCGTGATAAAAAGAAACCTATAAGATATACCAGATTATAATCTAGCTCTGTTGTAAATTTCATTCCGATCCGGTCAGCCATTCTGGTGTGATTTCAAAAATAGCCAATATGCTATTCCAGACTATAATCTATCTCTGTGCTAAATTTCATTCAGATGAGTTCAGCCATTCTGGTGTGATTTAAAAAATTAAAACAAATCTAACCCACGTTAACCATACACTTTACCGGGATAAAAAGTAGCCAATATGCTATTCCAGCCTATAATCTATCATTGTGCTAAATTTCATTCAGATAAGTTCAGCCATTCTGGTGTGATTTAAAAAATTAAAACAAATCTATCCCACGGGAACCATACATTTTACCGGGATAAAAAGTAGCCAATATGCTATTCCAGACTATAATCTATCTCTGTGCTAAATTTCATTCAGATGAGTTCAGCCATTCTGGTGTGATTTAAAAAATTAAAACAAATCTAACCCACGTTAACCATACACTTTACCGGGATAAAAAGTAGCCAATATGCTATTCCAGCCTATAATCTATCATTGTGCTAAATTTCATTCAGATAAGTTCAGCCATTCTGGTGTGATTTAAAAAATTAAAACAAATCTATCCCACGGGAACCATACATTTTACCGGGATAAAAAGTAGCCAATATGCTATTCCAGACTATAATCTATCTCTGTGCTTAATTTCATTCAGATGAGTTCAGCCATTCTTGTGTAATTTCAAAAACTAAAACAAATCTATCCCACGGGAACCATACATTTTACCGGGATAAAAAGTAGCCAATATGCTATTCCAGACTATAATCTATATCTGTGCTTAACTTCATTCAGATCCGTTCAGCCATTCTGGTGTGATTTCAAAAATTAAAACGAATCTATCCCACGGGAACCATACATTTAACCGGGATAAAAAGTAGCCAATTTGCTATTCCAGACTATAATCTATCTCTGTGCTAAATTTCATTCAGATCCGTTCATCCAGTCTGGTGTAATTTCAAAAATTAAAACAAATCTATCCCACGGGAACCATACATTTTACCGGGATAAAAAGTAGCCAATATGCTATTCCAGACTATAATCTATCTCTGTGCTAAATTTCATTCAGATGAGTTCAGCCATTCTGGTGTGATTTCAAAAATTAAAACGAATCTATCCCACGGGAACCATACATTTTACAGGGATAGAAAGTAGCCAATATGCTATTCCAGACTATAATCTATCTCTGTGCTAAATTTCATTCAGATCCGTTCATCCATTCTGGTGTAATTTCAAAAATTAAAACAAATCTATCCCACGGGAACCATACATTTTACCGGGATTAAAAGTAGGCAATATGCTATTCCAGACTATAATCTATCTCTGTGCTAAATTTCATTCAGATGAGTTCAGCCATTCTGGTGTGATTTCAAAAATTAAAACGAATCTATCCCACGGGAACCATACGTTTTACCGGGATAAAAAGTAGCCAATATGCTATTCCAGACTATAATCTATCTCTGTTCTAAATTTCATTCAGATGAGTTCATCCATTCTGGTGTGATTTCAAAAATTAAAACAAATCTATCCCACGGGAACCATACATTTTACCGGGATAAAAAGTAGCCAATATGCTATTCCAGACTACAATCTATCTCTGTGCTAAATTTCATTCAGATCCGTTCAGCCATTCTGGTGTGATTTCAAAAATTAAAACAAATCTATCCCACGGGAACCATACATTTTACAGGGATAGAAAGTAGCCAATATGCTATTCCAGACTATAATCTATCTCTGTGCTTAATTTCATTCAGATGAGTTCAGCCATTCTTGTGTAATTTCAAAAACTAAAACAAATCTATCCCACGGGAACCATACATTTTACCGGAATAAAAGTAGCCAATATGCTATTCCAGACTACAATCTATCTCTGTGCTAATTTTCATTCAGATCCATTCATCCATTCTGGTGTAATTTCAAAAATTAAAACAAATCTATCCCACGGGAACCATACATTTTACCGGGATAAAAAATAGCCTATCTGCTATTCCAGACTATAAGCTATCTCTGTGCCAAATTTTATCCAGATCGGTTTAGCCGTTCTGGCGTGAGTTAGCAACAAATATCCAAACATCCAAACATCCAAACATCCAAACATCCAAACATCCAAACATCGTAACTTTCACATTTATAATATTAGTAAGATTTAAAATTTATTTCTAACAAAGTCAAGGTTATCACATAGATACGATAGGATTTTGTATTGGTTTGAGATTAGGTGAAAGGAAGGGAAATGGTGTTTAAAAAAAAGAAGTGGAGAAGTTAACAATGCTAGGTAAAACGTAAGGTAGATAAGTTGAAGAGGATTAAAATAAATATTTAATATTATTGTCACGCTGTAAGTAATAAAACATTTATTTGTATAATGTACTTTAACGAGTAAAAGTGTCAAAAATTGGGTACTTCTTCTGGTTATCTTTAAACGAAGCCCAACTATACACAATTAAAAAAATCGATTTTCAAGATTATAGGTCTAATTTTTCACACACAAAAAAAAGAAAAATAGATTGGCATAAACCTAGCAAATCCAGAAAATGCAAGTAATGCATTCGTAAAAAAGAAATGTTGACATAACAATCAAACATGATATTAAGCTGATAGCGGAGACAAAACAGTTTGTCTAAAAATTCTGTCCGTCTTTATACTTCTTCTGCCTGTACCTTTGAATAAATAGCACCTTAATCCCAAACAGGTAGGCTGAATACATTCTAACTTATTATACTTATAGAGTCTTATGGATATTGTACAGAGGGGAAATTACGGTTTTCAATCGCTCAAAGACAAACGGAAGGTACATGTCAATTGACTGTTCTTTGACAGCTGAAAAATGTACACTGCGAAACAAGCATTGGAAATTTAAGGTGGAGCTGCGTACCACTCTGCTAAATTTTGGAGAGAATTTTGTGTGGCAGCTAAATCTTAGCTCGAGCTGCGTATTATGCTTAAACAAAGAATTGGGACTTTTTTTGCTGAGTGTAAGCTGTCTGATCAGAGCAAGAACTTAGCCAATCCTAGAGCTAAGCCAATGAGAAGCAAGCGTACCACAGCTCATTTTCAACACCTAAAGATACCCCCGTGGCTTACCCTAGACTCAAAACAACTCGTATGAGTATGTGTACGTAGGTACAACACATTCACCTGAAAAGCTTTATTATTCTGAACACTTACAATGATTACAATTTAAAATATTCAATTAATTAATAATGAACCTTCAACCTACATTAAATATACATTTTTATTTGTTGTTATGTTATTCAAAAAATATATGTATATAAATAGGTATGTTGTTTTTTTATTAAATTTATTTTAATTTAATTTTATTTTCTCTTATCTTTTAAATTTTGACATCTGCTATCTGCACGAATGTTTATATTTTCGATTTTTTTTAACTTTTTTGCTTTTCTAGTATTCCTCTTACATTTTTACTGCTTGCATTAAGCAGAACCTAAGTTCTTTCTTTTTAATTAGGTGCCGATACGACCTGCAATCGTATTTGCTGTCGTGCTCGGTGTAAATGGACCCCAGCGCGGGTGGAATCGGGTGGGAAAGTGGCGTGGGATAATTTTAAATAATTATATTGACTATGTTAAAAATGTCTGATTTTAGTTTTAAGCCGACGTAGTGCCAACATAATTTTCGATGAATTTAGTAAGGTAACTCTGACAATTTTTAAAAACAACCGCAAACGACACATAGCCCCAGGCTGGCAGGTATTTTTTACTTCGATTCCACATGATGAACATATATCTAAGCAACTCAATTTAATTTAGCATACCAAGATATGTATGTTCCTACATGAAACAATTTGTATAATATAGTATATTTTTATTTCCCTTCCAGATAAACAATTGTTGTAATTGTAAACTTCGTTATTCCACTTCAATTAGTTGCAAAATTGTACCTGGTTCATTCCATGCGTTTCTATTCTTTCGCCAGCAATAGGCGAAAAGCCATGAGCAACCCGCATCGTTGACTTTGTTTTTAATTTTACTTCTAAATACACATTTCCAATGCAAAATAAGAGGTCATTCACACGCATGAGCAGAATTAAATTATACTCTGTTCAACATAAATCGGCATTACAGGGAAAATAGGGATGTTTGTCTTTCATTCGCACCCTTTTGTTTTCCGAAAGGGCGTTTCATACAAATGCTCTTACATTGCTTCCGTAGTAAGCATTTCAAATAAGCAACAATCTGAAAAAATTCTACGTGGGAATACCGTAATTTTTTTAAGATTGAAATTTTCATTTAGGTGCTTTGTTTTATTTATTAAAAATATAACAATTTATCTTTTTCCACACCACGAAGGGGTAGGGTATAATGCTCGTAGGACTAATCCCTTATAAAAACTAACAACAATTAACGTTTTATTCATTAAGATTAATATACACAGTTTAAAATTATATATCAAAGATAAATAAACTTTACTTTAATTCATCTTTTAAATAAAAGAACCTTCTAACAAAAAAAATACATAAATTCACTTATTAAATATCAAAAATAACACAATTTCTTACTAATTTAAAAGTAAAATAAATACACCTCTTCCAATTCTTAAAATGTCATCCGTCTTAAAAACACAAATAACACAAAACTCAAAAAATACACCATTTAAATATACACTTTACTTAAAAACACTTCACATTAACATCACAATCGAAATAACGAAAAACACAGGAAATACCAAAAAACTGATCCTTTTCGGTTCTTAAAATCTTGTCAAATTGTGTGTTTTGGGTACGACTCAACTCTCGTTATTTGTTTCCGCTCCATCCCAACCATTTCATTTTCTTACACACATTTTGAGTCCGTTGTCCTCTGGGAGATTGGAGAGTGACTCAGAGAGGATAACAAAGCAGGTTATTTTCCATCGGGTCGAGCTAGCGGACGAGCTGGAGACTCACACGGAACTGTATTATATGAAACGTGTCGAGCCAGCAGACGAGCTGGAGACTCACACGAAACTCTAATAACTCATCTATCGTGTAGAGCCAGCGGACGATCTGGAGACTCGCACGCCATCTGTATTAAGAACGAAGAAGCTCCTTTCAATAATGTTGAGCGGAAATATCAACTAGAGGATACCAACTACATCATTTCTTTTAACAGCGGCCCAATAGCGAGCCCATCCTAAAATTAGTTTTCATTATTAAAGTAATGTAGTTTTAATTAAATTCTCTTCAAAAGATCGTAAAAAGAATGGAATGCTTAACAGTCGTCCTTGATTCCCTAACTCTGCACAAAGGTCCAACGTAGTAGATTTCGCGAAGATAGTTTTTGTTTTCTTTTTCCTTCGATCCTCAAAAATATGTAACATTCGGTAAATAGTGCTAAGAAAAGGTAACTTCTCCTTCAACTGATTTTCAAAGAAAACTGTATCGGTAGTACAGTAACTGGGAAAATGCCTAGAAGAATTATTTTTCAACTTTTTTTTTTTGAAGGTTTGGCTTTCCTCTAAAAATATTGTTATGGTTAGTCAAAACCCTACCTTAGGGATTCGTCAGATTTTGGGGATGACAAAAATAATCTGGGGAATTCTGTGATCGTGAGAAAGAGAAAGAGTATTACAGGATTCGTCAAGTTTTGGAATGGCACCAACAACTTGAGGAAATCTGAGAATGTGTGTGTTATGAGAGAGTTCCGTAGGTAGTCCCCAACGGAGGTTCATGGAAGCATTCCATGTTACCAAGTGGCTGGTGTCTGAATACCGCGGAAAATGTATGGCTGAATGTATGAATGTGTGGGTGGAAGTTCGGACTGGAAAAATAATTAAGCTTAGCTTGCCAGACACTTCTTGGTTGACCAGCACAGCTGATACAAGTAGTTTTTTTTTAAAGAGAGAAATCAAACATTAAAAGATAATAAAAAAAGAAAGTTGAAAAAGATTTGGTATTTTGTGTCAGATTTGAAAAGTTTCGATTTAGATTTTTGTTGAAAAAACCCACCCTCGCTGAGCAGTGGGAAGGTGGTTGCATAAAAATAACAATACTTGTTTTGATTCACTTTACCTTTTCGTTCTCTCTTATTCTCTTTTTTATTTCACGTGTTCATTAGACTATCATTATCGATTTAAACTTTCAGTGCGCCGCCGGTTGCGCAAATTGCTTATTCGTCTTGTTTTGTTTATTTTATTTTATTTTTTATTCGAATAATCCTCGTGCACGGTTTCTAAGTTCGTTTTAATCGTCTTTGAATAATAACTAGATATTAAAAATAATAATTCCTATTAAAGTGCTTCTAACAGCACTCTACGACAACACTGATCATTAAGAACACCTTTTTAAAGCTCTTAAATCAAAAGCTCATCAACAGAAACCCAAGGAAAATAAGTTGACCGAATTATTAAAATTACACCGGTAACTCTGAATGAACTTCCATTTAATAGGGGTTGAATTTTGAAACAGCCAATCAGTGCACACTCAGATGTGTTCTTAATAAGACATGTAGGATCTACGTCAGATGCAATTGGAATTTCAGTGGTGGGTAAACAATTTGTATGGGGGGTTTCCTTCAATTTAGTGTGGTGCAAAAATATGGCACGCTACTGATTTAAAAAAAAAGCTTCCTCATAAGATGCGTACTGCCGATTTATGTTGGCTAGAGTATAGTACCTATACCGCTACGGCTACTGTGCTGTTAGGAAGAGAAGAACACATTGTTTTGATAGTAAGTAAGTATACACTAGACACAGTTAAACATCTATTTTCACTTTCCTAATATTTTGTGAAACCTTGAACGATAAAAGCAATGAATACGAAGTGCTCGGTCATATATGCATCGATAATATTAAAAAAAAATTTTTTTTCAAAGTCAAAAACTAAGTTTTCTTTCAGGCAAGTATACACACTGATTGGTGTATGGAATAAATATAACCCTCCTCCCCCTCCCTAAATAATTGTCTGGCTTCGGCCATGCGAGCAGTAACCGGTACTTGCACAACTATGGAGTCAGCAGCAAGCAAAAGGGGACTAAATATAAACGAGGATAAGATGAAGTATATGCTTGCATCAGCAAAAGTCCAATCCCACCAACGACTTGGTTAGAACATGACCATTGATAGGTACAACTTCGCGGTAGTCAGTGAATTTGACTATCTAGCCACTGCTGTAAGCAGGCTCAATCTTGCTAATTGCTTTTTTTTTTTTTTGCTGAAGAAGCAATAAATGAATTAAGCCTTATCGAGAAAAACCAATTAGACACTGTATAAAACACTCATCATCCTTGTCCTGCTATATAGTGCAAAAACATGAGCTCTTCTAATTAAATTAAAAGTTACTTGGAGTCTTCGAGAGGAAAGATCTTCGATCGATTTATGGTCGTATCTGCGTACACCGAGAAAACAACATTTTGCGAAGAACTATATGTGCTGTACAGCGACGTAAGCCTAGCCAAAATATTACTGTTCAACGACCAAGATGACTGGGACATGTAGAGCGAATGCACATCAACGCTCCAGTTCGTAAAGTCTTCAACGAAAAACCAGAGCGAGTCAGAAGCCAAGTTAGACCTCATCTTCAATATAGCGACTAGGTAAAGGGAGACCTCAGATAACTTTGAGTGCGAAATTGGAGACGGCAGGTTAGAGATCGAGCCGGCTATAGAGGCATATTAAGCGAAGGGCTTAGGATCACCACGCTCTAGTGTCTAGTTGAACCAACATAAGTGAGTAAGTATAAAATTACTCAAGTGAGTAGTTTCTTAAAGCAATTATTCAAATAAAGTTATTCTTTAAAAATCACAATCACAAAAAAATCCATATATGTAACTAAATAGCTATCACAAAAATTAAGCCACAAAAATGTGATTGTCACATCAAATCAAATCGATTAATTAGGACAACATTTTTAAGTTGTAACTACCACTTATCACAAATCACCCAAGCCGATTCCATCCCTACTTTCAATAAAAGCGCAACAGAAAAGTTGACTTATACTGTATTTTGGGCGCGAGAAGAATGCATTCATCAAGGCAGGTGGTTTTGATTAATTAATCCTGAGTTCATATGTAAATCAGCAACAAAAATATTTTCATATTCAAAGCTTTGTAAGTTTAAAACAGGCTAACTTACCATTTATCGGTGAGAATATGTTAAGGTATAAACAGTCTTCTGATTGATCTTGCAAAAATGGCAAAAGTCTCTTCAAGTATTCAAGACGCCCTTTTGGCATTTTTTCTAGGGCTGCTGTTTCGTTTTGAATATTTGGCATGTGCTGCGGGCATACGGGACTGTACTTGTCTGATATTCGAATACCATCCCATGGTGCTGGTGCTCTCGTTGGACTGAATCTGAAATAAAACCATGACAGCGATGTCAATGTTAGTAACAGCATAACAATATTTAGAAAACAGTTTTACCGTGCACTGAGTAGTCCAGTCGGTAGGTACTTTTAGGTGGAAAAAAGGCTTAGGTTAAAGAAACGTTTTGATTTCATTGAGGGATAGTTATCTTACATTTTGCTTTGTTTTTGACCTTGATGACGTAGTGGAAAAAGAAGAGCGGGGGAGAAGTTAAAACTGCAAATTGTTCGACCTTGATCCGGTTTTCCCTCAGTAAAGCATGTGCGACTTTGTTGTAGAACGTTAAATTTCATACAATTTTGTAGGTACCTAGACTTTCCAACATTTTTATATGCGATTATATTGCTTTAAATTTGGTTTATAGAGTTTCTTAGGTATTGTACAGATAGGAAATTGATTTTTTTTTGCTGTTCAGAAACTAACGTTAGGCACCTGCCAATTTTAGTGAACTCTCCTTGAACAAAATCAATAAGTTTCATTAGAATCCGACCTTTTTCCACCTAAACTCAATTTTTCCGACCTGTCGACTGAACTAGAAATGAATTTCGAAAAATTTTGTGTGGCTCGAAACCAGAAATAATTCAGAGTACATAAAATCTAAAACAGTGAGGACTTTACAAATCTTTCATCAACTGCTAAAGAGTTCACTTCCTTATCCACTTTTTCAGAATTCAAATTGTTCGGTAGTGATTAATTTCCAATTAAAAAAACGAATTCGAGTGGCGACTCTGAATCCGAGGATCTTAGGTTCTATCCCGGCTGAGACTAACAAGTCTTTGTTAATTAAAATACTGCAATCAGTATCTACTCGTGAGAAGAGAAGTGCCTTTTTACTCATTGCATAGCGTTTAATAAAGTTCTTTGAAAAGAAAGTCTTACTGTTGGTGATTTCCCCTACCCATCTCCTGTGTATTTTTGAAAAATAATTTTAAAATGTGCGATACGTTACAATCTCTGGTGTCTTCAAGGTAAATCTTAACATGTCTTAAAAAAGCCTATGGAAAATTGTGCGAATCGTTCTTGCAAAGAACAAACAAATTTCTAAAGTAATTTAATTAAAAAAATATATGTATTTCACAAGAATTTTATAACATTAGATTTTACAATATTAAACAAGTTTTTCTAATGGAGTCGGATTAGAACCTAATCTTGGGCACACGCCGATGTCATTGTCCACTCTCAGATGCCATTGTCCACTTTCTCTTTCTTATCTGACCGTGTAACATTTTCTATGAAACATTCCCAAGTTGAGTGGAATTAACTCCTCCGTAAGTACCTAGACTTTTCTCCCGAACGTTCAAGTTCGAGTTCCGGTAAGTTCTTTCGAACGCTTTCTTTTGTTCCAGACAAGGATATTTCTATATTCTATTCTTGCTGTTGTTGCTTTTGCAAATTAATAACACCTACATATATCTATATCTATATATATATATACATATATATAAAATTGGATTTGTGTATGTTTGTTTGTATATATGAATATCGCGTATGGACTCCTAAACCGTACAATGGAATCTTATGAAATTCTTAGGCTAAATATTGTTTAGTCCAGGGATGGTTCCAGTGGTAAGTCGCAAAATGCTTAGTCAAAAAATAATGGTAATCAGGTCAAACGAATGTAGTTTGTGCTGTTCGGCAATATTAACATGGTAGCTAAATGAACTTCACACGCGCCAGGTTAACTAAGCTGAATTGCACAGAGTGCATTGGTTTGGCTTGCTTTAAAAATCTATACATATAATAAAATTGTAACGGGTCGATGTCTGTACATTGAAGATATAGATGCAAAACTAATATGGGGAGTCTCTATTAGACCCACAGAAGCCAAAACAACCGTTTTTAGAATTTTTGTCTGTCTGTCTGTCTGTCTGTCTGTCTGTCTGTCTGTCTGTCTGTCTGTCTGTCTGTATGTTTGTACGCGCATCACGCAAAAACTACTGCATGGAATTGAATGCGGTTTTCTCAGATTTATTGGTAGTACGCCAACTTAAAATATAGGCTACATTTTATCGCAGGAAAATATATAATTCTGGTTGTTTTTTTAATATTGCTGAAATCGAACATTATTCAATGAACTTAACACAAAATTAAAAGATTTTAAGGAAGTTAGCGTCTCACTTATATAATGGCGCTGGAAATCATAAAAGTAGCGCCACACTAACCTACATATACATGAATAGAAATAAGTTAGTCGTTCTGAATAGAAGTTACATCAAAAACATCATAGATGGCGCTATTTACCACCATATAGAAAATATCTCATTCAGCGAAAGCAGAAATCGAAAAATAATGTAACCATAAAGAACGGTGAACGAGCAATACTTTCGCCCAAAACTGATGAAGCGGAGCTGCCATAAATAGCAGTATCGGCGCGGAGCATCGTTTTGAAAGTGGAGATGAGTGAAGTGCGCAGGGTGTTCTTTTTCCTCTTTTGGTGCATGTGTGATATATTTATATACCTTTTAATATCCATTTTTTATGAATAAGATATTTTTTCCCAATATTACCTAGATAAATTACGGTGATGTTGCTGCTTTGTTGTTTGGTAGGGATCAAACATTTATTTATTTTTTTTGTAGGTGTTAAGTTTTTTTTGTGTGTCACTTTTTTTTTCTCTTGACAAGCTTTGTTGCTCGAGATATAGCAGGGGCGAGTGGAGCTCAAAGCACATTTGTGCGAGTTACCAAATATGAGAGAGAAACTGTGAAGGACTCGAAATATAGCAGGGGCAACTCAAAGCACATATGTGCGAGTTACCAAACATGAGAGAGGTGTAAAGGAGGAACTTGAGAACAAATGCAACAGTTGCCATGAACAAATTATTATTAACAAAAAGGACACATAGCTGGGCAGGAAAAAACTCAAAGCACAACGGTGCTAGTTTTTAGAGAAGGAAAGCTTGCAAGCGGCAGGAATAAAATATTTTAAATTCAAAAAGAATTAATATTTTTAAAGCAGTAATATGAGCCACAAAAAAAAACTTATTCTCGATGGAACATGCCTTTTCTTATAATAAACAAACTTTATTGGTAACAACAAAAGCAGCAACAACTAGCCGACTTTTTATTTATTATATCTATTATTGAGACATGATTTCTAATGGAATACGTTGTTTAAATATTTATAGAAAAGAGCAGTGAAATCAAACAAGATGGACAACAGCAGGAACAAAATAAATAATATTTTCGGAGAGCAGAATGCTTGCCTTCGTGGAGTCTCCAGCCTTTGGATCTTGGACGATAGCAGCAGCGCAGGTCAGGCTTAAAGCCTTGCAGGATGCCTTATCGCAGATCAGGTTGAGCGAGGGCAGGATTGCGTTGGCCGACGATATGTTGGTCGACGAGGAGATACAACGCAGGATTGCTGGAGCGGAAGAAAATTACTTTGCTGCCCACGCAGTGTTGCAGGAAAAGCTAAAAAAATGCCGCCAAGAACAAGCATAGCAGGCATAACAGGTAGAGTAGAACAGGCATTGAGCGGAGCGATGGCAGGAAATTTGAACAGCCGTTGTCACAACTTCAGGCGTGTCCGAATTTGCGCAGGTATGAGGACATGCGAGCTGCTGGCAGTTATGCCCAAAGAGCAGGAGCACCAGGTGACAAGAGGCTGTTGCCTTGCCACTCGTGCAAATTTCTGAATCATCCAATGTGACGTTGTCTAGAGTTTGCAGTACTGAGCATTCGTGCTAAGCAGGATCTCGTGAAGGAAAATACACTTTGCCCCAATTGTCTTAAGACGTGCCATGCTCCAAGGGACTGCTTCCAAGGGCCATGCTGTCGATGCCCCGGGAAGCAAATACACAATAGTGCTACGAAAGAGATTGGGAAGGGTGCAGAAACTGTTTTATATGCGAAGAAAAAGAGAAAGAAGAGAAGGAGCCAGACAAGCAAAAATAAGCAAAAGAGAGATTGACTTATTATTGTGCCTCCCAGGAAACGCCCTCGGTTGAAGAAGAGCAGGACGGAAGAAGTAGCAGGAACAGCAGGAAGAGAGAAAGCGGGAAGTGATTTGGAAGAGGTGATGTCCTGGGGGGATTTTATGAGAGCTAGGCATTTGCCTTCTAAAACCAAAAAATTAAAAGTATGATTAAAATTTATTTCGTCTTTGTATGTCTTTTAATTATAATGAGCAAGAGCAGGAGAGAGTTACTTTGATGCCAACGGCATAAGTTAGAATCGAGATAGATAGCAGGAAGTATGGGCCGGTAAGCAGGCGCGGATTTAGGCCTAGGCAGGTAAGGCCCAGGCCTAGGGCGCCAAGTTTTAGGGGGCGCCAAAATGTTTAAGATGACTAAAATTTAAAATCGATTGGGTTTTCTGTGCATGGAAATAATCGCAGTAAAATCATATTTTCTTTTATATTTCTACCAAAACAAACAAAAAATAAATTTATAATATAAAACACAGTCCTTATTTGTGCTTAGTTTAGCATTTTTTACTATTTTTAAGGCACGATATGCATTGCATTCGTAAAAAAACACAACATTGCGATGATAGAGAAGCCGAAAAAAGTGGGTCCGACAATTCTGCAGTGTTGGCAAGTAAGTTACATGAAGTAAGTTACTCGTTTAGTTACGCGTAACTAATATGAATTAGTTACGTCCAATATATGGCGTAACTAATGTAACTAATGTAACTAAATGTAACTAACTGTAACTAAATAAAACTAACTCTAACTTAATAATTAAAAAATAAAAAATTCACATTCTACCTACACTTGTACAATAATTGAACAAGGTTTCATCCTGAATCCCGATCGACTATTGACGAAATTGTTTTATTAGTAAGGGCAACGGCAACCTGGCAAAGAATGCATATCGAAATTACTATATGTTCTTGATGAAAAGGAAATCTAATAAAATATTATATATTCTTGGAGCATACAATAGATTTTTACTTACATTTAAAGTTTTACTTTCTTTCTTGAGATTCTTGGACATTATTTGTTTATGTGTTTTTTGTTTGGCAAATTCAGATTTGATCTCAGATTTGAACTCAAATTTTAGATTTATCACACCACAGTATTTGACATTATGCTTTTAAAAGTGTTGTTTCATTTTGAATAAATATTTGTAGAAAATAAATTCTTAGGAACAAAAAATGGTTAATTATCAGCGAATTTTGTTTAAATAAGTGAAATTCGTGAATTTAGTGAATATTGTAATAACATAATTATTTAGGTTTTTTGTATGTACATTAATTATCAAAAAGCACACATACAAAAAAATAAAACAAAATAGATCTCGTTTGAATTCCTTAGGGCGAGCAAAATCTAAAATTTGAGATCAAATCTGAATTTACAAAAAAAAAAAACACAAACAAATAAATGTCCAAGAATCTCAAGAAAGAAAGGAAAACTTTAAATGTAAGTAAAAATCTATTGTATGCTTCAAGAATATAATATTTTATTAAATTTTTTTTTTATCACGAACATATATTATTATATTATTAGATTTTTGTTTGCAGAAATACAGTAATTTAAAAATGTATTCCTTGCCAGGTTGCCGTTGCCACAGCTGACAGCGGGCCCGACGGCAATTCATCAATCATCCAGCTTTGCCTTAAAACAGTGTAGTCAATCGTCATTCGATTAGGTGTGGATTTCAATTTAACATAAATGTGAGTTTTTGGATATGAAAATTCTATTAGTTATAGTTAGTTACAATTAGTTACATTTAGTTACATTAGTTACATTAGTTACGTGTAACTAATTAAAATTTCAAAGTTACGCGTAACTATCCAACACTGCAATTCTGTCTGTCCGTCTGTCTTTATCGGCACATACAGTCTAAACAGCTGGATTGATTAGCTTCAGACTTGGTATATAGTATTATTATGACGTCCTACAGGGGTTTTTTGGGAATTATTATTCTATTCTAGCTCTAAAACTGACGGTACCTGACATAGTATTTTTAATGAAAAACTCATTTTTCTCAAAAACGCTTCCAACAATTTTGATAAAACTTTCTGAATGGTGTTTTTTGTGAAAACTTTGTTTTGATTTTAATAGATTTTTTTGGAAAAGTCTTATAACAGAACCTCCTATGGGAGGTATCGATTTTTTCAAATCAGATTTTCTCGTAAGCTATTTGACGGATTTCGATGAAAAAATTTAATGTAAAAGCGCTTAAATAATGTTGTTTCTGCAAATGTTCAAAAAAATGTAAATTTTTTTTGATTATGTCAAAAACGGTTAGATCAATTTTTTAAATTTTATTTTTCAGGTAAGAACTATAAAGTCCTAGAAATTCACATTCTAAAAAAATGTTTGAATGTTTTCGAAAAGTTTTTTAAAAAACCGTTTTTTCAAAAAACTGGTCGAACGATTTTGAAAAAAAAATTGCAAAATTCAAAACATTAAAAGGAATCACTTAACTTTTCCCAAAAAACGTTTAAACTAGTAATTTTTAAGTGATTAATAAAATTTCATATGATTTTTTCCCTGCTAATCTTTTTTCAAAATCTCAAGCCCCAATATCACTGGCAAGTTCATGCGACCAAGTCGTGCGCTTTATTTTATTAACAAAACAAAAAAATAAATAATATTATATGAAGTCCACATTCTGTGGTTAGTTTTTAAATAAAAAGTATAAGGTTAAGGAACACAAATAATTATCACATTAATATGAGCATTAACTCTAGGATAATAATATTCACTTTAAAAAAAATTTATAAAGAAATAAGAAAAGGAATAATAGAAATGTTTGCAGAGCAGTACAACTGAAAAAGTGAAAACTGCCAACATAATAAGTTGACAAGACTTACATGAAAGGGACAAATCTTTTTTTTAATGTTTGACATTTTGTTTTACATTAATTTCTATTACAAGTACTATCTTTCAAACAAAATCAGCATAATCGCAGTAGATTGTAGGTAAAGCGCTGCTTTCGCAGTAAAGTCCGAACCCTGTGTATATAAATGCATGTAGCAACAAACACGGCCTACTTTTATTGTTTTAAACGGTAAGAATTTGAAAAAGTAATTTCGTTTTCAAATTCTGTTCTTTATAACCGTATGGTGACGCTAGCACAGTTCGGGTTAGAAATACTAAGTTTCTGAGGACTCAAGAAGTTGAAAATTACTATGCCCATGATACTCGACGTAAAAAAAATTCGAAAGCTACAATCAGATTAGTCAAGAGTAAATGAAAGGGAACCTTACTCTGGCCATGAAAGTTTTCGTACGAATATTTATTACCGCATTCTCGATATTTGAAGTACAGAACTAACTAGACGTAAAGAAGTGTACAAACAGCTTCACGATAATTTCAGTTTCTTCGATAATTTACCTGTCATTAATATAAGTAAATTAACGGAGCTAACAGCAAAGACAGTCGCAAAATATTAGCATTAAGTAATGAGTGCATTCATCTGCAGTGTTACTTAAAACAACTATTAGGAAAGGATGAAGATACACGTTCTGCATCAAATATAAGTGCGTTTTTGCAATCACGTGAACTCTACGATATCTATCCAAATATAGGTATTGCGTTGCGTATTTATCTTAGTATTCCTGCAACTAATTGTTCTGGAGAAAGATCATTTTCCACCCTGAAAAGAGTGAAAAGTTATTTGCGTGCAGGTATGAAGCAAGAGAGACTCAATCCGCTTGCATCACTAACCATTGAAGCACAATTGGTTCAAGAAGTTAAATATGAAGAGGTCATTGGTATTTTCGCACGGACAATGGCAAGAAAAACTTCATAATATGATTTATCAGATACAAATAATTACAAGCAATTTATTATTAATTCTTTACTTAATTGTTATGTTAAAACAATAAATGTTTAATTGATTCCTGAAGTTCCTAGATTTATAATTGTTATTACTATTTCATTATTTTACGAAAGAAAAAGGGCGCCATATCGTCTTGGGCCTAGGGCGCCGCGCCGTCAAACCTAAATCCGCTACTGCCGGTAAGAGCACTTTTAGATACGGGCGCACAGCCCAATCTGGTTTTAATAGAGCAGGACTTTTGGATTCTTCCTAAGCAGGTTAATTGGCATCCAGTACCTATTGCCAACACACAACTTGAAATTGCCACTGATGAGCATTGCTACAGCATCTCTTGCTGATCCACATTATTGGAAAGCAGGTACTGTATTGCAGGTTCATAGCAGAAGCATTTACTTCTGTCTTAGAGCATCGACGAGGTGGTGTCCTTGAGATGGAAACTGTTTTCGGCAGAATGATATTGGGAGTGTATGGTAATGAGACGGATAGCATGAACAATGAGCAGGTATCGCAGGCAGTGTGCATGGATAATAATCAACTTCATGAATCGCTTAAGCGTTTTTGGAATAAATGGTTTAAATGACATAGAAATGTCGTTGAGCAGGTCAAAAGAGCAGGAGGAGCAGGTGGAGCAAAATTTCATCAAAATAAATTCACGTGATGATTTTGGCAGGTTTGTTGTGACGATTCCTTTGAAGGAAGCAGTGGAAGAGCTTGGAAGTTCAGAGCTTACAGCTAAGCGTAGGCTCTTTGCTTTGGAGAGAAGGTTGTCAGGAGATCCTGAGTTGAAGCAAAAGTACCAGGAGTTTTTGAGATAATATGAAAAAGCAGGACATATGACACCAATGACTGGCACAGTGCATGGCAAAGCCATATACCACATCATTGCGTCACCAAAAATTAAGGGTCGTATTTGATGCGAGCTGCAGGACAAATAAAGGTACTTCAGTAAATGAAGTGCAATTGCTTGGAGAAAACTTACAGAAGTATCTGCACGAAATTTCAATGCGCTTCCTACCAGGCATCGTGTCGCTATTACTGCGGATATTAAAATGATGTTCAGAATGGTGAAAGTGGCGAAGGAATAATAGGATTTGCAGCGTATATTCTGGAGAGAAAAGACCCGCAGGACAATTTGAGAGAGTATTGGCTGACAGTAGTCACCTAGTGTATGACCTCATCAGCTTATAATGCTGTACAATGTGCAAAGGAGGCATAGCAAGAGTTTCTAAAAGCTGCAAAGACAATTAAGCAGGAATTTGATATGGGTGGCTGCACCACAGGTGCTGATTCTGAAGAGAAGGCGATCAAGTTATCAAAAGATATCGATCATGTTTTAAAAGGGGCCAGTTTTGAGCTCAGAAAATGGAAATCCAATTCCAAAGCTCTTGTTAAGGACATGAGCTATGAAGAGCAGGAGTCAATAATGTTCCAGGATGATGAGAAAACGGCAGTTTTGGGCGTTAAGTGGCTGCTTGAGAAGGATTAATTCACGTTTGTGGTAAAAACACCAGAGACTCAGCAGGCAATAACAAAGAGATGCGTAGTGAGCTGTGTTGACTCCCTAGAGAGATAAATAAGAGATGGAGAGATTTTTGGCAGGAAATAACATATTTAGAGAACGTGAAAATTGTAAGATGGATAGGTACTTCAGAAGAAGTACGAAAAGAGCTACATGGATGCTCAGATTATTCTGAGAGGGCATATGGAGCAGCGATTTATCTGAGAACGATACGTACGGCAGGATTACAGCAGATCTCATCACAGCAAGAACACGGGTTGCACCACTTACAACGGTGGCAGTACAGTGCTTAGAGCAAGCAGCAGCGGAGCTATTGGGATGGCTAATTGTAAACGTCATTAAAACCATGATATGGGAACGTATCGAGTATGATCTTTGGACAGATTCACTCGTAGGGCAGCATTGGATAAGTAAATTACCATGCGATTTAAAAACGTATGTAGCGTCTATAAAAACAAACACCGAAGTCAAAAGGTTGAGACATGTTGGAACGAAGGATAACCCGGCTGATATTCTAAGTAGAGGAATAAAGCCATCAGCATTGGTTAATAATAAGTTGTGGTTGCATGAGCCGGAATGGTTGGCAAAACCTTGGTCGAGCTGGTCATCTGAAAAGTTCGTGCCAAATGTTTCAGATGGGGGGAGGGATGAGATGAAGGTTTTTGTGATAACAAAATTTACAGAACCCTTATCTATTTATGTGAAGTGCTGGAGAAGGAGTATTCCATTGATTGAATACACGTCTACATTAGAGAAGGTGATTAGTGCACTTCGCTTTATCAACGCAACGAAAGCAAAGATAAAGCAACGAAAAGAAGATGAAGAGAGAGATGGAAAGAGACGGAGACGTTTTGTACGTCAAATGAAATGAAGAAATAGGGCAGGTGAGAGTGCAGGAGATACAGCAGTACTTGGCCAACCATCCTCTGAAGAGGGGATGAAATCAATCGGTCATCTGCTGAGAAAAGAGCAGGAAAAGTATTTTGAGAAGGAAATCATTTGTATAGAGAAGGACAGGTGTTTGCCAGAAAAGAGCAGGAAAGCCAATCTTAAATGGTGAAAAGATTCTGAGAGTAGCAGGGATATTGGAAAGAGCTGAGAAGGAATACGAGAGAAGGCATCCAGCTACCGTGCCAAATGGTTCTCGATTGGCTTGGCTGATCATGGATAATGCGCTTACAGCAACAAATCATGGAGCAGTGCAGGTCATGATGCAAGACATTCGTCAGAGATTCTGAACTCCGAAGCTGCGCAGTCAGCTGAGGAATTACTTACATAAGTGTTTGGTTTGCGTGCGGTATAATCAACTTTTTGAGATGCAATTGATGGCTGATTTGCCATCAGAAAGAGTAACAGCAAAGAAGGCTTTTCTACACACTGGGGAAGACTATGCAGGTCCATTCGAAATAAAGATGATCGACAGAGCAAGTGAGCAAATAATAAGACAGAAATTTTGGGTTTCGTCTTTGTTTGCCTTAAAACTAGAGCAGTGCATATAGATTTGGTATCAAATCTGACGTCAGTGGCGTACATTGCTTGTTTCGAAATATTCATAGCAAGAAGGGGCAGGTGTGAAAGGCTATATAGCGACAATGGTACAGCATTTGTCGGTGCAGCGAAGGAATTGCAGAAAGCCAAAGAGCGTTGGTTAGTGAAGGATACATTTGAACACTTAAGTTTGAAGAGACGGAAGGGAAGTTTATGACTCCTGCGGCACCACATCAAGATCCCATCCTACGAAGCAGCGGTAAAATCGATGAAATATCATTTGACGAGAATTGTTGGAGCGAAGGTTTTGGCATATGAGCAGGTTTTGACATTAATAACTTGGATAGAAGCCATCTTGAATTCAAGACCGCTACATCCATTAAGCAATGATCCTGATGATTTGCAGGCGTTAACGCTGGGACATTTTGGTTGGTGAACCGCTTGTTTTACCGTTACCATTTATAACCAATGAGATGACAAATACCAAGGGCATACAATTGTGGAAAGAGCGCAAGACTATGCTTTCACACTTCTGGAGCAGATGAAAGGAAGAGTACTTATCTACTCTATACGAGAGGAAGAAATGGCGGAAGGAGAAAAATGGCTTGAGAGAAGGACAACTGCATAATCAGGAGAGAAAATTTCCCATCATCGGCGTGGGCGAGGGCGCCGATACTAAAACTAATACGAGGCAGGGATGAACTTATAAGAAGCGTGGTTCTGCAAACAACGAGCAATCAACTTACGAGACCGGCACAGAAGATCTACATCTTACCAATCAAGGCGCTGGAATGATTAATATATTAGAAAAAATTTGTATTGAGTAGAGATATATATGTATATGTAAAATAAAAGCGAAAGAGGTGGGAAACCGTAGGTTTTCGCCGGGACTGTATCGAATCGCATGAGTTCTGGTAACTCTGCATTCGATGGTCACATAAGTATAAGAAGATAAAATTAAACGTAAATAAAACTTAACGTAAGAACTTAACGAAAGAGTGCTTGTTCTGCGAACAAGCACGAGTGAGAGTTAGTCTTAAGCAGGTTTTTGAACTGAGAATAAATAAATGTGCTTAGTGATTTGTTTATGATATTTTTTCCACCATAAATTATCGTGTTTCATTTCGTTTACATATTTATTAATTAATCTCGATTATACAGTCAATTTGAGCTACGATACACTGGTTGTATACGCTAAATGAAATCTCCGTTATAGAATTGGCTTTTTTCTTGGAATCTGTGTAAAGTTTGCTTAGTCCTCAGGCAAATTTACAAAGAACTAAGTTGATTTTGCCATTTTTTTTTTTGTGATCTGTGTAAAATTATTAGCCTAGAAATCAGGCAAATTTACAAAAAACTAAGGTGATTTTCCCTCCAATTTGTTACAAGCTGGTTTTATACGCTAAATAAAATCTTCGTTATAGAATTGGCTTTTTTCTTGGTCTCTGTGTAAAATTTGCTAAGTCCTTCCTAAGGCAAATTTACAAAGAACTAAGTTAATTTTGCCATTTTTTTTGTGATATGTGTAAAATTAGCCTAGAAATCAGGCAAATTTAGTAAAAAAACTAAGGTGATTTTCCCTCCAATTTGTTGTAAGCTGGTTTCATCAGCCAAATGAAATCATGTTTACAGTGGCTTTCAAGTGAGTAGTAAGATAATCATCCCAATCGAAAAGTCTTTTAAAGAAATAGATTCAAAACGTTTTAATTAAAAGTGATTAAACTATTTACAAGATAATAATATTATAGAAGACAAAGTGTAAAGTAAGTACTTTGATGTACCTAATTAGTGGTAAGGTAATAAATATATAAATTTCCAAATCTAAGTGAACATACATATTTAAAAAAAAACCTATACATGGACATAATAATGTTAAAAAAAGGAACATGTACCTATTTGAGGTTTCATGCAGTCTATGATTAAATGTTAATTCATCAAAGTTGTGAGCACTAAAAAAGCAATTGTATGAGGAATAAGGTCAATTATTACTTACCTACATACATAAACTGATAAATAAAAAGGGTGCTAAATCCGATCTTTCTGCATAGAAAAAACTTAAGTTCAAAGTTCATGATTCCATGAAGGCGAAAGATATTTCTTAAACATCCTCTTGCTTGGTTTTTCAGTGCTTACAATAATTGTATTTTGTTATGAACCTATGACTTGATAAAAAAAAGATTTTTTTTTTTTAAAATGGCTGCTTCGATTTCAATGAAAATTTCTAAATGATGTTTTTTGTGTAAACTTTATGGTTTTATTGGAATAGATTTTTCAGGAAAAGTTTTATCACGGTATACATCCCATAGGACAGTTTTTATTTTTTTATTATCAGATTTTCTCGTTAACGTTGAAGGTAATCGTAAAAATTTTAATGTGAAAGCTCTCTTATAAACGAAAAAATATTAATTCTTTTGCTTTTCAAAAAGAGTTTTTTTGAGTTGAGAAAAATAAAATTCTTTTTTTTTTAATTATTGTTTCTTTCAAATTCGAATTGTTCAAAATTTTTGTATTCTGATAAGAAATTCAAACTGTTAGATGTTGGAATACTCAAAAAAATTTGGAATATTTTTTCGAAAAGTTTTTGGAAAAATTGTATGAAGTTTAATTTTTTTTAAGAGTTTAACAGTTTTCTTGGAAAAACTAAGTATGTATGCAATAATATTTCATTGCTTAATATCTAACTAGGAAAAAAAAATAAAAGGTTATTTTTGAAAAACTTTTGGAACAAATATTTTGAAATTTGTGCGAGTATATGTGAATACACATATTCGTTATTTTCATGTGCGAAAATAATTTAAAAAAAATTCAATATACCAAAACACAGTAGAATCTCGAAAAGATGAAAACAGGCCCCGTTAATTTTTTCGAATTGTTCATCTTTCCAAGCACCGAGCATTAGTTTTAGAAAAACATATATGTACATACATAAAAACATTGCATCTATCAAATTAACTAATCGTTTTATTAAAAAAAAAACCTTAAAACATAAGTGAAATACATATTAATGTTGTTCATAAGGGTTAAAAAAGACAGACTTATTTAGAAATTTTTTTAAAAAAACTTTTTGGAACACTGCGAAGGTGGGGAAAAAGCGTTCATAGTAGGAATAGGTGCACTTCAGACTGGGAATTTTTCAGTGGTGCGTGAAATGATTGTTTATGTTGAATCCGCAGTCATGAATTTTTTTTTTTTGTATCTCAAATTCTTAAAGAAAGACAAAAAGAAAGATGATGGGTGTGATGTGATTGTTTACACTTCTTGTGTAATTGAATTGAAAAGATTAAGCTGACACAGCATAACTGTTCAGAAGGATCGATTGGATTCGATCGTTGTTTTTTTTTCATTTAAGTCGAGAACTCCAGAAAAAAAAAATGATGATAATTGATTCTTATATTTATTCTTCAAACGCTACAACGGACGTTGGATTTTGATTAAGATGAAACAATCTCAGTATTTAAAATATGGGGGAGGCAAAGAGTGAATAAAGGAAATTGATATGAAGTTAATTGAGTATGGAATTGGGATGAATATGGGAATTATTATGAAAAGTAGGTATGAAAAGTATGTCTTGGAATTTTTCAATGGTTCGAGAAATGAGTGTGATTGTTTATGTTGAGTCCGCAGTCATGCATTTTTTCTTTTTGTGTCTCAAATTCTTAAGACAACAGAACGATTGATTGGATTCGAGTGCTTGAAGTGTGTCTTGTCGGCGAAAGTCTTTGAGATATGGTTAGGCATGGAGTACCTACTGACACACTTTTAACGACCATCACTGTCGCTGTATATATTTAGAATACATTTGAGTGGACGATGCATAGTCTGTTAAATAATTTTTGTTTTTTGATATTGTGAAGCAAAGAGATATTTTATAGGCTTTCAAACTGGAGTAAATGTTAAATCAAATATATTTGTTTTTATTTTTTTTTATTTTCTTATTTTTTGAATAGGTATCCAGGAGTTGTGATCGGAAGAAAATCCCAACCATTTTACAAACATTTTATTTTTTTTCTTAAGAAGTACTTTTTCAATTAGATATGTATCGGGGAATTTGGTTTTTTGTAGTTCTAATTCATAGAACCCACCTCTGATAGGGTTGCCTTCACAGTCTTCTAACAAGTATGTAATTGGATTAGTTCGCTGAATCTTTGTTATTTTAAATATTTCTGTTGTCCAATTTGGTGTGTATCCTTTTTCAAATACATGTTTGTATTTACTTATTCTAACTGAGTCTCCTACCTTGAATCTAGGAGTAATATGAATTTTCACGTAACTATAAATTGTAGAGAGCAAATGCTTTTCGTTTGCAGCATTGACTTCAGATGGTTTGATTTTGATAGTACGATGTTTTGAATTATTATAAGTTTCAGTTAGTGTTGGTAATATATCAATCCATTTGTACGAGCCATTAGTACTGAATTCTTTCCACATAAGGTTTTTTAATGTTCGATTAAATCGTTCCACAATGGAAGCTTTGAGTTGAGTAAACGTCGAATAATGATTAATTTGATATTTTTGCATTAAGTTTTGAAAAGATTTATTGAAAAATTCTTTTCCATCATCTGTGTGTAGATTTTTTGGACTGCGACCTTTATTGAATATGTTCTCCATAGCTGTTGTGACTTCTATAGCGGTTTTGTTTTTTATAGGAACAGTCCATGCAAATTTTGAAAATGTATCAATCACAGTGAGTAAATATCGATAGTTTTTGTTCTCGTCTGAATACGGAAGCATTTCTACAAGGTCAGCTTGCCATAAATCATCAAGACCCTTGATAACTACTCGCCTTTTAGGATAATTCCTACGTGAGGGCTTATGTAGCTCTTCCACTACTTCTCTTTTACTCATTTTTAAATTAAATAATAGAAACAACAGAGTGTTATGAGTTTTTATACAAATAAAGTATGTTTTTATTGTTTAATTAAATGATTATAAATATATATATACATATATATATACCTATTCGTAAATTATTTAAGTCTTTCATATAATAACATTAATTTCTTTACTCTCATTATTCTATTATCAAGCATGTAACATGCACAGGTATCAGGTCCAATTCGGCATTCATTTGACGACCAGCAACAGTTTGTAAAATGACAACCATTCTTAGAGTTCTCCCAGTTGACATTTTCAAAATTTTTGAGAAAACTTATAAGATTTAAAAACTCCTCATAGTGTTCATCAAGGATAATTTCTTTATTTTCTTTAAGAAGTTTTGAGATATCTTGCACAATTAATTTATAATTTACGTTAGACATATTGAACACTGTCACGTGTAAGGTACACATTTGACTGAATCGAATTTAAAACTTGACATGAAGATATATAAATATATGTATATATTTAAGTTTTTTCTTAAACATTTTTTTCTTTAGTTAACAATTTAATTTTATCGATTTCATCTTTCAAATATTCTTTTATTTGCTTAATTTTTTCATCGACATAATTTTTGGTAGTGGCATCGTTTAGGTCCTCAGGTTAATTAATGTTTTTTAATTGTTTCCAATTAATATTGTAGTCACTGTTTTCAGTTTTAAGAAAACCCTCACCAGGTGGTCCAGATACCCCACGCTCTCCACGGGGTCCCCTGGGTGGGGCTCTATGTGAAAAACGACCGAATTTATCAACTGGCATTTCTAATTTTTGTTTAATTGATAATATTAGCCTCTTTAAGTTCTTCAATAATAGAAATAATTTCATTTGAGTGATTGTTATGTCCAGCTTGATGCGAACCAACTAGAAGTCTCAATCGCTCTACAAGCTCATTCGGGTCATCCCAAAATATATATTCTTTTTTATTTTTTGAAAATTGCATTAATCCTCTACCTGTTGGTGTTGTAGTTGAAATAGGTGATTGTAATGAATCATCAAAACTTGATGAAGTCTTTCCTAAAAATGAGCGTATAATTTTTTTATATTTATAACCCCCATTGCCTTTTACTTGTTTCTGTGAATCAAATGCTTTCCTATACGCATTTGTATCGTTTAATATGGTATCGTAATTTTTCAAGTCTTCCTTAGTGTAAATAGTTTTATCTGGAATTTTCTTAAATATTAACTCATAAAGACCTTTTGTCCCTGGAAAGGTTTTATTTTTTATTCTTATATTTTCTCCAATAATACTGAACTCCCCATTGCCAATAAACAATTTCCCATCTTTGGAATGTATACCGTATGTCTTATCAATACTTTTCGAATTATTTATGAACAAATCAAAATATTTTTTTGGGATTTCATCGAATTGTTCATTTGGTAATTGTTCTGCAAAAAGACGTCGTTTAATTCTATCGGTTTCTCTTCCACCTATTGGTCTTTCTTGGGTACTATACAATACATTAGTGTCGTTAAAAGTTTTGGGAGTGGTGAATTCATCTTTAGAATCGTTTTGTATTTTTGTTTTCTTTATAGGCGTTTGATAATAGTTACTTTCTTCTTCTTTGTCTTGATTGGTATTGATTGTTGATTTTTTGATCAATGCATTTAGAGGCTTAGTAATAGGTTTGAAAGTTTCCTCGAATTGAGATTCGTAAAATGTCTTATTGTTCTTTATAGCTTTGAATTTTCTTCGAAGGTCATCGGTCGTTTTAATAAGCTCTTTTGTTAATTTAACATCTACATTCGTCATATTGTAAGAATATTAGTTTCTTTTACATAGACAAATGGAGAAAAAGTTATGAATCAGCTCGAATATTTGTTCAATAAGTTTCAATCTAATTTTAATGTTAAGGTTACTGGTCTTAACCGTTGAAAAGTGGGAGTCTAGCTGGACTGAACTGCTTTTTACTGGTAAAACCTCTTCACTGAACTGCAGGTAACTGGTCTTGACCTTTGAAAACTGGGACTCCAACTGGATTGAACTGCTATTTACTGATAGGGCTTTTTCACTAAACTGCTCTGTACTGTTTTCATCAATCATTACAATGTTAATGGTCTAAATACTGGAATGTTGGCGGTTCTTATAACTTGAGAAAACAGTCAAAACCCTTTCTATATCGACCGTCATTCAAAGGGCTCTCTTTGTCAACTACCAAAAAACCGTACTTTGTGTTCCAACATTGTGCACATGCATTTTGGAATGTAATAAATTTCATATCCGAATTAACGTGATCATTGTAAATGTGTCTTAAATTCATATCGTCTTGTTTAAAGATGATTAGAAAATTTGCATTGTCTCGAATTAAATGTTTTGGTATTCGGGTATAGGTTTGACACAAGTAAAAACTATCTAATTGATGATGTCGTCCCATACTAAAGTAGATTCGTATTGTGTCCTGCTTTTCACAAGCAATGTCATCAAAAATAAACACAGAATCTCGCTTAGCCTTTTCTGGTAAAATAACATCGCAGTTGTTTGAAAATGTAAAAAAACCCAATTTCTTTATAGGTTTTATTACTTGTCTTAGGAACTCATATTTTGGTTGATGTAGAGATTTTGAGTATATATATATATTTTTAAATCTTAATCCGTTTGGATGTAATAGCAAACTCAACATAGTATTTGTTTTTCCACAGTTCGATGGACCAGTAATTAGACATCTTATACTATTGGGGAAAAGCTTTCCATGTTTTTTATTTATTTTAAGATTTGATGTGACTTCTAAGTTTCGCACAGGTAATTTATATTGTTGTGTAATGAAGCGCATAGTGCCAATTACTGAAATAGAATCCTATATATGTAGAGTATTTATTTAAAAAAATACCATTTAGTTTCTAATCTTTCTATAGCAAGGATGATCAAATAAAAATGATTGACTATTCGAAAAATTTCATCAGTAAACAAAAGTTAGCGAAAGGTGAAGGTTTATTGAACACAGTTATAAACAAACTACCCTTTGAATTACATTTGCCTGGTTATCAGTTTTGTGG
Source organism: Platycheirus albimanus (assembly GCA_916050605.2). Lineage (NCBI taxonomy): Eukaryota > Metazoa > Arthropoda > Insecta > Diptera > Syrphidae > Platycheirus > Platycheirus albimanus. The sequence goes on from OU696696.1 coordinate 205,768,832, forward strand.
ACCTGGAACAAAACTCCAAGAACGGTTAGCTCGAGGAGATTCAGGAATAAATATATTAGATCAAGCGTGCAAAGAGCATGATATATCATATTCCAAAAACAAAAATACACCTGATCGTCACAAAGCCGATAGAACTTTAACTGAAAAAGCTTGGCAACGTGTAAAATCTAAAGACGCTAGCTTATCTGAACGAACAAATGCACTTCTGGTAACTAATCTTATGAAAACAAAAGTAAAACTTGGAATGGGTTGTTCTAACTTAACCAGACAAAAGCGGAAGGGGAAAACTGACGCTGGCACTGGTACAACTAAAAAAAACAAAATTAAACAGTTTACCTTCAATAACTTGAGACAACTTATTGGAACACAACTCAAACGAAAGAAACCTTTCAATTTAGAAAATGCTAGCAAAATAGCCTTATCTTCTGCAATGAAAACCGTAGAAAAGAAAAGAGGGAAGATTAAAACCCCTAGAGTTATTTCAGTACCAAAAATTGGAGAGGCAATTCCATTCCTTGTACCTCTATTTGCTGGCCTTTCGGCTCTTGGAGCTCTGACGGGTGGTGCTGCCGGTGTAATCAAAGCTGTCAACGATGTAAACAATGCTAAAAAGGATCTTTTAGAGAAAAAACGGCATAATTTAAAAATGGAATCTATGATGTATAATGCTAATATCGATGTTAATGATCATTTAAATAATTACGATATGTACCTATCCTATACCCAACATAGACTGGTGGTCTCAGCCTTTGATTATCTCTCTCAGTTCAGTTGTACATTAGATTTGAATAAAGAAAGTCAAACGTTTAAGTAAGACATACGACAGTCTTTTAATTAAAATATATGAGTACCAAGAAATACAGCATGGCGCAGTCGGTGTAAAGAACAATTAATTATAATTAAAATATACAAAGAAAGATATTCACCATACAAAAATATTAAAAAATCAAAAAAAAAAAAAATAAAAAATTTGTATATTATAATACAATGGCAAACTGTGACTTCCAAAAACCTGGGCCATTATTGCTAGATGGGAATGTGAAAGAAAACTGGCGCAAATTTTTCAACAATTGGGAAATTTACACTGTGGCTACAAAAACCAGCTCAGAAAGTGAGGCTATTCAAACAGCAAGATTTCTGTCTTGCGCTGGAGAAAAAGCCATAGAAATCTTTCAAACGCTCCCAATATTAGCTGCAAATAAAAATAAAATAAAAGAAGTGACGGATGCATTTGAAGCATACTGTGTGCCAAGAAGCAACGTGGTCTATGAGCGGTATCTTTTCTTTTCACGAAATCAGAAAGAAGGAGAGCCGTTCGAGAACTTTTTGTCTGACATAGTGAAATTGGCCCAAAGTTGTGAATTCGGGACCCAGAAAGAATCTATGATAAGGGACCGAATCGTCATGGGAATTGCAGAGCAAAATATAAGATTGCAATTATTAAAGACGGATAACCTTGATCTTTCCAAGGCCAAAGAATTGTGTCGCGTGGCTGAGCAAGCAAGCATGCAGGCGCAACAAATGCAAGGTGAACGACGACTATCATCATCATTATCATCATCGGTTGCCGTGGTTTCATGGAATACAAAACAAAAACAAAATCACAATTATTCGAATAAAAATTTAAATTCTCAAGTTTCCAAATTTCCATCATATTCTCAATCAAATTCTCATTCCAGATTTCCTAATCATGTAACAGGGCAAAGAGACTACCAATCTAATGAAGAAAAAAAACAATTCAATTCAAACTTGAACTTCGTGTGTGACAAGTGTAATCGACGTCATAATCGAGGTCGCTGTCCAGCATATGGACAAAAATGTTTGCGATGCGGCAAGTATAATCATTTTTCTTCAGCAAACAAAGTGATGAAGATGAGTCATATATTGATTCTATAGAGGTAGTTGGTACTGGTTTAGGTGTAAGCATTGGTTCGATAGATCGGGTTCGAAATGGTTGTGAGAGTTGGTATGAGGACATAATAGTTGAAAAACGTTTGATTACATTTAAATTGGACAGTGGGGCCGATGTGAACGTCGTGACACTAAAAGATGTTAAAAAATTAAATTGTGAAGATAAAATCAAATCGGTTAATACTAAGTTAGAGGCATATGGTGGTTCTCGTATCCCAACAAAGGGCTCAGTTCGTCTTCGCATTCAATACAAAAATAAAATGATAGATGCAGACTTCATGGTGGTAGGTAGTGATTCTAAACCATTACTGGGACTTCGTACTTGTGTTGAATTAGGTTTAATTCAAAGAGTGAATGAAGTGAGCAATCTGAGTGAATTCCTTCAGACAAATGTTGATGTGTTTTCGGGAGATGGACGGTTCCCAGATAAGTGCGTTTTAGAGTTAAAGCCAAATAGTGTTTCTGTTAGTAAGCCTCCTAGACGAATTCCAATTGGTATCAGGCAGAGTGTTAAAGATGCGCTTGAAAATATGGAACGTCGTGGCATTATCAGCAGACGCGATCAGCCTTCAGCCTGGTCACACCAATTAGTGGTCGTAGAGAAATCTAACGGGTCTTTAAGATTGTGTCTTGATCCCAGTGCACTTAATGTAAGCCTCAAAGACGAACACTTTATTATTCCCACTCTTGATGATTTTTGTGATGCAATGAGAGATTTAAAATATTTTTCGGTGTTTGACCTAAAGGAGGGATTTTGGCAGCTTGAATTATGTCATAAATCGAAGGAACTAACAGTTTTCAGTACGCCGTTTGGTTCTTATCAATATAATGTACTACCCTTTGGTATTAAAACGGCTCCTGAAAAATTTCAAAAATTAAATTCAAAATATTTTGGTAGTTTACCTGGCACATTTGTGTATATTGACGATGTCATAGTAGGGGGGAAAACGAAAGAGGAACACGATGAAAATGTGAAAAGAGTAATTAAAAGAGCTCGCGAAATAAACGTTAAATTTAACAAAGATAAGGTGCAACTGTGTGTGAATAAAGTCAAATATTTGGGACATCTTTTCACTGGCAATACAATCTGTCCAGATCCAAATCGTGTTGAAGCGATTGTTAGACAAAAAAGCCAAAAGATAAAAAACAATTGGAAATTATTATGGGAATGTTTAATTATCTTCGTGCTTTTATACCAAACTATTCCAATTTGAATTCACCCCTTAGGGATCTGCTTAAAAAAAACAATGAATTTCAGTGGTCCCCCAATCATAGCAAAGTTTTTAAGAATATAAAGGACACCCTTGCCCAAAATTCAATTCTACATGTTTTTGATCCGAAAAAGCAGATTTTGCTTCAAACGGATGCGTCACAAAACGGTTTGGGTTGTTGCCTTTTTCAAGAAGGTAAGCCAGTGGCGTATGCCTCTAAAAGCTTAACTGACACAGAAACTAGGTACGCTCAAATCGAAAAAGAATTATTGGCAGTTGTATATGCTTGTGAAAAATTTAAAAATTATATTTATGGATATCATTTTACCATAAACTCTGACCATAAGCCTTTAGTGGCTATATTAAAAAAAGATGTAGGTGAAATTCACTCCACTCGCCTTCAACGAATGAAATTGAAACTTTCAAAATATGACTTTGAAATTTTATATGTACCAGGGAAATTTCTATATGTTGCTGACTTGTTATCAAGAAATTTCATAACAGATCCTTTAATGGACATGGAAGTACCTCTTAAAGATGTCGTTCACAGTGTAAACATGAGTGATCCTAAAAGAAAAAGATTTGAAGAAGAAACTAGAAAAGACTTGGTACTAAAAGCTCTTATTGGGCTATATGTAAGGGGTTGGCCATTAAACAAGCAGCAAGTTCCTGACATTGTTAAGTTTTTTTGGCAATTTAAAGACAAGATTTATGTTGAAGACGGATTAGTTTTTTATGAGAACCGAGTCTTCGTCCCACAAACTTTGGTTGGCGAAATACTTGAATGTCTTCATAAATCTCATATGGGAATAACTAAAACTTTAAATAAAGCTAAATCCACTCTTTATTGGCCTTATATGAGTAGGGATATAGAAAATATGATTTTTAAGTGCCGAAAGTGCGAGATATTTAGACCTGAAAATAAAAAACATTCATCAATTCCACATCCTTTGCCTAAAAGCCCTTTCCAAAAACTTGGAGTAGATTTTTTCGAATATGGGGGTAAATCGTATTTGGTGGCGATGGATTACTATTCAAAATGGATAGAATTGTTTACCACCCCTGACAAAACTGCAGCTAGTGTTATAAAATTTCTTAAAAAAATATTTTCAGTGCATGGAATTCCACAGAAAATTGTTTCCGACAATCAACCATTTAACTCATATGAGCTTCGAAACTTTGCTGAAAAGTCAAACTTTGATTTCATATATAGCAGTCCTAGATATCCAAGATCCAATGGTCTGGCTGAGAAGGCAGTTCATATTGCAAAATCGATTTTAAAAAAAATCATATCAGAAGATTGTTTAGGAGATGCTCTTTTAGAGTATAGGAGTACGCCAATTCCAGGAATTGGATATTCTCCAGCAGAAATGCTCATGAGCCGCAAGCTAAGAACATGGTTACCTATAAAAGACGAAGACCTTTTACCCAAAATTCCTTCTAACTTGCAGGTTGTATTAGAGCAACGGAAAGAAAAAACTTTAATACATAATAATCCTATTCGACCGCGTAGTGAGATTAACTTAAAGGAAGGAGAAAATGTTGTATATAGACATAAAGGAAAATGGGAGCCTGCTAGAGTAGTTTCAAAACATGAGAATCCTAGATCATACTGGGTGCAAAACGAAAACAATCAAATCATTCGTAGAAATACATTTCATTTACGTAAGTCATTGAATGATCCCCAGATGAATTTACCCAATGATGTTGAGAGAACACCATCTGTCTATGCTCCTCAACACAGTAACAGATCATCTCTTGATGAATATAATCGCGATGAAAATACTTTAAAAGACACTTCACTTGTAACACCAAGTAATAGCCAAGTCGAGTCGGACTTCGAATCTCTGCAACAACCTACAGAAGAATATACCACTAGATATGGTCGTATAAGTAAAAGGCCAAACTTCTATAGACCAGAATAAAATTGAACTTTCAAACATTAGAAAAAAAAAAAAAAAAAAAAATATTATTGAATTTTTTTTATTGAGTTTTATTTTAAAATATTATTATTGTTATTCTTGAATCTAAATGACAATTTAAAACTAAATTGAAAGAAGGGAGATGATGTATAATGCTAATATCGATGTTAATGATCATTTAAATAATTACGATATGTACCTATCCTATACCCAACATAGACTGGTGGTCTCAGCCTTTGATTATCTCTCTCAGTTCAGTTGTACATTAGATTTGAATAAAGAAAGTCAAACGTTTAAGTAAGACATACGACAGTCTTTTAATTAAAATATATGAGTACCAAGAAATACAGCAATCTATTGCAGTTGGTCATGGTTTACACCTTAAACCTTACAGAAAAGGATTTGGCTTATATTTAAATCCTCAGCCAAAAAACTTATAAAGTCGCTACCCAATCGTGCATTAAATGAAATAGATATACAAAATTTTGCAAGCAAATGCATCCCTCATTTTCGAGGAGTCTTTATGCGAGATAGTCTACCGAAGACTAAGCCTTTTAAAAATGAGTGTGAAATTGTTAATCTAGATTCATCAATTGGCCTCGGAACACATTGGGTAGCGTATTATAAAAAAGACAAACATATTGAATATTTAATTTGCAACCTCCTATCGAAATAATTTATTATTTGGGGGACAAAATTGGCTATAATTATACCAAACATCAAAATTATGATTCGTTTAACTGTGGTCATTTATGTTTAATATTCCTATACGATTGTTATTTTCAAAATAAATAAATAAATAAATAAGTTAATCATTTAGTCTATTTCTTATCGTCATGGCAATGACACTTACTTTAAGCGGGAGAACTTCCCAACTATCAGCAGAATATTTTCCACCTTTGGACCTTGCCAAGGTCTATGTTTGTGGATTGATTGATTTTCAAACTTATAACTCCATACCAAATGTTGACGAACGTAACAATGTATTCCATATAGGGGAGCATGCAATTGAAATTCCTGAAGGATCGTACGAAATTGAAAATATTGCTGACTATATTACCGACAAATTATTATCATTAAACTCAACTATTAGTTGTACTATAGAAGCAAATCGTATCGTCACCTCCAAGTGATGCCTGCTGGATAGCCGAAAGGTGAACTAACGACGAACGTTGGATCCATCGGATCCATAGGTTGTAGATACCTGAGTTATCTTCTCAGGAACTAGGAGCAGGAAGAAAGAGATACGCTCTGAAGATCCAACCACCACAAAGATCTATATGTCATGCACAGGCCTCACAAGCCGGTCATGAAAGGGAAATTTTATTGTGATGAAAACCGCAGAAAATGCCTCGGATGAAAGAACCAAAAATGTTGACGACCCCCCCCCCCCCCCCCCCCCCCCCGCAAACGAAAAACGGACAACGATTTACGCATATGCACGTGGAATGTGCGTACGCTAAACAGGCCGCGTAAAGCCGAGCAGCTAGCCGAGACCCTCGCCAGTCTCAACGCTGATATAACAGCCCTGCAGGAGATGCGATGGGATGGACCGGGCCTGAGAATTACAGAGGACTGTAATTTCTATTATGGGAAATGCCACCTTGATGGGAGATCGCGCTTGTTTGGGTGCGGATTCGCTGTCAGAGGAAGACTTAGGCAAAAGGTCTTGCGCTTTCGCGAAGTCAGCGAGAGAGTGACAACGATCCGCATTAAGGCCAAATTCCACCACATAAGCCTAATTAGCGCCCATGCCCCTACAGAAGAGAAAGACGACGCTACCAAAGAATGTTTCTACGAGCTCCTCGCCAAAACATATGAGCAGTGCCCAAAACATGACATTAAAATTCTCTTGGGAGACTTCAATGCCAAAATTGGGAGAGAGGACATCTTTGGTATGACGATCGGAAAACACAGCCTGCACGACACCACCTCCGACAACGGACTCAGGCTCATCGATTTTGCAGCGGGAAAAAACATGGTGCTGAGCAGCACGCGATTCCCACGTCCCGACATCCACAAGGGCACATGGCGATCCCCAGATGGTCGAACCTGCAACCAAATCGACCATGTTGTGATTGATGGAAGACACTCCTCCAGCATTATGAATGTCCGTACATTCCGAGGAGCAAACATCGATTCGGACCACTACCTAGTCGGTGCAAAACTTAGGGTACGGATCTCCATGGAAGTTCTTAGGCGAGCACCGACTACACCTAGGAAATTCAATGTTGGACGTCTTCAATCGGAAGAGACCGCCGCTGCCTATGCCGACCGCGTATCCCTTGAGCTTGCGAGAAATCCTTCGACTGATGACATGAACCCGGAAGACCAATGGCAGCTATGTCAACAAGCCATAAGAAGTGCTGCGTCAGAGGTATTGGGCTTCTCACATCCACCCCCCAGAAACCCCTGGTTCGACTCCGAATGTGCTCAGGCAAACAAAGCCAAAACGGAGGCATACAAGTCGTGGCTCCAGAGAGATACTAGAGCATCCAGAAATCTCTATGTTGAGCGAAGGAAAGTTGAGAAACGTCTACTCAGGAGAAAGAAAAAAGAACACCAGCAACGCGAAGTCGAGGAGATGCAGAGATGTTTTTGCAGAAAAGAGGTACGAAACTTCTATAAAAAGGTGAAACAGTCTACATCCGGTTTCACAAGCCGCCCTGGGCCCTGCAAAGATCAGGATGGAAATACCATAGTGGAAACGCAGGCGATGTTAGCCATCTGGAGAGACTACTTTAACCGGTTGCTAAATGGCGATGACAGCCAAGATCCCGCCCAAGATCAACTTGTTCCAGTTAATCTAGATGACGACCACGAACTACACCCGCCCGACCAAAATGAAATCAAAGTAGCCATCACCAGACTAAAGATGAATAAGGCAGCTGGATGTGATGGCCTTCAAGCGGAGCTTTTTAAACACGCTGGAGATGACCTGGTCAGGAGCATACACCAACTCATCTGCAAAATATGGTCGGAGGAAAGTATGCCCGATGAGTGGAATCTCAGTACCATCTGCCCGATTCACAAAAAAGGAGACCGCCTCCTCTGCGCCAACTATAGAGGCATAAGCCTTTTAAACATCGCCTATAAGATCCTGTCCAGCGTTTTATGTGAACGTCTCAAGCCGTTTGCTGACGACCTGATAGGTCCTTACCAATGCGGCTTCAGACCTGGAAAATCTACCACCGACCAAATATTCACATTACGCCAGATCCTGGAGAAAACCCAAGAGTATAACATCGACACCCACCACCTGTTCGTCGATTTTAAAGCCGCCTACGACAGTGTTAATAGAGTTGAACTGTATCGTGCCATGTCTAACTTTAGAATCCCTGCTAAACTGATACGCCTTATCAGGATGACGTTGGAGAATGCTCGCTGTTCCGTCCAAGTTGGTAGAGACTCTACTGAAACCTTCGAAACCACCAGAGGGCTAAGACAAGGTGACGCACTGTCATGCAGCTGTTTTAATATTGTGCTTGAAAATGTAATACGGAGCACCCATGCCAGTACATCAGGCACCATTTTCAATAGATCGACACAATTACTTGGGTTTGCTGATGACATAGACGTGATAGGAAGAACAAAGCGAGCAGTAACCGGTGCTTTCACTACTATGGAGTCAGCAGCAAGCAGAATGGGGCTGAAAATAAACGAGGACAAGACGAAGTATATGCTTTCATCAACAAAAGTCCAATCCCATCACCGACTTGGTCAGAACGTAACCATTGATAGGTATAACTTCGAGGTAGTCAGTGAATTTGTCTACCTGGGCACTGCTGTAAACACAGGCAACAACATCAGCGCTGAAATCAAACGCAGACTAACTCTTGCTAATCGCTGTTTCTTTGGGCTGAGTAAGCAATTGAGGAGTAAAGCCCTATCGAGAAGAACCAAGGTGACACTGTATAAAACACTCATCATCCCGGTCCTGCTATATGGTGCGGAAGCATGGACCCTCTCCCAATCGGATGAAAATTCACTTGGAGTCTTCGAGAGAAAAGTTCTGCGTACGATCTATGGTCCTGTCTGCGTAAATCGCGAAAACAACGTTTGGAGAAGAAGATATAACAATGAACTGTACGAGCTGTACAGCGACATAAGCCTAGCCAGAAAAATTCGAATCCAAAGACTAAGATGGCTGGGCCATGTAGAGCGAATGGACATCGACGCTCCAGCTCGTAAAGTCTTCAACGCCAAACCCGAGGGAGTCAGAAGCCAAGGTAGACCTCATCTTCGATGGAGTGACCAGGTAGAGGGAGACATCCGTCAACTTGGAGTACGAAATTGGAGACAGCAGGCTAGAGATCGAGCCGGCTGGAGGGGCATTCTCAGCAAGGCCTTGGAGTACCACGCTCCAGTGGCGCCAACATAAGTAAGTAAATAGAAGCAAATTTCAATACAATGCTGACTACAATCAAATCTTCAGAACAAATATTTTTCAATAAAGAGAGAACCATTGGAAAACTACTCGGGTTCAGCAACACTGTTCTTTCTGCCAGTGAATTGCACACGTCGGACTTACCTGTAGACATAAATAAGGTAAATGTCATCAGGATTGAGTGTAATATAATAACTGGGTCTTATTTGAATAATACTCCTGTACATACTATACATGAATTTTCACCGGAGACAGGATCAGGGTATGAGATAATAGAAGTTCCAAAAAATGTTATCTATTTACCTGTGAATGTCAAACGAATCAGTTCTCTGACGCTCAAACTCGTAGACCAAGACGGAGACTTAATAAATTTTAGAGGAGAACGTATAACAGTGCGCTTGCATTTAATTCCAAAATCTGAATAATGTTAATCTATAATAATAATAATTATAAAACAAATACCAGAAGCTTTCACTTGATTAGTTCTCCTCCGACAGTAAAACCCTTAAGACCAACATTAACAACTGAAAATAAAGCTTTTCTTCAAAGCTTAGGCTTTGAGTTAAGATAGTACAATAATAAAAACAATATGAACGATATATTAAATATATCTGATGGACCTGTCCATGATAATAGTATAACAAAGTTCGAGTATCACAGTTATTCACCCTTTGTTCAGTCATTTAATACAAGCGATGAAATACGTATTGCAATACAGAATCAAGACTTGTGTATTTTACCTAGTGAAAGCTATATCTATATTGAAGGAAGTCTTACAAAACCTGATAACACATTTTCCACTACAACAGGATTAACAAATAATGCCATGGCATATTTATTTGAAGAAATACATTATGAGCTCAATGGAATAGAAATTGAAAACAATAAAAACGTTGGCGTTACAACGTCATTGAAAAATTATATATCTTCGACTAGTAATGAAAGTAAGCGGTTAGAAAATGGATCATGGACTGGAAATGCTACAATTCCAGCAAAAGATGTTTTCAATTTTTGTATGCCTCTAAAATCTCTGATGGGGTTTGCAGAAGACTATAAAAAAATTATAACAAACGCAAAGCATGAATTAATTCTAGTTCGATCTCGAACCAATGAGAATATTTATCTATCTAATTCAGATGAAAATGAAAATTTAAAGTTATCGATTTCTAAAGTACACTGGAGAGTTCCACATATAACATTGTCCGATTCAAATAAACTTACCCTACTGAAACAAATTCAATCAAAACCAATTCAAATACACTTTAGAAATTGGGAGCTCTATATGAATACCCGACACTGCCAGCCACTACTGATCTTGTATGGACAGTAAAAACTTCAACTCAACTTGAAAAACCAAGATATGTAATTCTCGCTCTACAAACTAATAGAAAAAATCAACGTTCTAAAGATGCAAGTAAATTTGATCATTGTGACGTATCCAATGTAAAGGTGCATTTAAACTCCGAATCGTATCCTCGTGAAGATTTAAATCTTAAATATACAGAAGATCGGTATGCTGTTCTCTATGAAATGTATTGTAAATTTCAAGAATCATACTATAATAAACAATCACAACCGCTCTTATCACGAAAAGATTTTAAAGATATTGCTCCTGTTATAGTTATTGATTGCTCACGTCAAAATGAAGTTATTAAAACAGGCCCTATAGATGTAAAAATTGAACTAAAAACATCGGTTACAATTCCAGCTTTCACATCTCTATTTTGTCTGATACTTCATGATCGTTTAATTGAATATAACCCTATTACTGGAGAAGTTCACAAACTGACTTAAATTGAATGTCATAATTTAAAACTTTGTCAGAACGTAGTGTGAATTTAGCGCGAACACACACATTATCTTAATTATGAATACCTATATTGTAGATTTCCAAGGTATTGGAGGATTGAATAAAGAGTTCATTTTGAAAGAACTTGCTATACTGTATGAAGGACATCATCATCATCATCATCATTTTATTGTTACACCCCCGTGCAATTTGAGTCTATTATCTACATCACTCAGAAGACAAGCCCACTGGTTATATAATAATTATCATGGATTATGTTGGAATGGAGGGTGTATCGAATCGCATGAGTCCTGGCAACTCTGCATTCGATGGTCAAATAAGTATAAGAAAATACAATCAAACGCAAATAAAACTTAACGTAAGAACTTAACGAAAGAGTGCTTGTTCTGCGAACAAGCACGAGTGAGAGTTAGTCTTAAGCAGGATTTTGAGCCGAGAAGGAATAAACGTGCTAATAAGTGGTTTTTTATAACATTTTTCCACTATAAATTATCGTGTTTTATTTCTTTCCACATATTTATTGATTGATAGTATACAGTCCATTTGAGCTACGATACATTGGTCCATGTCGAGCGTCGGATATTGTGCCAGTGTCGGAATGGTGCAGGTCTCGTTTTCTTAAAAATAATAAGAAATATAAAAAAAAAAATAAGTGCAGTGGTTGATTGTGGTTCGTTTTATAACGAACAAAATATTGTGAATAATAAAAATGTGCTCAATTGTGTCACAAAAAAGATTAAAGTGTGCGCAGCGACATCAGTATGGGCAGGAAACCGTGTGTGTATCACCAGCAGGAAATGTGCAAAACGGTACTTCATTATATAATAATGATCAATATGTACCAACCAGCATGTAAGTAGTTCAATAATTATTGTTGTTGTTTTTCCCCTTTTTCAAACGGCGGCGACCGATGAAAATTCTTCGTCAAGACTCAAGAGAACAAGAGCAGGTAAGAATGTACGTATTCTCTCCTCAAAGCAAGAATACACACTTACGAGTTACGGCTCATGACATGAGCAGCGAGCCGGAGTGAAGGAATACGCATACACAAAACACATTATATGCGCAATGTATGTATATGCGCAACTGTGACAAAGAGAAGGAGAAGAATGACAAATTTCGTCATTCGAAAAAAAGCGGTCTTTCGACAGAAAACCAATTAAAAAAAAAAAACAACAACAATATCTATACAATAATAACAACATACATATTTACATTTTAAATAACATTTATTTAAAGCAAAGAAAAGGATGAGCTGAAATATACCTAGTCCTAGAACAGGACAAAGTATTTTTTATTGTTAAGGAGTGCAAATATTTGATTGGGTGAATGGTGGTGGTTTTTTGGAGTATTTTGCAACGGAGCAGGTTTCTTTTTTTCTCTTCTTTATCTTTTCCCGTTGTATTGAATGTGTCCTGATGTATGTGTGCAGTGTCTATGAGCGATTTTGTTTTGTTTTCGTTAAATCCAAATGTGAATGAGCAATGATGATAGAAGGGGCAGGGGGCGATCTGAGTTTATTTGTTTTCTTATGGAGAATGAGAATTTTTGAATTGAGTGAAGTGCGCAGGATGTTCTTTTTCCTCTTTTGGTGCGTGTGTGATTTACATACCTTTTTAATATCGTTTTTTTTTTATGAATAAGATATTTTTTCAATATTACCTAGATATATTACGGTGATGTTGCTGCTTTGTTGTTTGGTAGGGATCAAAAATTAATTTCTTTTATAGGTGTTAAGTTTTTTTTTTGTGTGTCACTTTTTTTTTCTCTTGAAGACTTTGTTGCTCGAGATATAGCAGGGGCGAGTGGAACTCAAAGCACATTTGTGCGAGTTACCAAATATGAGAGAAAAGTTGTGAAGGACTCGAGATATAGCAGGGGCGAGTGGGACTCAAAGCACATTTGTGCGAGTTACCAAATTTGAGAGAGAAATTGTGGACTCGAAATATAGCAGGGGCAACTCAAAGCACATATGTGCGAGTTACCAAACATGAGAGAGCAGGTATGAAGGAGGAACTTGAGTGCAATTGCACCAGTTGCCATGAACAAATTATTATTAAAAAAAAAAAGGACACATAGCTGGGCAGGAAAAAACTCAAAGCACGACGGTGCTAGTTTTTAGAGAAGGAAAGCTTGCAAGCGGCAGGAATGAAATATTTTAAATTCAAAAAGAATAAATATTTTTAAAGCAGGAAAATGAGCCACAAAAGAATTTCGCTTCTCGATGCAACATACATTTCTTATAATAAACTATATTTGCAACGACAAAAGCAGCAACAACTAGCCGACCTTTTTTTTTTTTTATTATATCTACTATTTATTTTATTTTATTTTTGCATACTGGGAATTTTAGTACCTACTGCAAACTATTATTTATTTATGTATCTGCATATTGGGAAATTGAAGTACCTACTGCAAACGAGTATCTCTTTCATTTTCAGGGTAGGACATTTTTGAATCATCATTTCTAATGCAATACGATTTTATGTATTTACAGAAAAGAGTAGCGAATACATAGAAAATGGACAACCAGCAGGAGAAAAATCACCAATACGCATTGGATGCCGGTGTATTTTCAGTGAGCAGGATGCTTGCCTTCGTGAAATCTCCAGATTTTGGAATTTGCACGATGGCAGCAGTGCTGGTCTGGTTTGAGGCCTTGCAAGACGCCTGGGCGCAGGTCAAAATCAGCGAGAGAAGGATTGCGTTGGCCGACGATATGTTGGTCAACGTGGAGATACAACGCAGGATTGCTGGAGCGGAAGAAAATTACTTTGCTGCCCACGCAGTGTTGCAGGAAAAGCTAACAAAATGGATCCAAGAACACGCATAGCAGGCATACCAGGTAGAGCAGTACAGGCATTGAGCGGAGCGATGGCAGGAAATTTGAGCAGCCGTTGTCACAACTTCAGACGCATCCGAATTTAAACAGGTATGAGGACATGCGAGCAGCTGGCAGTAATGCCCGAAGGGCAGGAGCACCAGGTGACAAGAGGCTGTTGCCTTGCCACTCGTGCAAATTTCGGAATCATTCAATGTGACGTTGTCAAGAGTTTGCAGTACTGAGCATTCGTGCTAAGCAGGATCTCGTGAAGGAAAAAGGCACTTTGCCCCAATTGTCTTAAGACGTGCCATGCCTCAAATGACTGCTTCCAAAGGCCGTGTTGTCGACGCCCCGGGAAGCAAATGCAAAATAGTGCTACGAAAGAGATTGGGAAGGGTGCAGAAACTGTTCTATATGCTCAAGAAAAGTGAAAGAAGAGAAGGAGCCAGACAAACGAAAATAAGCAAAAGGCAGATTGACTAATTATGCCTCCCAGGAAACGTCCTCAGTTGGAGAAGGGCAGGTCGGAAGAAGTAGCAGGAACAGCAGGAAGAGAGAAAGCAGGATGTGATTTGGAAGAGGTGATGTCCTGGGGGTATTTTAAGAGAGCTAGGCGTTTGCCTTCTAAAAAGAAAAATTAAAATATGATTAAAATTTATTTCGTCTTTTTATGTCTTTTAATTATAATGAGCAAGAGCAGGATAGAGTTACTTTGATGCCTACGGCACAAGTAAGAATCGAGGTGGATAGCAGGAAGTATGGGCCGGTAAGAGCATTTTTAGATACGGGCGCACAGCCCAATCTTGTTTTAATAGAGCAGGACTTTTGGATTCTTCATAAGCAGGTTAATTGGCATCCAGTAGTGCCAACACACAACTTGAAATCGCCACGGATGAGCATTGCTACAGCATCTATTGCTGATCCACATTATTGGAAAGCAGGTCCTGTAGATTTATTGCAGGTTCATAGCAGAAGCATTTACTTCTGTCTAAGAGCATCGTCGAGGTGGTGTCCTGAGATGGAAACTGTTTTCGGCAGAATAATATTGGGAGTATGGTGATGAGAAGGATAGCATGAACAATGAGCAGGTATCGCAGGCAGTGTGCATGGATAATAATCAACTTCATGAATCGCTTTAGCGTTTTTGGCATAAATGGTTTGAATTACATAGAAATGTCGTTGAGCAGGTCAAAATAGCAGGAGGAGCAGGTGGAGAAAAATTTCATCAAAACAAATTCGCGTGATGATTTTGGCAGGTTTGTTGTGACGATTCTTTTGAAGGAAGCAGTGAAAGAGCTTGGAAGTTCAGACATTACAGCCAAGTGTAAGTTCTTTGTTTTGGAGAGAAGGTTGGCAGGAGATCCTGAGTTGAAACAAAAATACCAGGAGTTTATGAGAGAACATGAAGAAGCAGGACATATGACACCAGTGACTGGTACAGTGCATGGCAAAACCATATACCACATCATTGCGTCACCAAAAAGTTAAGGGTCGTATTTGATGCGAGCTACAGGACAAATAAAGGTACTTAATTAAATGAAGTGCAATTGCTTGGAGAAAACTGACAGAAGGATCTGCACGAAATTTCGATGCGCACCGTTTCGCTATTACTGCGGATATTAAAATGATGTTCAGAATGGTGAAGGTGGCGAAGGAACAATGGAATTTGCAGCGTATATTTTGGATAGAAAACCCGCAGGACAATTTGAGAGAATATTGGCTGACAGTAGTCACTTATGGTGTGATTTCTTCAGCTTATAATACTGTACAATGTGCAAGGGAGGCATAGCAGGAGTTTCCAGAAGCTGCAAAGATAATTAAGCAGGAATTTTATATGGATGACTGCACCACAGGTGGTGATTCTGAAGAGAAGGAGATCAAGTCATCAAAAGATTTCGATCATGTTTTAAAAGGGGCAGATTTTGAGCTTAGAAAATGGAAATCCAATTCCAAAGCTCTTGTGAAGGACATGAACTATGAAGAGCAGGAGTCAATTATGTTCCAGGATGATGAGAAAATCAGTTTTGGGTTGGAAGTGGCTGCTTGAGAAGGATCAATTCACGTTTGTGGTAAAAACACCGGAGACTCAGCAGGCAACAACCAAGAGAAGCGTAGTGAGCTGTGTTGACTCCCTAGAGAGAAAAATGAGAGATGGAGAGATTTCTGGCAGGAAATAACATACTTAGAGAACGTGAAAATTTGAAGATGGATATAGGTACTTCAGAAGAAGTACGAAAAGAGCTACCTGGATGTTTGGATGCTTCTGAGAGGGCATATGGAGCAGTGATTTTTCTGAGAACGATACGTACGGCAGGATCACAGCAGATCTCATCACAGCAAGAACACGGGTTGCACCACTTACAACGGTGGCAATACAGTGCTAAGAGCAAGCAGCAGCGGAGCTATTGGGACGGTTAATTGTAAACGTCATTAAAACAATGGAATGGGAAGGTATCGAGTATGATCTTTGGACAGATTCACTCGTAGCGCGGCTTTGGATAAGTAAATTACCATGCAATTTAAAAACGTTTGCAGCGAATAGAGCCTCGTCTATACAAACATATACCGAAGTCAAAAGGTGGAGACATGTTGGAACGAAGTATAACCCGGCTGATATTCTAAGAAGAGGAATAAAGCCATCAGCATTGGTTGATAACAAGTTGTGGTTGCATGGGCCGGAATGGTTGGCAAAACCTCGGTCGAGCTGGTCATCTGAAAAGTTTGTGCCAAATGTTTCAGATGGGGGGAGGGATGAGATGAAAGTTTTTGTGATAACAAAATTTACAGAGCCTTTATCTATTTATTTGAAGTGCTGGAGAAGGAGTATTCCATTGATTGAATACACGTCTACATTAGAGAAGGCGATTAATGTAATCAGCTATGTAATAAAAAGCAAAAATAAAGCAACGAAAAGAAGATGAAGAGATAGATGTAAAGAAATGGAGACGTTCTGCACGTCAAGTGAAGAAAAGGAATAGAGCAGGTGAGAGTGCAGGAGATACAGCAGTACTTGGGCAACCAACTGAAGAGAGGATGAAATCAATCGGTCACCTGTTGACAAAAGAGCAGGAAAAGTATTTTGCGAAGGAAATCATTTGTATAGAGAAGGACAGGTGTTTGCCTGAAAAGAGCAGGATATAATTCTTAAAGCCAATCTTAAATGGTGAATAGATTCTGAAAGTAGCAGGGAGATTGGAAAGAGCAGAGATGGAATACGAGAGAAGGCATCCAGCTATCCTGCCAAATGGTTCTCGATTGGCTTGGTTGATCATGTATAATGCGCATACAGCAACGAATCATGGAGCAGTGCAGGTCATGATGCAGGACATTCGTTGATGGCTGATTTGCCACCAGAGAGAGTAACAGCAGGGAAGGATTTTCTACACACAGTGGTATACTATATGCAGGTCCATTCGAAATAAAGATGATCTACAGAGCAGGTGAGCAAATAGTAAGACAGAAATGTTGGGTTTCCGTCTTTGGTTGCCTTAAAACTAGAGCAGTGCATATAGATTTGGTATCAAATCTGACGTCAGTGGCGTTCATTGCTTGTTTCGAAAGATTCATAGCAAGAAGGAGCAGGTGTGGAAGGACAATGGTACATCATTTGTCGGTGCAGCGAAGGAATTGCAGAAAGCCAAAGAGCGTTGGTTAGTGAAGGACACATTTGAACACTTAAGTTTGAAAGAGACGGATTGGAAGTTTATGACTCCTGAGGCACCACATCAAGGTGGGATATACGAAGCAGCGGTAAAGTCGATGAAATATCATTTGACGAGAATTGTTGGAGCGAAGTTTTTGGCATATGAGCAGGTTTTGACATTAATTACTGGGATAGAAGCCATCTTGAATTCAAGACCGCTACATCCATTAAGCAATGATCCTGATGATTTGCAGGCGTCAACGCCGGGACATTTTGGTTGGTGAACCGCTTGTTTTACCGTTAACGTTTATAACCAATGAGATGCCAAATACCAAGGGCATACAATTGTGGAAGGAGCGCAAGTGTATGCTTGCACTCTTCTGGAGCAGATGGAAGGTAGAGTACTTATCTACTTTATACTAGAGAAAGAAATGGCGAAAGGAGAAATATGGCTTGACAGAAGGACAACTCTGCATAATCAGGAGAGACAATTTCCCATCATCAGCGTGGGCGAGGGCGCGGATACTAAAACTAATACCAGGCAGCGATGGACTAATAAGGAGCGTGGTTCTGCAAACAGCGTGCGATCAACTTACGACACCGGTACAGAAGATCGGCATCTTACCAATCAAGGAGCTTGAATGATTTTTATATTAAAATAAATTTGTATTTAGCAGAGATATATTTAAAATAAAAGCGAAAGGGGTGGAAAACCGTAGGTTTTCGCCGGGACTGTATCGAATCGCATGAGTCCTGGCAACTCTGCATTCGATGGTCAAATAAGTATAAGAAAATACAATCAAACGCAAATAAAACTTAACGTAAGAACTTAACGAAAGAGTGCTTGTTCTGCGAACAAGCACGAGTGAGAGTTAGTCTTAAGCAGGATTTTGAGCCGAGAAGGAATAAACGTGCTAATAAGTGGTTTTTTATAACATTTTTCCACTATAAATTATCGTGTTTTATTTCTTTCCACATATTTATTGATTGATAGTATACAGTCCATTTGAGCTACGATACAGAGGGTATATCAGTTTTGCAAAAGTAAAAATATTCCTACGAAGAAAAATTCAAAATGGTACTGTCTACGTTAAAGGCATCGACAAAGCAAAATGGCTTAGAAACTTACTTGCTAATGAAAATGTAGAAGTCAAAAACGTAGAAGATTTTTTTAGCTGTCCAAATTTAAAAAAACTCAGAAGTATTTATCCTAATCAAATAAAATGTGAAAGCCATGTAAAATGTTGTGCACTTCAAAATGTTTTTCTTTTAAGTATGTTCTTGAATGAGTGTAATGCGAAGTAAATAAAATAAATTTTTTATTTTTGTAAATTTAAATTTTCTTTTATTTCACAAGTTTTTAGAAACATTATTTTCATATAAGGATTGCCTTTTATAACCGTAAGGTAAGGAACTATGGTCTTCCAAAAAACGACGTTTTTCTGCTTTTGCCCTATAAGTTTTTATTTCTGGTATGGTGATAACTTCATGCTCTTGAGTTCTCCGAATATTATTTGATGTTATTATTATACTGTTTTCATTATCTGGTGAAGAAGAATTCAGTACAGCATTCTTAATTGAATCAAAGTTAATTTTTTGTGATGATTCATAATTCAGGAAAATGCCTTTTACCTTGCAGACAACGTGTTCAGTATTATCTCTTGTACTAAATACTTTAAAAGAATAATTTTTAGGGCCTCCACTTACAAACTCCGTTATATAACTTCCAACGCCGTAACTTTCTAGTTCATCTGTCATATCACCGATAAATTTCCCAGTAGGTGGAAGGAAATCCCCTGGTCGACTAACATATATAACTGAATCTGTGTCATAGTAGAGAACTCTTTCCTCTAAACTCTCTAGATAGCTGTAGAGTTTAAGACGAGCTAAGGTAGTTGTATAAGCAGCAATACAAACATTAACTGTCGATAGGGAGTCGGCTGCTTCTTCTTTCATTTCAAAGTAAACAACAATGTTTTCTTCATTTACGGGGAGAATATGCGACACCTCCACTGATGGATGTGTAAGTAGATGAAATAATGTTGAAGGGGTGTTCAAAACAATTGTTTGAATTTGATTTTCATGCTGTCCAAATTTTCCCCAAAATGAATTCAATATAAGCTTAGCCAGCGATCTCTTGCCCGAATTTTTGCAAATTTCTGAATATTCCAGCTTAATATTTTCCTTTGCAAGAAAATCATCTATGTATTTAACCTTTTCTTCGTGAGATGAACATTCACTTGGCCATCCTGATGCTTCTTGTTTAATCTTTAGAAATTTGTTCATCATGGAAGTAAAAAGACCGACAGAATTCGTTTCTAAGTTATATTCCGCAACATCATATTCCCATATTTCGAAAATAGTAATTATAATATATCCTTTTTGAACTGCTTTCAAGACTTCGTCAATTACCCAGGTTCCAATTAATGCTCTTTGCTCGTTGGAATGAGTACACATCTGGTCTTGATTTTTTTCATCACTACAGCTTTTGCACAATGAAAACATGAGTTTTTTATTTTGTTTAATTGGTAATACCGGGTGAAGTAGGTGTTCTGGGGGTAGAATTTTGCATTTGACAATACCATTTACGTGTTCTAGTTTTGTTGGTGAACAATAATTAGCACTTCCGTATACATGGATTTTAGGATGACCAATAGGAAATTTTCCGGTTTTACAGACCCATGGGTAAAGAGAACAAATATCTATATAATGAATCTTTTCACCTGACTTACATTTAAAATAATTAAATGAATTCCCAGTTCGTCCACCATAAAATGCATCACGAGGATTCAGCGGAGAATTTTGAATTAATTCATGGCTTTCAATGAAATTTAATTCTTCTTTATTAAACTTCTTAATAAGATGGTGAAACTCACAAGACCACATTTCAATGACTTCGTAATTAAAGTTTCTTAATCGCTCAGTTTTAGCTATTGTTCTTTCATACCGTTGATTTAGTGTATCTGTTTCATTTTCATGCAAAGGTTCATCGCGTTTATGTTTCAAACATAGAGGATGACCATGAATGTAGCAGCCGTGGAATTCAAAAATTTGCTTTGTTTCTTTACAAAAACCATCAACCTTTACCCCGTTTATAAGTTCTTCTCTCCCATTATATGCGTGCTTTATGTTAATGTTTCTTTTTTTTTTCTTCCCAAATCATCCACTGTATTGCTTGAACAGATTGGTTATCAATACATCTGTATCCATTCTTAGGTATTAATCCTATAGTGTCAGGTTTCAGAAAGTTTCGTCTGAAAAGAAGATTACACGCTGATGCAATAGTTATCGCTTCCAAAAATGGTTCAACATTGCTTTGTTTAAGAAATAATTTTCTAAATTTTAAACAAGCTCCTGTTAATATTTTGACGTCACTCTTGCAGTATTCTACAATTTCATGATGCATGTCAAAACTATCATTTCTATGCTCCGAATACCATTTTAAAAAGTTATCACGATTTTCAGTTTTCATCGCATCAGGATTATAAAACTCTACTGCTGGTAGTTTACCATTGTAGTGTTCGTTTTCCTTTGTATTAAATAAATACGGAAAGTAACCTTTTTTGAGAACCGGAGCCAAATCAAAGGCTTTCGGGAGTTTTGATAAAGCCATAGGAAAGTAATTTATTGAGTCGATGAATTTGACGCTTCCAAGCTGCATGTTTAATATTTTTGTACCTCGCATAATTAGTTCAGGGCTTAATTGTGTTTTTTTAAAACGTAATTTAGGATAAACTGATGGTCATACGCCTGACCATTATGAGCTATCACAATTACTTTTTTAAATTGTTTTCTCATTTCAAGCACATGCTGAAGAAATGTTGATGTGACCATGTCTCCTTTTAAAACATTGATTGATAACTTACAACGTTGACAAAAATATAAATCTTCATGATCTATGCAATGGTCACACTTGTGTTGAAATACACACAAATTTGGTTCATGTTGTTTTGTAACAATGTTTGTTTCCTCTTCATCTTTTTTTCCAATAATCTTTTCTTGCCGACACTCAAGATCATAAAATATATATAATAAATCTTTAAGATTAGGTGTCTTCGTGTCAGGGCGAATGTAACAAAAATGGTCTTTTGGCACATGTACTTTGCAATATTTGCAAAAGAATTCTCCACAAATGTGATCTCGTCCTCCTCCATAGGATTTCAGGCAAAGAAGACATCTTTTTATTTGATCACAAATAGACAGTTTTCCTGATGAACTAGACATTTTGTGGTTGTCATAGCAGTTAGTCCCCTTAAAACTACGATTACAATCTGAACATACAATTTGCAGTTTTGTCTCTGAACATATTGGTGACCGCTGACATTGAGAACACTGTTTGATGCATCCATGATGATTATTTTTTGTGTTGTATGGTAAATGGCAAATTTCACAATAGAATGAGCAGCAAAATGCGGCGGTTAGGGAAGTAATCACATTAAAATGGTTGTTGAAGTATAGTAAATTTATTTTTTTCTCATTGGAATTGGAAAACCCTTCGTACATTATTTTCCTACCTTTAGTCCCTTATTCATACACAGTTATTTTGTAGTCTTTTAAATGATTTTGAAAAGCTTTCAATTCTTCTATTCCCGAACCATGTGCTGGTACATTTATTTCGGAATCATATAAAAGTTTTATTGTTCTCTTTGTTTGAACTTTTAAAATATCTCTTCTTATTTTATCAGTATCTACTTCCTTATCTGCATATGCCTTTGCTACAACCAAAGCACGTGGAAGGCATAAATTATCTGTATTTTTTATGTACACAATTCCTTTTCGTTTGATGCATTCTTCATTGAAAGTGTTGTACATCTTTGATGGATTTCTTCCCTCCCCAACTGGCATCTGCACCGAAGTAACCGATAAGCAAAAGTTATCTGTGCTTATTCCTTCGGAGTTGCTCTGGAAAATTTTCGATATCATGTCCCATATATCAGAAAAACTCAATTCTGAGCAATTCTTATAATTTATCCACCCACTACCGCGGTTGCTTACGAAGCTTTTACCAGTAAAAGTCACACCCACCTAATCGTTGGGACTAAGATCTTTGATGGCTAAACATAAAATATCTTCAACTGCGTTCTTAATCCATGAAGTAGGTTCTTCTTGGTCTGGAACAGGATTTATTGCGAATTCTATTTTGCTCCCTTTCATATTAAATCTTTTGATATTAGTTACAATATCGCTCATTATTTCAAAACGCTGAAAGTCCAAGAAAAAAAAAAAAAAAAGAGACGTTAAATTTTTTTCAATGCCATTTATTTATTTAAAAGCATATTTTTGGGAATTGAGCAAATTATGCTCGTCATCAAAATACAGTGTTGGTAATATGTTTACCTCATGATGCTTTTGTCTCCTATTTTTTTGTGGTTGTTGAGCCTGTTGTTTCTGCTGCTTCTGCTGTTGTTGCTGCTGTTGTTGTTGCTGCAGTTGCTGCTGCTGTTGTTGCTGCAGTTCCTGCTGTTGCTGCTGTTGCTGCTGCAGTTCCTGCGGTTGCTGCTGTTGCTGCTGCAGTTGCTGCTGTTGTTGCTGTTGTTGCTGTTGTTGCTGCAGTTGTTGTTGTTGTTGCTGTTGTTGCTGCAGTTGCTTTTGTTCCTCCTGTTGCTGCTGTTGTTGCTGCAGTTCCTGCTGTTGCTGATGTGACTGCTGTTCCTGATGTGGCTGCTGCAGTTGCTGATTGTTTTCATCCTTTAGATGAAAATCAACATGAAATGATAATTCTCCATAAGGCTCTACTACTTCGAAGGAACATTGCCTCATATTAGCAATGTCCTCGTTGTCCAACTGAGAGTTGCACCGTTTCGGTAAGAAAACAGAACAATTCTCTAGTTCTAGCATGATTTGCTCTCCATATTTTCCGTTAACCCTCTTGCATTCGATTATAGGGTAGCGTTTTTTCTGAATGAGTTTTGCCAAACTCAATATTAGTTTGTGCAGTTTGTGCATATTAACTCTGGCCTTAAGTTTGTTAATAAACGACATGTTTTTTACTTTAAAGAGTAGTGTTCCTATCGGATGCTCTTCTTGAATTGTCCAGATCTTGTCCTTGCATCGTACTCGTCAACTCGGTTTTCGAGATTCACTTGTGCACAATTCTTACTTTTTTTTTTTTTTTTTTTTTTTTTTTTTTATACACTCGTACCTACTTTTCATAATGATTGCCATATTCATCCCAATTCCATACTTACTTCATATCAACTCCTTAATTCACCCCTTTGTCCCCATATCTTAAATATTGAGATTGTGTCATCAAAATCATCCGTTGTAGCATTAAAGAACAATTATCGTTGACCATCACTTTTTTCTTACGCATATTACTTTTCTTAATGAAGAACAAAGTTATGCTATTTCAAGAAAAGGAAAACTCACAAGAGTTCCCGACTTCAATGAAAAAAAAAAAAAAAACAAAGATCGAATCCAATCAATCCTTCTGCACAGCTATGCTGTGTCAGCTTAATCTTTTTAATTCAATTACACAAGAAGTGTAAACATCCCCATCACACCCATCATCTTTCTTTTGTCTTAAGAATTTGAGATACAAAAAGAAAAAATGCATGACTGCGGACTCAACATAAACAATCACACTCATTTCTCGAACCATTGAAAAATTCCAAGACATACTTTTCATACCTACTTTTCATAATAATTCCCATATTCATCCCAATTCCATACTCAATTAACTTCATATCAATTTCCTTTATTCACTCTTTGCCTCCCCCATATTTTAAATACTGAGATTGTTTCATCTTAATCAAAATCCAACGTCCGTTGTAGCGTTTGAAGAATAAATACAAGAATCAATTATCATCATTTTTTTTTTCTGGAGTTCTCGACTTAAATGAAAAAAAAACAACGATCGAATCCAATCGATCCTTCTGAACAGTTATGCTGTGTCAGCTTAATCTTTTCAATTCAATTACACAAGAAGTGTAAACAATCACATCACACCCATCATCTTTCTTTTTGTCTTTCTTTAAGAATTTGAGATACAAAAAAAAAAAATTCATGACTGCGGATTCAACATAAACAATCATTTCACGCACCACTGAAAAATTCCCAGTCTGAAGTGCACCTATTCCTACTGTTCATCTTTCCGAATTGTTCATGTTTCAGAACCGTTCATGTTTTCGAGATGTTTATGTATGTACTACGAAAATTTTGTTTTGAAAATTTCTTAAATAAAAAAAAAAATTTCAGAAATTTGATATGCCATATTAATAGGTTAATAAATGACTTCCTGTGTCGATAATTTTATTGAAATAGGATGTATAGCTTACGAGAAAACCTGATTTAAAAATTCCTGTTCTATAAAAGGTAGCTACCGTTATAAGACAAATTCTGAAAAGTCTTTGTAAGCAAAATATAGACTGTCGTAAACAAAATTGCATTCTGAAAGTTTTATCAAAATCGTTGGCGTCGTTTTCGAAGAAAGTCAAAAATTTCTTTAAAATTGAGTTTCAATTTTTAAAATTAACTTCTAGTACCTAATGCCAACTTGGCAGTCAACTTACCTAAAAATCTATTTAAACAAATTTTATTTATGTGTAGTTTTGGGATTTTACTATATTACGAAAATAAATATTATAAATAGTTTGAAGAGGGCGCTAAACAAAAGAGATAGTTTTTCTAAACGTGTTATAAAAATCACTTTTTTTTCATTTCTTCCTTTTCATTTTCAGAGAAATGTCTTGTTTCATTTGCTTTAAATCATTTCAAGACTTAAATAAGCTAATCAATCATTTCAAAATTGTTCATGGTTGTAATAAAAACACAAATTTGGTGTGTTTTGAAAAATCTTGTCGTCAAATTTTTCGAGGAATGCCTATAAAAGACACTTACCTATTCACATAAGAACTACCAATAAAACAGAAAAATCAAATTTAGCGCCTGAGCAAAAGCAAAAACATACACACTTGGATTGCTGTACTTCAAATGCCTTGGAAACAATAATGATTGTTGATCCTGTTGAAGAGGCGACAGGAGAAGAAATCCCTAAAATTCCATTATACCCAAGAAAAAGACAAATTGAGAACAACGTATTAGAATTCGTCTTAGGCCTTCACAATAATAAACATTCCTGTTGATATGTGTATATTACAACAGAAGCTCCAACAACAACCGCCGATTATACTGACTCATAGTAATTTGCTATGACCCAGTATAAGCGGTGCATTGCAAGGCAGTGTCAGCAAATGTTGATATTTATTATTATTTATTATAATATTAGGTCAATTAGAAATTACGAAATATACGATTGCAAGCAAAATATGTAGTAAGGAAATTAAATTGTTATATAGTTTAGGTCAATAATGAAATAATGAAATGTATTGGAATTATTTGGTATAAATAGAGTTAAGTTTTGGCAAATAAATCAGAATAGTTTTCAAAACCCACAAAACGACTTCTCATTTGTTTGATACGATCCCCCACCAGTGGTAAGACGTATCAAACTCAAACATTTGGGGCTCAACTAAAAGAGTAATTTAGCAAGCGTTCTTAGGGCTTACACTAAGAAATCAAGAAAAATAAGAAAAATAAGAAAATTTTACAAGCGTTCTTAGGGCTTACACTAAGAAGTCAACGAAAATAAGTCAAGCCAAGCAAGCAAGCGAACCTAGTGTCAACAATGGAGAAAATAATAGAAAAGCAGACGGAAACTGGAGATGATTAAAAATCTCTTGAAGAATTTCAAAAAATCACCAAAAATACGATTAACCCCGGAGTATCTTGCAAAGCAACGTCAAGCCTTGAAGGAACAATGGGACAAATTTGTGTTAAACGACACAGTAATATATGAAGTCTACAAGGAAGAAAAACAGTCATACATGGACCAAGGATATTTCGAGAACATTAACACTGTATACGAAGAGATGCTCAAACTGATTGAAGAAGCTCGTGAAGCAACTATAGAAGCCAACAAAAAAACGGAAGATGAAAGAAAGAAGGAAGACGAAAACAATAAACAAGATGCAATGAATCCACAACAACAACGCTACAAACGGCAGAAAAATAAAATTGCTGTGTTTGTACGCCTATACAACAAGCTGAAAGAAGGTTTAACTTAGTCACTTTCAAATCTCCTATACGAACAATACTTGAAAACACTAGATCAGTATTGGAGAGATATTGTAGAAACACACGATGACATCATCTCAAACGCCACATCTTTAGACAAATCACAATACCTGAAACAAGATGAATATAGTGAGATAGAAAATATGTACTAGGAGATCTTAATCGAGACAAAAGAAATAAAATGCACGACTGGGTCGCACGAACTTGCTCTAATGAGTGACAGTGGTTTATGTGCTTGAGATTTTGATAAAAATAAAATTTTCAAAATTCTTAAATAAATACTTAAACTAATTTGAGCTGAAAAAAAAGTACGCCATTTTATTTCTTAGATAAATTTGAATTTATGAGAATAAATTTAGAAAAATCTGTGAAGCGGTTTTTGAGAAAAAAAGTTTTTTTTGAAAAACTTTTTGAAAAAATTTTCCAAAAAAAATTCAAAAACGCCAGTTCATAGGTATTCAGCAAATACATTTATTTAAAATTTAAAAAAAAAATTAATGAGCAGTTTTCAAAATATTAATTTTTTAAATTTTTTTTTAAAAAATGCTTTTAAAAATACAAAAAAATATTTTTCAAAAATATTGGTATGCAATACAAATTGAGCTACCTACAGCTATATGTGTGTGAAATTTCGAAAGAATCGGTTGAGTCGTTTTTGAGATAGTCGAAAGCAAAAAAAACGGTCCTATGGAAAGTACCGTTCTTAGCCATTTTTTAAAACTTTTTTTTCAGCCATATGATTGGTCGTACCTAAAAAGCAACACTGATTTTTTTAATTAAAAATCGTTAGAGCCGTTTTTGAGAAAAAAAAAGGTTTAACGTAACGGTTGTATGGCAGGTACCGTTATTTTTTGAGCTAAAAAAAAAATTTCAATTTCCTTTCTGTACAATACCTAAAAAAGTCTATATACCAAGTTTGAAGCAATTCGGCCCACCCGTTTGGGCTGTAGGTCTACATACAGACAGACAGACAGACAGACAGACAGACAGACAGACAGACAGACAGACAGACAGACATACAGACGGACAGAATTTTTAGACCATCTTTTTTCGTCTTCGCTATCATCGTAATGTCATATTTGATTGTTATCTCAAAACTTTTTTTTTCGACGAATGCATAACTTGCCTTATAGTACCTATAATCGCAAGTAAAAACAATGAAGAAGGAGCAGGAGAGAAATAGCAATAGCCAGCTGAGACTAGAGCAGATTAATCTACCAACATACGATGGACGGTATGATGCTTGGCCGTCGTTCTACGACCTCTTTAAAACTTTGGTACATAACAACCAATCATTGAACTCGATTCAAAAAATGCAGTATCTGAAGACACATCTAATGGAAGGACCAGGAAAAATAATTAAACATCTTCAAGTCACAGGAGACAACTACACAACGGCATGGAAACTAATAGAACAACGGTACAACAACAAGCGACTTATCTTCACTACATACATACAACAACTGATGAATCAACCCTCTGTTACCACAGAGTCGGCGAATTCACTGAAAAAACTACTGGACACAACACAAGAATGTATATCGTGAATAAGAAATTTGGGCATCGACATCTCAACTTGGGGAACACTAATTGCATACGTAATAAACCAAAAATTGGATAAGGAATGACAACGGTTATATGAACAAGCATTAACAAAACCCCGAGAAATTCAAGAGTTGGAACCACTGTTGCAGTTCATTGAGAAAAGGTTCCAATCTATGGCAACAATGAATAACAATCCTTTTCGAAAGACAACAAGGGATATGGCTTATCAACCAAGGACTTATCATTCAACACTACATACAACCAGATGCGAGCTATGCAAAGGTGACAATCAATTAAATGTGTGCAGAACATTTTTGCAAAAGAGTGTACAGCAGCGATATGAAGTTGTTAAAGAAAAAAAGTTGTGCATGAACTGTCTAAGACCAGGACACTTAACGTCCAACTGCTTGTCGCCTTCACGTTGCCAAAGATGTCAAAGAAAGCATCATACATCGATGCATCGTGAGCAATTCGCCTGTGAAAGCAAACCACAACTACAAACGGGGAGAATACAGTCCCACAACTGCACAACAGACAACAATGTCCTTCTTGCAACTGCCCTAATAAAAATCTTTGGACATAACAACAGCACACAATATGTCAGAGCGTTGATAGACCAAGGTTCACAAGCGTCATTTATAACCGAGGACATAGCGAACAAACTTCAACTAAGGAAAACAAAAATAGATGCAACCGTTTCTGGACTTGGATCGCACGAAGTATCAACAATAAAATACAAAGTGCACATCACCTTAAGTAATAACCCAGACATTTCAACAGCAGCATATGTTCTTAAAAATGTCACTAAAACACTACCATTCACTCGAATAACAACAACAAAATGGGATCACCTACAAAAGTTAGTACTGGCCGACCCGACTTACAACATCCCAAGTAAGATCGACATGAAGTAATTGCCGAAATACTTCAGGAGGGAGTCATCAAAGGAAAACGAGGATCACCTAAAGCACAACAAACCATATTTGGATGGATCATATCCGGGAACACAACTATTACCAAGACAAATCATCTCTCGTTGTCATGTCATATAACTCTTACGGATTTAGAGAACCAAGTACGTAAGTTTTGGGAGTCTGAAGAACTTGGAACAACAAACACAGAAAAGCACAAATAGACGAATTAACGTGTGAAGAGTACTTTACCCAAACAGTAACACATAACAAGGAAGGAGGCAGATACATAGTAAGAATACCGTTTGAAACTCCCCCAGAGCAAGAACTAGCCAACAATAACTCAAGACAAAGGGCAACAGCAAGATTAATGCACATGGAAAAAGTTTTTGGAAGGAATCTGAAGCTAGGAGATGACTACCGTAATTTTATGAAAGAATATATTGAGTTGGGACACATGACCAAATGCAAGACAATTGATGAGGAGGGGGCACATTACCTATCACACCACGCTGTTATCAATCCAAATAGCTCCACCACAAAGTTAAGGGTAGTATTTGACGCCTCAGCAAAGTCCGCAAAAGAATATAGCCTAAACCAAATAATGTACAAAGGCCCCAAAATACAAGAAGACCTCACGTCAATCCTCATCCGATGGCGAAAACATAAAATTGTGTTCTCAGCTGACATACAAAAATGTACCGACAAATCCTAATCGCCCCTGCAGATCGAAAATACCAACGTATACTATTGGAAAATTCACCACAAGAAGAGATATCGGAGTATGAACTGAATACAGTGACATATGGGACTGCATCGACACCGTACTTAGCAATTAGAACTCTCAAACAGCTAGCTAAGGACGAAGGAAAAAATTTCCCAAAAGCAGAAAAAATTTTACTATCAGATTTCTATGTGGACGACGTCATGTCTGGCGGAGACTCAATAGAAGAAGTGAGAGAAGTGAAAAGGCAGCTAACAAATATCCTTCAAGCAGGTGGATTTAGTTTGCACAAATGGAATAGGAACATAAACAAACTACTATGAAAAGAAGTTCACTCAGTAAACAGTCTCGAGTTAAATAAAGAAGAGTACGTGAAAACATTAGGAATTCAATGGCATCCATTAAAAGACTATTTTTCCTTTGAAGTGAAACCATATCAATCAAAATCAACCTGGACTAAAAGAAATGTACTGTCGGAAATCGCTCGAATATTTGATCCATTAGGATGGATCGCACCAATCGTTCTGAGGGCAAAATTAATAATGCAAGACATCTGGATGGAAGAAAAATTAGATTGGGATGACCTTCTACCTGCCAAAATCAAAACGAAATGGGAAGATTACAGAAGCGATGTTAATAACATACAGCAGATACAAATACAAAGATGGACGGGATATTCACGTACGATCCCTAGAGTCGAAATTCACGGATTTTGTGACGCATCAGAAAGAGCGTATGGAGCCGCTGTATATATGCGCATAATAGATAAGGAAGCAAAGATTACAACCACTTTACTAACATCCAAATCAAAGGTCACTCCAAATCAAAAGAAACATAAAAACAAGAACACCCTAACTGTACCAAAACTTGGACTATGCGGAGCTGTCCTACTAGCAAATTTGTTATGTAAAGTAAAAAAGGATCTGGATATTGAATCAGTACAAACATATGCATGGTGTGATTCAACAGTTGTTCTAGCTTGGATAAGTGCAACTCCAAATAAATGGAAGACATATAGTTCACACAGAGTACAGCAAATCCAAACACTTAATACAGGGTACTCAGGGAATCACGTTAGATCAGAAGATAATCCTGCAGACCTAGCATCAAGAGGTTCGTCTCCAGGATCCTTGAAAGAATCATCCATATGGTGGAGGGGACCCATGTGGCTCCAATCAAGGCAACCTATTGAGTCACCACCAAGAGCAAACTTAGTAACTGAGCTAGAACTTAAGATCACGTCACATCATATCATGAAGGAAGAATTAATCACCCATGAAGACATTATATCTAGATTTTCATCGCTTACGCGATTGATTAGAGTGATAGCCTTATGGTGCAGATATATAAACATCGTAAGAGAAAAGGTTAAAGAAAAGAAAAGACAGAACAACCTCAAAACTACTGCATCAATAAACATCATCACACAAAGAGAGATTCAGAAGGAAAACAAGGCACTACAGAAACAAGGACTATTACAATCAAGGATAAAAAATTCAATCGTCAAACTAAGCATGACTGAGCTGAAGAACGCTCTCCACACTATCATAAAAATGGCACAAGAACCACTACACGAAGAATATAAGGCCATAGAATACCAAGATTCATTACCGGCTAGAAGCAATTTAGCAAATCTTACGCCATTTATCAAGGAAGGCATATTAAGAGTTGGAGGAAGGTTACAAAATTCTCATCTATCCACAGACGCAAAGCATCCCGTCATACTTCCACACAAGTCACATTTGGCTAAATTGATCATAGATTGGGCACATAAGGCAACACTTCACGGAGGAAATGATCTGACTATGGCATGTATCTTAACAAAATACTGGATAGTAAAAGAAAGGAAGAGGTGAAGTAAACCATTTCATTAAAAGGTGTATAAAATGCCAAAGGTTTAACTTACGAAACCAGGCACAACTAATGGGTAATTTGCCTTCACCACGAGTAACCATATCAAGACCATTCACGCACACCGGAGAAGACTATGCAGGACCATTTATGATGAAAACGAGCAAAATCCGCAATGCAAAGTTAACGAAAGGATATATTGCTGTTTTTGTCTGCTTATCAACAAAGGCATTCCATCTTGAAGCAGTATCTGATCTTTCCACTGACACATTCCTAGCCGCATTTGATAGACTGAGCTCAAGACGAGGACTGATAAGCCATCTATACAGTGACAATGCCACAAACTTTATAGGAGCCTGTAATAAAATCAAAAGGCATTATCAAAACAAAGATGACGATTTCAATGAGACAATGGCAAAACAAGGAGTAACTTGGCACTTCATCCCCCCAGCATCTCCACACTTTGGCGGACTATGGGAAGCTGGAGTTAAATCCGCGAAACTTCACCTAAAAAAGACAAATGGCGACACCCATCTCATATTTGAAGAATTCTCAACGATACTCTCCAAAATAGAGGCATGCCTTAACTCAAGACCATTATGTCCAATGAATGGTACCACTGAGGATATAGAATCATTAACCCCAGCACATTTCCTGATTGGTTCTAATATGTTCTGTAGGGATACAGATAATATACTAACCGTTAGAGAAAACAAGCTCACGAGGTGGGAATATATAAACAAATTACAACAACAGTTCTGGAAAAAGTGGTCATCTGAATATCTTACTAGACTCCAAAAGCAACCCAAATGGACAGCTACCTCGAATAACATCGAAGAAGGAGACCTGGTGCTTATTCGAGAAGACAACATCGCACGCACAAATTGGTGTATGGGAAGAGTACAAGCAACACATCCTGGGAAAGACGGTCACGTTCGAGTCATTACAATCAAAACACCTTCTGGATATTTAACTCGCCCCATAACTAAAATATCCAAACTAGCAACCGATGAACCAACAGAAATTTCGATAATTGATAAAAATTCAGGCATTAGACAAAACAACCAAACATTAAGTAAAGAAAAACCCAACGAGAATCTGAAAGTAGAGGAAAGGGAACAAAATAACAAAGCATATAACAGGAATCCAATATTAATAAATCAAGATAGAGAAACACTAAAATTACAGTGTATTTATTCGTTAAAACCACGAAAAATATATACAAAATTCAAGATACGACCAACTACTATACCTGTTAGACCACCTATTGAAGTACTCATTGAACGACACCAAGCGAGAAAGCGCAGAAATGACACAAAAAGAGCACGACCCAACATCCCGCCTTTGATAATATCTATTGCGTTAGCATCAATAATATGGCCAATACCAGGGCACGCTCAATTTTCCAACACCCCTTTTAATACACATCCAGGACTATACTTCGAGGACAATGGTGTTATTAATATCATGTCATCGAAATGGCGCATGCTGACATATTATAACTTAGCTACATACAAAAGCCAACTAGTAGGACTACACAACATGGTGCAAGAAATAGAGTTAGGATGTAAGACTCTAAATTCATCTGAATGCCTCAACATCCTAACAATATTAACAACTGATGTAGCAAGTATCGAAGAACGAAATCAAATTCTCTATGAGAGGGGGGGAAGAGTCAAAAGATCCCCTTTTAACGTTATTGGAAAAATATCGAACAAACTATTTGGAGTATTAGACCAAGATTACGCTCACGATATTGAAATACAGATAGACAAAATTAAACGAAACGACGAATACACCCGCAAACTCCTACAAAACCAAACTTCAATTGTCGAAACTACCCTCAACATCCTTCAGACCACAGGTCAACAAACCACAAGCCAATATAAACTGCTACAAGAAAGGATTAGTAATATAACCACAGAAATGCAGAACACAATAAGTAACGTCCAGCAGACGCAACTACTCACAATTCTAGGACTTACTACGCACATGTATGTTACCAACATCAAACAAATTCAAGATTCATTATTAGACGTCGTGCTTAACACCCAACATGGAACAACCCACCATTTGATAATAACTCCCCAACAATTGATCGATGTTGGGCAACACATTCCTGCAACTATGACATTACCAGCCAGCGAACGACCAGATCAATTACTCCAGATCTAAAAGTTGATGAATGTTCATGGAAGAATAACTATGAACTACATTATTTTCGAATGCAAAATTCCAATATTAGATTCAGAGAAAAACAAAGTGTATAGGATAATACCAGTTCCCACACCATATCATAACTACTTTACATTTATCGCACCATCATCAAATAAAAATACTGACTAATCTTGCACGAGAAAAATACTATCCAATGCAGGAAATCGAATTCGATAAATGTATACCAATAGAAGAAGGACTTCACTATTGCTCAAAACGCCATCCACTATATAACCTATACAGTCAAACACATCCCAATGTGAAATCAATCTACTAAACCACAACAAAGAAATAGAAGGAAAATGTGAATTGATACACATTAAGCCCAGACAAGTCTGGACCTTGCTACGGAATATGAACAGTTGGTTATATGTAATGGACAAAGGAAACATCTTTCAACCTAGTGTGCAAGGAACAGACATATACCGTTACTTTGGTCAATGACGGAATACTCACTTTAGAACCTGGATGCCAACTCAGTTTGGACACTATGGTTATCACTGCTCACGGATCCTTTACAACAAGATTGAATGCATCGTTTACGCCACAACTCAATCCACTATCCCAGCGCAGTACGCATATTCCATTATCCAGACGAGCAAATTAGAAACCTAGAGCATTCCGTACAGCAATTGAAGGAAGCTGAGAACGACAGCCCCGAAGACTCCAAAAACAACAACACACATCATATCGTGCATTATTCCAGCTCCACAATATTCATCATAGTGCTGATCATTGTAGCCATAAGAAGATATCGGAAACAACACTAATTCCCTATACCAGCACCAAGAACGACCGCTTAATATCCAGGGGAGAAAATGTTGATATGTGTATATACAACAGAAGCTCCAACAACAACCGCTGATTATACTGACTCATAGTAATTTGCTATGACCCAGTATAAGCGGTGCATTGCAAAGCAGTGTCAGCAAATGTTGACATTTATTATTGTTTATTATAGTATTAGGTCAATAAGAAATTACGAAATATACGATTGCAAGCAAAATATGTAGTAAGGAAATTAAATTGTTATATAGTTTAGGTCAATAATGAAGTAATGAAATGTATTGGAATTATTTGGTATAAATAGAGTTAAGTTTTGGCAAATAAATCAGAATAGTTTTCAAAACCCACAAAACGACTTGTCATTTGTTTGATACGATCCCCCACCAGTGGTAAGACGTAGCAAACTCAAACAATTCCGATAGAAAGGATGTAATAATGCAAAAAGCTGTTGACAAATTGATTGTGTCACCTCTTTTAGAAATTATAAACAATTTTGCTGACGAAATATGCGAGGTGGATAAAACGAAAATAGCAAATATTGCTGGGGAATACAAAGAGGTTTTAAGCTAGCTAAATACTGAATACAAACTGCAAAAATATTTAGAGAATAGATATTTGTTCCGAAAACCTAAAGAATTTGACATCAATAGAGAAATTACGAATGTTATGATAAATGGACAAAGCACTTTGGACGAAAAAGTCGACAAAGGTGTACTTTTTAATTTAAATTTAAATTTCGAAAAATATTTGACAAGTCAGAAAATCAAGAGATCGTTACAAATTTTCTAGAAGAACGAAATCCGACATTGAAAATTGAAAACTTTACAAATGGAAAGTTATGGAGACAAAGAAAGGAAATGTATCCAAACAAGAAATTGGTTCCATATTATCTTTCCGCAGCCGAATTCGAAATTAACAATCCCTTAGGATCTTATGCTGGTGTTCAAGAGATAACCGGTATATACTTTTCTATCCCAATCTTTGGAAGTTATCACAAAGTAAGCGATATTTGCTAAGCTGGATTAATTAAAGCACACGACATTAAAATATACGGAAATGATTTGACTATTAATACTCTTCTTAATGAGATTATTTCCCTAGAAAATGAAGGTGTTGAAGTGGTTTTAAATAACCACAAAGTGATCGTATACCCAATTTTGGGTATTGTCTTAGGTGATAACCTAAGGCTTAATCAAATTCTCGAATTTAGCAAATCTTTTTCCGCCAACTATTTCTGTAGATTTTGCATAGCTTCTAGCGAAATTACCAAAAAAATGTGCAGAGAAGATCCAACACTTATTCGCACTGCAGAAACCTATCAAGAACACATTCATGAAGATTTTTCTTCTACAGGTATATATAAAGATTCAATCTTAAATAAAATTCCATCATTTCATGTGGTAAACAATTTTTCAATTGACTTAATGCACGATATTTTTGTTCATGTTTCAGAACCGTTCATGTTTTCGAGATGTTTATGTACAGTGGTGGTCCAGTATAACGAACGGTATAATGCCCAGAGTCAATTCGTTATATCGAAAAGTCGTAATATCGAAACTTTTTTTTTTCATACAAATCTTTAGGTAAATAGAAAGTACATACAATTGTATTTATAATATAAATATGTATTATAATATAAATATGTATTATATGTATTATAAAAAAAATTTAACTTCATTTGCATACAACGAAACATTTAAGGAATAGACTTATTAGTTTTGTTCAAATTATGTACGAGTACATAAATAGTACATACAAATATTTGTACTCATATTTAAGAAAAAAAAAAATCGCTTAAATGCATTTTTGTTTTTTTGGGCGTTAAACATTATTATTGAATGCCTTTACCCGTAAACTTCTTAGAACTAAGATTTTATAGTTTTCAATACGATTTTGTGCTGTCCATTGAACGCAATTGTCAAAATTTCCGACAACTTCGTTATGACTCACTCTTTGAACTTCAGTTTCTTCAACATTGTTGCTATCAATATTTTCGGGTTCAAGGATTACTCGATCCGCATCATTCCAGGACTCCAAATCATCTGTCGTGAATTCAGTGTAGGTATATTCCAATATTATCATGAACATATATGTTTGTAAGATATGTATTAAAGCATTTACAGTCATTTTTTTTTTCATTTTCTGAAATTCGTTATTTGTTCGTTATATAGAATACCTTATGGCATTCGTAATTCTGGACCACCACTGTACTACGAAAATTTCGTTTTGAAAATTTTTTAAATTAAAA
The DNA here is from genome assembly GCA_916050605.2 of Platycheirus albimanus. NCBI lineage: Eukaryota > Metazoa > Arthropoda > Insecta > Diptera > Syrphidae > Platycheirus > Platycheirus albimanus. The sequence goes on from OU696696.1 coordinate 205,805,897, forward strand.
AAAAATTTCAGAAATTTGATATGCCATATTAATAGGTTAATAAATGACTTCCTGTGTCGAAAATTTTATTGAAATAGGATGTATAGCTTACGAGAAAACCTGATTTAAAAATGCCTGTTCTATAAAAGGTAGCTACCGTTATAAGACAAATTCTGAAAAGTCTTTGTAAGCAAAATATAGACTGTCGTAAACAAAATTGCATTCTGAAAGTTTTATCAAAATCGTTGGAGTCGTTTTCGAAGAAAGTCAAAAATTTCTTAAAAATTGAGTTTCCATTTTTAAAATTAACCCCTAGTAATGCCAACTTGGCAGTCAACTTACTTTAAAATCTATTTAAACAAATTTTATTCATGTGAAGTTTTGGGATTTTACTATACAGCGGACGCTCAGAAATTAGAACCACTTTGTTCCTGAGGTAATTCGAATTTCCGAAATGTTCAAATTTCTGGGCGTTTTTTTTTTATTCGCTGGTATAGTAAAAAAACGAGTGAAACCACATCCACAATTTATTATTTTCACACAAATCTCTTTTATTAATAAACAATTAATCTTTTTGTAGCATATATTCAGTAATGCTTGTTTGTTTTTTGGTTTAATTAAACTTGATACAACGATTTCGTTACAGAGGGTGAAACGATTGGTAATTCTTGATAGGAGTTTTAAACAACGTCTAATATCTCTTCTTTCTTCGATTTTATATAGCTGATGGCAGATATTTTCACATTAAAATCTAAAACTAAACGATTCCCTTGTACGCCTTCATCAAGCTTTTTTAAACTCTTTACTTTGGTTTCCAAAGACAAAATGTTTTTTTACGTTTATTTGACATTTTTAATAAATCACGTTTCGTTTTTGAACAAATATTTATAGGTATAACCTGAGTATAAGAAGTAAAACGTGAAGGGAATCTCCACATACATAATTTGGTGATTCTCCTTTTTATGTTTGCCTTTTTAAAGCAAAATAAATACAAAAATGGGAGTTCGCCTATATTTAAGCTAAGAAAAAAATCGCTCTGAAATTAGAACCTCAAGTTCTAATTTTAGAGAATTCAATACATTAAAAACTCAGGTTCGAATTTCTGGAAGATTCGAATTTACGAAAGTTCTAATTTGTGAGCGTCCACTGTATTACGAAAATAAATATTATAAATAGTTTGAAGAGGGGCGCTAAACAAAAAAGATAGTTTTTTTAACGTGTTATAAAAATCACTTTTTTCATTTCTTCCTTTTCATTTTCAAAGAAATGTCTTGTTTCATTTGCTTTAAATCATTTCAAGATTTAAATAAGCTAATCAATCATTTCAAAATTGTTCATGGTTGTAATAAAAACACAAATTTGGTGTGTTTTGAAAAATCTTGTCGTCAAATTTTTCGAGGAATGTCTATAAAAAACACTTACCTATTCACATAAGAACTACCAATAAAACAGAAAAATCAAATTTAGCGCCTGAGCAAAAGCAAAAACATACACACTTACATATATTGCTGTACTTCAAATGCTTTGGAAACAATAATGATTGTTGATCCTGTTGAAGAGGCGACAGGAGAAGAAATCCCTAAAATTCCATTATACCCAAGAAAAAGACAAATTGAGAACAACGTATTAGAATTCGTCTTAGGCCTTCACAATAATAAACATTTCAATAGAAAGGATGTAATAATGATACAAAAAGCTGTTGACAAATTGATTGTGTCACCTCTTTTAGAAATTATAAACAATTTTGCTGACGAAATATGCGAGGTGGATAAAACGAAAATAGCAAATATTGTTGGGGAATACAAAGAGGTTTTAAGCGAGCAAGACACTGAATACAAACTGCAAAAATATTTAGAGAATAGATATTTGTTCCGAAAACCTAAAGAATTTGACAATAATAGAGAAATTACGAATGTTATGATAAATGGACAAAGCACTTTGGACGAAAAAGTCGACAAAGGTGTACTTTTTAACTTAAATTTAAATTTCGAAAAATATTTGAAAAGTCAGAAAATCAAGAGATCATTACAAATTTTCTAGAAGAACGAAATCCGACATTGAAAATTGAAAACTTTACAAATGGAAAGTTATGGAGACAAATAAAGTAAATGTATCCAAACAAGGAATTGGTTCCATATTAGCTTTCCGCAGCCGAATTCGAAATTAACAATCCTTAAGGATCTTATGCTGGTGTTCACAAGATAACCGGTATATACTTTTCTATCCCAATCTTTGGAAGTTATCACAAAGTAAGCGATATTTGCTTAGCTGGATTAATTAAAGCACACGACATTAAAATATAAATGATATGATTTGACTATTAATACTCTTCTTAATGAGATTATTTCCCTAGAAAATGAAGGTGTTGAAGTGGTTTTGAATAACCAAAAAGTGATCGTATACCCAATTTTGGGTATTGTCTTAGGTGATAACCTAAGGCTTAATCAAATTCTCGAATTTAGCAAATTTTTTTCCGCCAACTATTTCTGTAGATTTTGCATAGCTTCTAGCGAAATTACCAAAAAAATATGCAGAGAAGATCCAACACTTATTCGCACTGAAGAGATTTATCAAGAACACATTCATGAAGATTTTTCTTCTGCAGGTATATATAAAGGTGACACGCCTCAATATCCGCGGACAAAATATCCAGGTCAAAATATCCGCGACAAAATATCCGCGGACAAAATATCCGCGGACAAAATATCCGCATACACCCAACCTTGCACCTACCCCAAGTCCTATAGTGTGTCCAAGCAGGGGGGTTGCAGGGGGGCAGCATGGCCCCCCTTACATAGGTCATTGCTTATACACCGTAATATTATGCGTCGCGGATATTTTGTCCGAGGATATTTTGTCCGCGGATATTTTGTCGCGGATATTTTGACCCGGATATTTTGTCCGCGGATATTGAGGCGCGCAGCCATATATAAAGATTCAATCTTAAATAAAATTCCATCCTTTTATGTGGTAAACAATTTTTCAATTGACTTAATGCACGATATTTTTGAAGGTGTTGCGCATTATAACTTAGCACATACATATTATATTAGATCATTATATTAAAACCAAAGTGTTAACATTAAACGAATTAAATCAAAGTAACTTTAGCTATGGAGACACTGAGAAGGGAAATATTTTCAAAGACATAAATACAGTACATTTAAAAATAAAGAAATTCAGTGTTTCTGCAAGAGAAATGTGGACATTTATATTCCTGCCAATGATAAGGTTTGGGAATTCGTTCTTATTTTTATAAAGCTGCTTCACACTTTACTTCTACCAAGGTATGATGATATAACCGTGATTGAACTTGAATCACTTATTGGGCAACATAATATGTTATATCAAAAATTATTTGGAGATTCTTTGAAACCCAAACATCATAACCTTGTGCATTATCCACGCATTATTCAATACTCTGGACTTCCAAGGAATTATTGGTCATTTTTGTTTGAAGCAAAACATCAAGAACTCAAATCTTATACTAGAGTTAGAAGTAGTCGAATTAATATTTTACTTTCAGTTGCATTGAAATTTCAATTCACGTTTGCTTATAAAATCATGAAACCCATCACGGAAAACAATCTTCATTGTTCACCCTATGATGAAATACTTAATTTGAAACAAAGTGGTAGTAACTTAGATATAACATCTAAACACTTTGAAAAAGTTGAATACCGAGGAACGATTTACAAAAAAGGGCAGTATTTATCTATTACAATATGAATTCGAAGTAAAATTTTATCTTATCGTTGCCACTATTGTAAATAAAAATTATAGTCCCAACATTTTGTGTGAAGAAATAAACACAGAGTTAAATGATCATTATCTATCATTTGAAATAACTTCAAAGTCAACTCATAGCAAATTGCTTATAAAACTAATAAAAGCTTTTGACGGTCCAACAGTAAACTCCCATCAAATTTTGTGTGGTAGTGAACTTATTCGAAAAAAAAAATTTGTTAAAGAAGAAAACAAATGGTAAACATGGATACAAATACAAACACAGAACTCGAAAATACTCCCGGAACCTCTATCATTAATACACAAACGGATATACAAATAGAATCGACTGATGTATATATGTCTTAAATTATGACGGAGTACTCACACCCCTGAATCAGAATAGAGAAAATATTGACTTCAACACACAATCAAAATTAGAATCTCAAAGAACTAACAAAGATGATGATGTAGCCTGCCTTTTAACATCACTCCTGGATCAGAATAGAGAAAATATTGAGTGCAACACACAATTACAACTAGAATCTCAAATAACTAACGAAGACGATGATCTAACCTGCCTTTTAATATGACCCCTGGATTAGAATAGAGAAAATATTGACTGCAACACGCAATCACAACTACAATCTCAAAGAACTAACGAAGATCATGATCTAGCCTGCCTTTTAAGGTCATGGGAACTCTATGACCAATTAATTATATACATATATATCTTAAAAGTAAGAAAGTTTAAATGTTTTTGATGTTATTAATATGATATACATATTTACTTTTCTGAAAAATAGCAAAGAAAATTGATATTGAATGTTTGAAGTACTTGAAAGAAAAGCATATAGATCAACTATTCTATGTATTGGACGAACTTAAGCTAAAGGTCATCTTTGAACATAAGTTGGCTAACTGGCAAAAAGCTAATGTAAGGATCCTATCAAATAAAAATTTATTGAAATTAATCTATTTTGAATTGTATACATGTTTATGCTGACACATACAAATAAAGCGAATATATAATTTAACCCTTCGACCCTTTAATGAATAAAACAAACAACTCCTTGTAGAATCCTGGTTGGATAGCATCCCAACTGGAAGTCCTCTTTCCAGCACGACAGCGACGTTGGAAACCAATGTTAGTTCTTCTGATTTTTTTATATTTTAATAATCTTGTGAAGTAAGAAAGTGAATTTTCGGAAAACTAGGTTGGTGCATATAGAGTTAGCAATCAAACATGTTTTGTTTGTATATACACTATCTTCAAATTTTCAAAGTGGTATGTATATATTTTGTATCCGAAAAAGTCTCGAAACGCCTGCTTCCATTTTGAAATGGAAGCTGTTTAAGTTTATGTATACCGCATACACATGAAACAAATAGGGAATAAGGTATCCAACAGTTCATTTCAAACGTACTGCAGCTCTCTCTTATGTTTTAATTTGCTAAGCCTACAAAACCTTGAAAAAACTACGGGGACCCTTCAACTCTTTGCTTGTAATTAAGCTCTAAAATAGCTTGTTTGTAAGTTTGTCAAAAATTCGCTTGCTAACTTCACAAGTTTTTTTTTAGTAAAATCTTTTTTTTTATTCAACCTGACTCCTTATTTATTAATTTGCGTATATTTTAAATTTAGATTTCAGTTATTGATATTTTGAAAAAAACTGAACAAGGCAAAATAATTCTAAAAAATTATGCTGCCAAACAACGCTTAGAACCGGACGACCGAACAAATCTGGTACATAGAATAATCCAACATTTTACTGAATCGAATGTTAAAATATCAGTCAAAAAATGTGAGACTTTAGCTAATGAAATAACTAAGGCATTTCCCAATGAAATTAAGGCAAGTGTTTATACCATTATGTATTATAATTTATGTGTATTTTGTGTTTTCAAGCCGAATAAACTTTGAATTATTAATAAATAATAATTGATTTTTATTAAACATTTTTAGAGTACCTACTTTATCCCGAGGAAAAATAAAAATCCGCTAAAGGGAAAATTATACGACAGATACAGAGGGCAAAGGCGGTCCCTAATTTAATTATTTCCAGATGAGATCGTGACCAAAAAATCTAAGCTCATATCAAATATTCCGGAAAGCCCTAAAAATGAAGGTAGATAAAGAAATATAAATTTTTTTAAATACGCAAGTAATACAAAGTCACAACACATTTCTAGATTTTATGAGTAGTAATAATATAATAATATTTATATCGTTAGATTATGTCCTTGAAGTTAGAAAGAAAAATTCAGCGGCACCTAGATTTTTTGATTGCATTGTTATATTTTTCTTGAAAATTAACTTATTCTTTTAAATAAAAACGACGGTCCACTTTTATGGGTATAATCGCACTCCTCCAGTTCCACACTGCCGAAAACCTTTTCGACCCAATCCGATCACTTCACCTTTAGCCCAGATATATAAGATGCATAAATCGTTGAACTCAAAGTGAATCGTTCTTTATACTTCACCTTGAACGCCGATATATGAGATCGATGCACCCAGACAGCGTAAATTGCAAGGGTGCGATTATACGGGAATTATGTAATTTATGATTTTATTCCCATAGAAAAGCAAGCATGGCAATAAGCTACTTATGAAATGCAGCAGTGATCTTAACAAACACCATAAGATAGAAATGTCTCAACATCACCCTCTTGCAAGAACCTTGGATCAGCACGAGCGGGAAAATTCTAGGCCTAAAAACACCTACAGGTAGGCTGTTATATTCTACCTCGTCCAATAGACCTAGAACTTGCATCATATTTGATAATAACACACCATTCTTCCCCCTGACAGAATTCATCTCAGAGGACTTGACAGCGGTGGCATTAAGGATCGACAACTCCAAGGACCTTATAGTAGCATCGGCCTACTTCCCTGGAAACGACCAAGCACCATGTCCCCCCATTCAGGTGATGAAATTGATCGAGCGTGCGCGTAACACCAAGACAGAAATTGTCCTTGACTGTGATGCAAATGCCCATCATACCCTATGAGGAAGCACGGACATCAACAAAAGAGGTGAGTCACTTATTGATTTTATTTCAAAAGAAAATTTGAATGTACATAATATCGGAAGAAAAAACCCACTTTCGTTACCAAAACTAGAAAAGAGGTTCTGGACATAACACTTTCCTCTTACTTGACTAGTAACTTAATCTATAACTGGCATGTCTCCTCGGAACCATCATGCGCAGATCAAAGACACACTCGATTTAAACTAGATGTAGAAACTCCAATCCATCTAACTTACCATCCTAAGAGAACACAGACTAAATTGCTTATAGTTCAGACCTGAATCATTCTCTTAAAGACAAAATCCCTCTCATTAACACCAAAGATAAACCCGAGTGTTTTGCCGAGCACGCAAAAAAACTCAATTATCTCTGCTTTTGAGAACAACTGTCCAATGAAAATTAAAACAGTCAAGGACAAACCAGCTGGTGGAACAATGATCTAAATAAATTAAGATCAAAAGAAAGAAAACTCTTCAATAAAGCAAAACGCTTCTCACCACTTATCTGGTCCATCGTTGTAGACAGCCTACTAAGATCCCTCGAAACCCACGGCATTTATGCAGTGGGCTTCGCAGACGATCTAGCCATTTTCATACAGGGATCCTCAGAAATATCAATATCGAATAGACTTCAATCAGCTTTGGACATTGTACGAGACTGGTGTATCTGCGAAGGTCTCTCCGTTAACCCCAAACAGACAGTTATTGTTCCTTTTACTAAAAGGCGAAAGATCGTCTCACGCCCCCTTCTCTATATGGTCACACAATCCCATTTTCGAAAGAAACAAAATATCTAGGGATCGTTCTAGACAGTAAATTGCCATGGAACCCTCAACTAGAACGCATTTCTAACAGAGCATCAAAATCTCTCTGGACATGCCGTAGTACTTGCGGAAAAAATTGGAGGCTCAAACCCAAAATGATGCATAGCCTCTACACTCTTGTAATGAGACCCGCAATAACATAAATGCAAAGGTGGGACGGGATCTGGAACCAAGTCCTAAATCCTTCTGCCCAATCAGCCTCATGTCGTTTATTCTGAAATGCATGGAGAAAGTTATTGACAGACACATTCGTGACACCTCACTAACGCTCTCCCCTCTATCGAAAACACAATATGCATACGAACCGGGAAAATCGACTGAAACAGCGCTGAATGATTTGGTTACAAAAATTGAATCCTCCATTCACAGTAGGGAAATCTGTGTAGTCGCTTTCCTTGACATTGAGGGAGCCTTCAATAACACCACTTTTGAGTCAACAGATCGTGCACTAAGGAACCACAACGTACCACAAGTTGTATGCAATTGGATCACGTCCATGCTTAGTTGCAGAATTATCCAGAGTTAAATTGATGATATAGAAATTTCTGCACTCACAACCTGAGGATGCCCACAAGGCGGAGGCTCAAACCCAAAATGATGCAAAGCCTCTACACTCTTGTAGTGAGACCCGCAATAACATATGTAGCGTTGGTATGGTGACCGAAAACTAACGAAATTACTGCTATAATGAAGCTAGAAAAAATACAACGACTAGCAACGACATGCATAACGGGATGCATGCGGACCACACCTACCTTTGCACTTAATGTAATTTTGGGATAACCTCCAATTCACCTATTCATAAGAACGGAAGCAAATGCAAGGGGCCACTTATCGCTCCTCAGCAGCTTGGAAAATCTTAAGTAATTTAGCATGTGTCTGGATGTCACAATTCCCACATATAACTTCACACAAAATTTCTCTATAGTCATTCCCCCAGTGAAGACTGGGAAAACTTCAAACCACACCCTTCTAGCGAAGACCTGGTCTGGTATACGGATGGCTCAAAAATGGAAACAGGTACTGGTTCCGGTATTTTAGGGGAATCACCTTGTGCAAACTTTTCGGTCAGCTTCATTCATCCATATTTCAGGTAGAGGTCTTTGCTATTAACGAACGCGCGAGGATACTTTGTCACTCGAACGCCAAAAATAAAACTGTATTCTTCTTCTCAGACAGCCAAGCTGCCTTAAAAGCTCTGGCTTCACCTGTCAAAAGATCCAAGCTAGTCCAAGAGACTGTCTTACTACTCACTGAACTTGCAAGGTTCAATTTTGTGATTCTCCATTGGATCCCGGCACATGAGGGATACGATGGTAATGAAAGGGCCGACACTCTGTCCATAGAGGGCGCCTCATTGCCCTGAACCCTTCTCCGGAGTAAACACCAATTACTTCAAAAACACTGCCAAAAACATCCTACTCATGGAATCGAATGCAGCGTGCCAAACAACTTCTGGTCAAATCTGTTCTAAACAATTCGTAGCAGAATATTCACACAAAACCACAAAATTCCTACTCAACCAAGATAAGAAAACTCTGAAAACTGTGACTGGAATCATAACCGGACATTGTACTATGAAAAAACACCTTCAAAACATGAGACTAGCAACAGACTCCGCTTGCCGTCTATGCCTCGAAAGTGAAGAAACATCTCTGCATATCTCCACGGAATGCCTCAGAAAGCGAACACTTGGTGTCGAGATCGTTTACTTGGAAAAACTCAAAACGTTCCATCCACAGAATATCTTAAAGTTCTGGTCTCTGTCTGGAGCAACAGAACTGCTGCGAGATCGTTTACTTGGAAAAACTCAAAACCTTCCATCCACAGAATATCTTAAAGTTCTGGTCTCTGCCTGGAGCTACAGAACTGCTCTAGAACTTCACATGGGCTGGCACAATAGGAATCTTTGAGATACCGCAGTGCCTAAGCTGTATAAGCTCTCCCTAACAACAAATAATAATAATTAGTCCCTTTTTGATTCATGAAACACACGTCTACAAATCTTGATCTGTCGTCAGTAAATGTTACGGAGAACGAACGAACTAACTCAAGTAATTTTGTGCTTCTTGTCTGTGATCCTTAAGGAAATTGTTCAGCACTCTGCTTACCCCGTATGCAAACTTCGCACGTAGACAACAACTGACCAGCAGCTAAATGTGGGATTATTTTTGTCATAAAATAATAAAAAGTCACAACTCATCGGAACTTACAGGCAAGTTTAAATATTGCATTAAATTTACTTAAATAAAAGCCAATAACAATAGTAAGTAACAAGCAAAGGACGGCCAGCTTTTATCACAAGTTTTTATGAGTGCAAACAAGCGTTTATATTCAGACCTCTCGGTTAATAAATTAAATCCGCCTTCAAAAATGGGAAAAAACGATTCCGATCTAGTTTCCACCATGGCAATAGCAGATTTGGAAAATCTCTTTGACAGTAAGCTACAAAAACTGATGTGAAGGAGGCACGTATGGACATCAGAGCGGTAAAAAGTGAAAATGATAGCTTAAAATACCATATAAAAAGGCGCTTGAAACACAAGTGGTATTCCTAGAAAGACAAATAGAATACATGCAATTGCAGTCGTGCGAAAAGAATCTTCTTGTCAGGGTCGAAGCCAATGATCGACAAGAACAAGCTACCCAAGTGGCGGATATTTGTGCTGAATTGTCAAATGACACAAACAAAACATACGTCGAGGAAATAAAAGAAGTTAAATCGTGGAATCCTAAATTCAAAAACTTTATTTGTAAAATTAGACAGCAAGGAGAACCTCTACAAAATATTAAAGAACACAATTAAGCTTAAAAACAGCAACATCTCAATACAAAAAGATTATCCACAGAGCATTAGTAGGAGGAGAGCACATCTACTGCACGTAAGAAAAGTCTTAAAACGCAGGCAACCCAAACTGAAGACAGTTGTAAGAGATTATAAACTCTTCGTCGAAAGTCTCGAGTTTACTTGGTTAGATGCAGTTGGTTTGAGATATAGAGATACCTGTGGCTTTAAGAAAATATGCGATACATTTAATTTTGAAGTCGATTACTTTAATGTTTGTTTTCCAAAAAATGAAACAGATGAAACCTCTTTGACAGCTCAAACCGTCACTCCATATGTTAGCAAAGATCAGAACCTAACTTGTCGGCCAAGTGGTTCAATATAATAACACAGGGAGGTCATTGAGGATGTAAGCAGAAAAAATAATATTATTTGTAATAATTGTAAAATCGTGTCGTATAATGTTGATGGACTGAATAGCAAAATAATATTTGCTGGTTTTTTTAAATACTTATATAATTTTGATATTATCTTTTTGCTTGAGACACACCAAGAAGAAAATAAATTTAAACATTTTGAAAAGTTTTTTACATCTTATGAATGCGTTTGGACTCCAGCTAAGAGAACATCAAATAGGGGCAGAGCAAGCAGTGGAATACTTACTGCTATCAAAAAAAGTATATTTCCCAGCTGTAAAATTAATACGGAAGAAGATATTTTGTGTGTACAAATTAAAAACGCAAGTAATGTGTATTATATCGTGCCTATCTACTTAAATTGTAACCACTGGCAACAAGATTACGAAATATTCTACGACTTTCTATGTTCACTCAAATCTCAAAATCTCATTATAATAGGAGACCTGAATGCTAAAACAGCAGACATTGAATCCGAAATGGGAACAGTTAACCGAAATCGCAGAAGCAAAGACTCCAAGGTAAATACAGAGGGAAAAATACTACTAGAATTGTGTAACGAGTTCGTATTGTATATTCTTAATAGATCCACAATTGGAGATGCAAACGGAGAGTTTACTTTCATTGGGTAACAAGGAAAATCAACAATAGATTATGGTCTGTAAGGTGGAGACTGGTACCCTTTTTTTAAGGATTTTGAGGTCGGGGACGCTACATACTCAGATTATCTCCCAATCATAATCAGTATTGGAAAGGAAGTCATTCAAGATAATTCAGGCCATGATATTAGTACAGAAAGGAGCTGTTTGAGATGGAAACATACTTTGTAAAATGAATTACAAAAGAAAATGGATATTGAACTTAGCATCAAGGAAAGAAATGCAATGATTAACTATATACCATTATGTGATCTTGAATCAATAATTTTGGAAATAGTAAACTCTACAAAAAACACATCAAACTTCATCAGAAAATCCGAATGGTATGATTACGAATGCGAAAAACGAAGAAAAAGGTCCCTAGCTCTACTTAATTTATTGAGAACTTATAATACAAGTTAGCATACATATAGAGTATATTGAAGCAAATGAAGTATACAAACGGATTTGCAATGAGAAAAAAAAGCACACGAAGAAGAATTAGCCATCAAATTAAATCAAAGTAGGGACTCTGCAGAGTTCTGGTCTTTGACTACAAAGTTAAATGGGAACGCGAAGGTGAAAGAAGTCTCGGTTATCCCGGTGGATACTCTACGCACCCACTTCTCATCTCTACTTTATTTAAAGGACAACACAATCTGGAATTTTTGTAAGCCGTGTATAGAGGATGAGTTCTTGGATGCAGAAATTAAAATGGAAGAAGTGGAATACGTTTTACAATCTCTTCAACTTTTAAAAAACATTTAACAAAAGCTTTCAATATAATTTTCAACTTCGGCACTCTACCGGAACACTTCTATGAAACTTTAATCTGGCCAATTTATAAAAAAGGGGATACACGTGATCCTTTAAACTATCGTATTATTTCTTTTTTAAACTCAGCTGTAAAAGTATATGGAACAGTGTTGTATAAAAAGCTTAGCGCTTGGGTAGATGCTCATGATAAGCTTAGTGAGTTTCAGGCTGGGTTTCGTAAGGGCTATTCCACAGTCGAAGATATCTACGTTCTTACTCCAATAGCCCAAATTAAACTGGATCAAAGTAAGAAACTGTTTGCTTTCTTTGTAGATTTTAGAGCTGCCTTTGATACGGTGAATAGAAACGCTTTATTTTACAAGCTGTTCAACCGTGGGATATCTTCTAAGTTTGTGCAAGCGCTGGAAAAAATATATCAGCGAACAAATGCAAATATATTCAACGGCCAAGAAAAATCTGAAAGTTTTGAAATAAATCGTGGAGTTAAACAAGGCTGTAATCTGAGTCCTCTTCTGTTTGCACTATTTCTAGATGATATAGTGGATTGGCTTACCTGTGGAGTTGAAGTTGGCTGCTCGAAAATCAAGGTGATAATGTATGCAGATGATATAGTTCTACTGGCAGAGTCACCCTGTTCTCTTCAAATGATGATCAATAAACTATATGAGTATTGTAAAATCTGGGGCTTGGAAGTTAACGTTGCAAAATCTAAGGTAATGATATTTCAACAAGGATCTGGCAGAACAGCAAGAGATGAAAGATGGAAATTCGGAGAACAAACCCTTGAAGTTGTTAAGAAATACACATATTTGGGATTGGATCTGACGTTTAATTTTAAAATGGAAAAACATCTCAAATCTAAACCGAATAAGGCTAAGGCAGCAATCTGCTCCAATTGGAAAAGGATTTTTTGCAACAGACACGTTAGTTTTATTTCAAAATTTAGTGGTTTTAATGCAACGGCTCAGTCAATACTCTTTTATGGAGCTCAAGTGTGGGATGCACAAAAGTTTGAAATCGTCGAGTACCTTCTACGTTTTTTTTTCAGGAAGGTTTTTTACTTGCCCCTGAATACGCCAAAATATATGTATAACTTGGAGACAGGACTTTCGACTTTGTTTATATCGACTCTAAAATTGAATGCGGATTATTTATCGAGGGTGGTAAATATGAGTGAGACCAGACTCCCTAAGGTAATAATGCGGTATGCTATGCAATATAAAACACTTTTTATTAAGGAATGAACGAAGCTGGCGGCAGACTGTGGTGTTATTATAAATTGGTCAGAGACAGGTCAATGGAAAAAGTCTTTTTACGAAGTTATCATGCTCACTGATGAAAATGAAAGGTACACTCTTATAGAAAAAGCTCGAGGGTCAACAGAAAGACTATACTACTCGAAGGCAAATCTTAATCTAAATGAGCTAAACTATTTTAACAACCGCTACTCCTGTTTCTTTATTGGGACAATTTTCAAAATCAGAGGAGAACTGATTAAACTCAACTACATGCCGCATCGGAACGAGGGTAACGTAAACGAAATTTGCAATCTGTGTAACCTACGAATGAGGGAAGAAGTTATGCACTTTATAGGAAGCTGTCCAATACTTAATAGTCTAAGAGCCGAGAGCAAATTTTGGGAGTGGAGGTATGACCAAAATTGGTATACGTGTATGTGTAGATATACGCGACAATATATCAAATCGAAAAGTCTGGCAGGGTTATTTTTCAGCCGGGGCAGTAGACGGCCGTTCGAAAACGGTAATTTTTCCGATTTTTGTGTGGAAGGTATAACCACTTCAAATCATACAGAAACGATAGAGAATTGCTCACTGATTTTAAAAATCTCGGTGCCAGACGTTTTACTTTCAGCTTTCCCCTTGCCAGACGCCCACCAAAAGGAGCGAAAAATCAGTTTTTGGTGTCAGAGGTATAACCAAATGAGTGATACGTCAAAAAATCAGAAAAATTCTCCTGATTACAGATATGTGTGTCCCAGACGTTTTACTTTCAGCTAACCCCCCGCCAGACGCCCCTAAACTATGCCCAAAAATCAACTTTTTTTCTTTAAGGTATAACCAAATGAATGATACACCAAAAAATCAGAAAAATTCTCCTGATTACAGGTATGTGTGTCCCAGACGTTTTACTTTCAGCCTTCACCCCGCCAGACGTCCTTAAAGTATCCTGTTTTGCATTTTCTTATGAAAATTCAATTAAAACTTTTTTTTTAAACCTGTAACCAAATGAAGATCATACCAAAATACTCTCCTTTTATTCCTGATTACGAATATGTGGGTTCCAGACGTTTTATTTACAGCCTTCACCCCGCCAGACGTCCTTAAAGTATCCTGTTTTGCATTTTCTTATGAAAATTCAATTAAAACTTTTTTTTTAAACCTGTAACCATATGAAGATCATACCAAAATACTCTCCTCTTATTCCTGATTACGAATATGTGGGTCCCAGACGTTTTATTTACAGCCTTCACCCCGCCAGACGTCCTTAAAGTATCCTGTTTTGCATTTTCTTATAAAAATTCAATTAAAACTTTTTTTTAAAAGCTATAACCATATGAAGATCATACCAAAATACTCTCCTCTTATTTCTGATTACGAATATGTGGGTCCCAGACGTTTTATTTACAGCCTTCACCCTGTTTTGCATTTTCTTATGAAAATTCAATTTAACTATATGCATCAATGTATTTATAAATGTAATTATGCTTTATAAGTTCTATGTTAAAATAAATAAAAAAAAATTTCTATTATAATAAAAAAAAAATAATAATAAAAAAATTTTTTTTTAAACCTATAACCATATGAAGATCATACCAAAATTTAAAATTTAAATTATTACACAATCTACATAGTTTTTGTATATAAAATATATTGGCACCTTCTTCTCGGCAAATCAGTAACAGCATTTTCGCCAAAACAATAAATTATTATATTACCATTTTAATAGTCGAATACAAAAAAAAATGGTTTATTTTCTACCTGGTATTATCTAATACGCCAAATTATAGTAGTCTCTTACACATTTATTGCATCTGTGACTTATGCTGTTTTTAAGTCAGTTGTTCTCTATATAAGTATATCTCCTGCGTTTATGTTGATTTATTATATTGAATAAAAAGTGTTTCGTTAAATAAACGTTTTAAAAAATCAATTTAATATTGATATAAACTATTGTGTTTGGTGCTATAAATTTATCAAATACCATGAGTGTTAAATGTTGCCTTCATTGCAGTGATAGTACAAATCAAAGTGAAAAAATAGTTTTGTTTAATGAAAAAACTTTAGAAAAATGTCAAAAGATACTAAGTATAAGAAAATCTCGAAAATATAAATTTGCGGACTTTAACCTTCCTACTAAAACAGATAGTGTTAGTGGTTATCAAAGTGGTTGTTACAGGCAATTTACTGCAATTTCAAAAAACCTAATATTATAAGATCAACCCGTCTCCGAATCACGTTAATTTTTTTGTAATTAGAACATTTTATTTACGAGTATATACGAACTGTTAAATTTATTTTAAAAATTAAAAAAGAGTGTCCTTTATTGAAAAAACAATCTATAGTATGATCTTCATATGGTTATAGCTTAAAAAAAAAGTTTTAATTGAATTTTCATAAGAAAATGCAAAACAGGATACTTTAAGGACGTCTGGCGGGGTGAAGGCTGTAAATAAAACGTCTGGGACACACATACCTGTAATCAGGAATAAGAGGAGAGTATTTTGGTATGATCTTCATATGGTTACAGGTTTAAAAAAAAGTTTTAATTGGATTTTCATAAGAAAATGCAAAACAGGATACTTCAAGGACGTCTGGCGGGGTGAAGGCTGTAAATAAAACGTATGGGACCCACATATTCCTAATCAGGAATAAGAGGAGAGTATTTTGATATGATCTTCATATGGTTATAGCTTTAAAAAAAAAGTTTTAATTGAATTTTCATAAGAAAATGCAAAACAGGATACTTTAAGGACGTCTGGCGGGGTGAAGGCTGTAAATAAAACGTCTGGGACCCACATATTCGTAATCAGGAATAAGAGGAGAGTTTTTTGGTATAATCTTCATATGGTTATAGCTTTTAAAAAAAAGTTTTAATTAAATTTTCATAAGAAAATGCAAAACAGGATACTTTAAGGACGTCTGGCGGGGTGAAGGCTGTAAATAAAACGTCTGGGACCCACATATTCGTAATCAGGAATAAGAGGAAAGTATTTTGGTATGATCTTCATATGGTTACAGGTTTAAAAAAAAAAATTTTAATTAAATTTTCATAAGAAAATGCAAAACAGGATACTTTAAGGACGTCTGGCGGGGTGAAGGCTGTAAATAAAACGTCTGGGACACACATACCTATAATCAGGAGATTTTGTCTGATTTTTTGGTGTATCATTCATTTGGTTATACCTTAAAGAAAAAAAGTTGATTTTTGGGCATACTTTAGGGGCGTCTGGCGGTGGGTTAGCTGAAAGTAAAATGTCTGGGACACACATATCTGTAATCAGGAGAATTTTTCTGATTCCAAAAACTGATTTTTCGCTCCTTTTGGTGGGCGTCTGGCAAGGGGAGATCTGAAAGTAAAACGTCTGGCACCGAGATTTTTAAAAGTGAGCAATTCTCTATCGTTTCTGTATGATTTGAAGTGGTTATACCTTCCACACAAAAATCGGAAAAAATACCGTTTTCGAACGGCCGTCTACTGCCCCGGCTGAAAAATAACCCTGCCAGACTTTTCGATTTGATATATTGTCGCGTATATCTACACATACACGTATACCAATTTTGGTTATACCTCCACTCCCAAAAATTGCTCTCGGCTCTTGGTCTATAAGGAGATAAGGGGAGTCTACTTCGGAAAAAATATTTTACAGGAAGAAGAGGTGCTTTTTTATCTGAACGGCGGAGACTGGAAACTTCTTTTTGATTATTTTATTGAAGCCAGCGCGTATGGAGCTAGAATAATTAACGAACATTTTTAAATAACACTCTCTTTTTATGTTTATATAAATATACACATCAATATTTAAGATAAAAAATACTCGAAAAGAAATAATGTTTCACGAAGCTAAAAGCCCCGCAAACGTAAACTTGGCAGTTATTATTTTTTTTGTTTTAACTAAACTAAAAGTCCTTTGTTTTAACTAAACTAAAAGTCTTATTTGGTAAAAATCTTGTAAAGTTGATGAAAACTTATTATTAAATTAATTAACGTATAAGGAATAGTTCAACGAAATTTTGCCAATCGGGCAGACGACTGTTATGTCATGCCTTTAAATATTCATGCTTATCTCAATGACTTATATACTATTTATTAATTTGAATAAAGATCTATCTATATCTATCTATCTATCATTCCTTCAGAGACGACCTTCTTGAGATCTTTTTCATTGAGATGTCCATAACGCTGGTGCCATTTTTGTCAAGTTGGTTTGGATCAGCAGGTATAAAGGACCCTGGTGGCAACAAATACTTAAATTTCCTTAAAATAAAGCAACCATGGAAGTTGCAAACGGCAGTCTATTGCTCTGCTGGATCAGCAGCTATAAAGGCCCCTGGTGGCAACTAAAACTTACATATTCACTCAAAATAAAGCAAACATGGAAGTTGCAAACGGCAGGCTATTGCCCTTGTGGATCAGCAGGTATAAAGGCCCTGGTGGCAACTTAAAATCCTTTAAGACCCCTTAACACTGGTGGGGGAAATCAAAGCAGCCTAAATAAGAAATAAATCTTAAATAAATGATGAATTTCTAGATGTCTTTTCCTGGCTTTATTATTTTATGTGGGGACCGAAACATCATTGTGAATTATAAATACTAGTGACAATTTTACCATAACTCACGCTCATGAATGGACACCCCTTTACTATAAAAGGCTCACACAAGTGTTTGTTGTTGTTTTCTTTGGTATGGGCAAGCCTGGGTCATGTGACTATTATATCTGGTGTTTAATGACTGCTCGGTTGCGGTGTTGTTGGCCTTGCAAGGAACGCTCATCAGTTTACACTTGAGCCCAATTTCGGACATACTGTGAAAAATAGGGATTCTTTCTTTAGCCGTGCAACACGAATGTGGAATGAATTGCCTGGCACAAATTTCCCTTGCCATTTTGAGCTTTAAGTATTAGTTGCCACCAGGGGCCTTTATACCTGCTGATCCAACAGAGCGAAAGCATGCTGTTTGCAACCTCCATGGTTTGCGTTTAGTAGTAAGATTTCTTTGACATAAAACGAATTCATTGTCCCCAGGGAGTGAATACCAGAGATAAGTTCAGAATTCATAGTCCCGCAGAAGCAATAGTAATAGCCCAGGGAAGAAGCCAGCAAATTCCGCCCGCGCACCAGATGGCTCAAATACTTGTAGTACAGAAATAATACATAATTCATAAATATGGATATAAATAAACAATATGTGTTAAATGAATTATATTGAAAACCCATAATATACTTAAAGTAATAAGAATTTAAAAATAAACATAAGCGAGAGCTACAGTACGTTTGCAACGAACTGTTGGATACCCTATTCCCCATATTTTTGTATGTGCATGCGTCTGCCTCCCGCAAACAATCGATGTTTCAGAAACAAAATTCTTCTTTAGCAGACAGAAAAAAATTCAGTAACATTAATTTTATGCGGTGTGATGTTCAATTAGAGCTGGCGCAATAAAAAAAGGAGTGCGCCACGCTCAAAGTTAAAACGTTTTATTGCCAAGGCAATTGTTATGAGCTCAGTGACATTCAATTTTATTCTTGCAGATCGATTTGAACAAAACAAGACAAACCTTAAATTTTTAAAAATTAGATTTGGAATGGAAATAGCGATTATGGGTGTTTTTAACAATTATTGGACCACACTCTGCTACGTAACCAAGGAATATAAATCCAAGTGTTCATCTGTTTACTTCAAAACTGCGACCGATAGTCAAAAAACGTTTAAAAAATTAATGCATTATACGACTTTTGACGGAAACTTCCCTTAAAAGTGGACGTGTCTTAAAAATTTGAAGCACTAACTGCACTTTTTTCAGTATTTAGGCATATGTGTAAGACTACAGCTGAATCGAGTAGTTTTTAAACAATCTTACCTGAACAAAGGTATTTTACCAAAATCACGCCTTTAAAAGTGGGCGTATTGAAAAAATTTACAAAAGAAAATGTATGTTATGCACCAAATTATTAACTTATGTTATTCACCAATTTATTACCGGAAAATAAAAGAAGAACTCAACTTCGTTTTATAATTTTGAACCACTGTTTTATTGATCTGTTCAACTCTGAATTTTGCTTAAGACTAACTTATCGTTTCTAAAATTATATGTAACCAAGAACATAAGAATTACTTACACTTATACATGTGAGCATTTGAGATACATTATCTCAAGCGATATGAGATGCGCAAAGTGCTGAATTGACAGTTGATTGAAGTGCTATGCATAAACTTTTATCACGACAATAAATTAAAAGGATTTAATGTGCGCCTTTTTGTGGCCACTTAGAAAGAAAAACAAACGAATTTAAAAGTATCAGATATCAATAAACGAATCTGAAGTGGATGTTGGCTTGCAATAAGCGAGATAAAATTATGCTGATATGCAGTCATAGAGATTTCAAAGTAATTATTAATATGAATTTAAAGATATGCATAACACCTCCCATCTTAAAAGAAAGAAAATTACAATTTTTTCTTTAAACAAATTAATTTTCTTCGACCTCAAACTCATTAACTTTAAATACATTCGAATTTGGTCTTCTTATTACAGTTTTGGTTTTATTATTATCATAGTAATGTACTATCTTTTCTCTTTCTATAACAGGTTGTTTATTTCTTTTATTGAAACAGTTACGGAAAATGGTGATGCCACTTCCTTTAATGAACTTCAAAGAACAGTAAATTATACCGATTAAAATTAGCGTTCCACTTATACCAAATAAAGTGCCTTGAACATGAGGCGGTATTTCTTTAAGTTTTCTAGCTAAGTAGCTTTCTTGATTTCTAATTTCAATAGTTAAATCTTGTAGTTCAGTTAAACTTTTAAGTTTAATTTTAGGCAATTTTACATCTTCTATATATAAATCGTTAAAATCGTTCAATTTTGTATTATAGCAACAGTCCACAGGTGCAGGACGATATACATCTTTGTTTTCAATAGTTCATTCTTGTTCGAGAGTTTTAATTCTAGTTTCCAAGGTTTCAAAAGTACAATTAGGTTTCAGATTTAAAATTCCAATATTATTAATTATTCCTTCTTCGACATTTTGATTATCCGAACAGTTACAGTGGTATTTAGTTTCGTCGCTTAAGGCAAATATATATTTATTTTCTGAAATTTTATGAAAAATTTCTATGTGATTTATTATTTGCTTAAGTTTACAATCGCTATTTATTCTATTCATAAAGATTGTAAGTTCACAATCGCTATTCAAAACACTATTCTTAAATTCTAGTTGTTTACATATAAAATATTTATCAATTTTCTTACATTCTTCCAAGAGATTATTGCTCAGAAAATATTCTTCTTTGTTTTCTTTGATTACAAAATATTTAAACTTTTGCTCAATAACATATAAATTTTGTTTTGTTTTATAATATGGCACATTAATCATTTCAAAAACTTTCGAACTTGAGTTTTCTAGAAAAGGAACTGATATAACTGCTACTAATCTTTCTGATTTTACGTAAGAAATTAATTTTACCTCTTTCATTATTCGACTGTAAGATTCTAAGCTTGGGGTAAATAACATTTCATTTTCTCTGTCACTAGTTCTCAATAATTCTATAAAATATTTAGGTTCAATAATAATTGGATGTATAACACTATCTTGTAGAAAAAGAATTGCTTCAGTTATTTGATCTATAAGTAGTTCAGTATGATTAATTAAGAAATATATTTTGATTTTTAACTCAATAAAATAATCTTTTAAAATAAATAGTTTCCTATCTTTATTAACTTTATTTGAAACTTGTTCTAATGTATTAGTTAGAGTATTCGTTAAATTTCCTAATTCAAAGTATGCTTCTTTTAGAACCAAATTTTGTTTATTTAAGCCATCTAAAACTTTGATTTCTTCCTGTTGACTTTTATGAACGTATTCGCTATTTTCTTTAGCTATTCTTATTGCTTCTTCATATTGCTTAGCATCTTCACTATCTAAAGTTCCAAACAAAAATTTTAACCCTGATCCAACAATATTTAAAAGACCTCTTTTGTACCTTCTATCAGCTCCTAATAAATTATATATGACTCTTAAATCTTTTCTCAATTTTAAAATCTGTATTTTGGTTTTCTTAATAAATTCTATGCATTCGGGAATTTCTATCAAGCAATCATCATTTACGTTTGCTATAAAATTAGTTATGATATCTATTTCGTCCGATATTTGACGAAGATCAATGTGAGTAACTATAGAAACCTTCCCAGTTTGTTGCCTCAATTCTCCGATATTTTTGTAGTATATTCCATTTGAGGGGAAATTCTCCCACATTTCACCAAAAACGCCATTTAGAATCAATAAAAATCTGTAAATAAAATGTGTCAGTTCTTATAGTGTTTTATTTTGCCTTTATTATATTTCATAGATTTATTATTTCGTCTAATTATAACGGAATTTTCTAAAACTTTTATGATTTTATATGGGCCTACATACTTTTCGCTTGATTTATCTCTTTTATCGTTTTCAACAAGAATTAAGTCATTTTTCTTAAATTCTTTTACGTTAGAATTTATTCTTTTGTCATATCTTTCTTTTGCTTTAATTTTCTTTCCTAACATAGTCCTTTTAGCTTCTGTCTCCATTCGTACTAATTTAAGCTGTAATTCTTGGGTGTAATCAGTTGTAGTTTTAAAACTTAAATTAGTAAATTCACTTGGTATATTAGCCTTTCGTCCAAATATCATTTCGTATGGAGGAAATCCTGTACTATTATGAATGGCGGTATTATGACAAAATGCGGCATATCTAAACAATTTTGAATATTCAGGTTTTGTTTTGTCTTTATTGACTAATCTCAAGTATTCACCTAATCTAGCATGAGATCTTTCCGCTGATCCATTTGACTGTGGGTATGCATTACTAGTACGTAAATGTTTTATGCCAAACATCTTACATAGTTCCTTCATAAGTTCATTAACAAATTCACCACCATTGTCAGTGAGAATGTATTCTGGCATTCCAAAATTTAGTACCCATTCATCTGTGAAAGCTCTAGCTATAGTTTCGCTTCTTTTATTTCCAATAGGGATATACTTGATAAATTTATTTAGATCATCTTGAATCGTTAGAGCAAAAATAGTTTTATTATTTTCAATGTATGGACCAGTTAAATCCATTGCTACCTTTTCAAAACTGTGATCTGCTGAAGTTACTATCTTCATTGGGTTCCTACGTGGATGTCTATTAATTTTCTGTTTTTGACATTGTTTACATTTTTGAATGTATTCTATAACAACTTTATTTAAATTTACCCAGTAAAATTTTCCTTTGATTCTGCTAATAGTTGCTTTTTGTCCACCATGACCCCCGATAAGGCCGTCGTGATATTCTTTGATTATTTTTAATTGTTCCTTTTTATTATTTATAATTTGAATGTTTTCTAAAGAACCTTCGTTTATATTTTCTTCATTAGTATTTTCTTCAACTGTCTGGTTATTATTGTGAATATTGACATTGACTTCTTCTTCTACTGGATTATCGGATATTTCTCTTTCACGTAATATATTTTTATTTAATCTTTTCATAACACTACTACTAGTGCATGGTTCGTTTAGTCCACATTCCTCTTCGTAGATTTGTCTTAACACTTGTTCGTCTTCTTCATCTGTTAAAAAGTCTTCTCCAAAAATTTCTTTAGCTGCTTCTTTTTGTTCTTTATTTAATTTAGTTTTGATAATATTATTGTGAGCTTCTGATCCTTGATTTTCAAATATTGGGAAAACCATATTCCTGCTAAGCTCATCAGCAACTACATTGTCTACGCCTTTCTTATAAGTGATTTTGTAGTCATACTCTTCTAATTTTAGTCTCCATCTAATCAATCTTGATCCGGGATCTTTGACATTAAATAACCAGGTTAGCGGTCGATGGTCAGTTTTTATAATGAATTTTTGTCCATAAAGGTAAGGTCTAAACTGTTGTATTGCCCATACAATGGCAAGGCATTCCTTTTCCGTGGTACTATAATTAACCTCAGCTTTATTTAAAGTTCTACTTATAAAGTGAATAGGTAAATCTTTTCCCGAGTATTCTTGTGATAGGACAGCGCCAAGTCCCAGATTACTAGCATCAGTTGTAATAATAAACTGTTTCTCGAATTTAGGGTATTGTAATAAAGTAAATTCTGTAAGTAGTTTTTTAAGCTCACTAAAACTTTTAGTATGTTCTTCCTTCCAAATGAATTCAACGTTTTTTTTTCAATAACTTGTATAAAGGTGATGCTACTATACTAAAAATTTTTATGAATTTTCGGTAATATCCTATCATTCCTATAAAGCTCTTAATTTCTTTGGGATTTTTGGGTTCCTGTAAACTGTCAATTGCCTTAACCTTTTCTATATTAGGGAGTAAACCCTTGTTCGTTATAAAGTATCCCAAATATTGGACTTCTTCCTTAAGAAACTCAGATTTGTCTATTTGAATCTTAAGATTTGCTTCTCTCAATTTATGAAATACGTTCTTAAGTCTTTCATTATGCTCATCTAGACTACTACCATAAACAACGATATCGTCTATGTAAACAAAGCATTGTTTCCCTAAAAGTTCTGACAAAACTGTGTTCATCATTCTTTGGAAACATGAAGGAGCATTTTTGAGACCAAATGGCATTCGAGTATATTCGAAATGGCCATAAGGTGTTGAAAAAGCGGTCTTTTCAATACTTTCCTTACTTAAAGGTATTTGGTGAAATCCCGATTTTAGATCTAAGGTCGTGAAGTACTTCGCGCCTCCAAGTTGATCTAGAATATCAGTAATATTTGGAATCGGGTAGGAATCAGAAATAGTTACATCATTCAACTTCCTAAAATCTATTACCATTCTCCATTGAGGGTTTCCGTTAACATCTGATTTTTTGGGTACAACCCATAAAGGACTGCACCAAGGAGATTGACTATGTCGTATAATTCCATCGTTAAGAAGTTTTTCCAATTGCTTATTTACTTCATCATTATGTACTTTGGGGTACCTATACGTTTTAGCATTAATAGGTATTTCGTTAATCGTTCGTATGTGATGTTCAATAACAGACGTTTCCGTTAATGGTTCATCTTCTAAGCTAAAAATATTGGCATTCTCTTTTATCAATTCAACAAGACCTTTCAATTCTAAATTGTTTTTTATGTGATCGATTCTTAACTTACTCCACAAAAGATTAAATCTATCATCTTTTTTATACTCTTTTACATTATTATTTTCTTTAATAGCTTCCTTCTTTCCTCCCAAATAACTAGAATTCATTGACCGTGAAGGTTCGCTTGAAGTTGGTTTTTCTTCAATCCGTTGGACTTTACAGTGTGAAACTTCTAATTTATTTACTTTCTTATTTAACGAATTGTTAGTACCTTTGTTATTCTCGTTTGAATTAACTAAATAGTTAGAATTCATTGACCGTGAAGGTGCGCTTGAAGTTGATTTTTCTTCAATCCGTTGTCCTTTACAGTTTGAAACTTCCGATCTATTTGTTTCCTGGTTTAATAATAATTTGATTATTATTCGGTCGTTGTACATAATTCCACGTTTTAAATTAATACAGAGCTCAGATTCTTTTAAGAAATCAATGCCCAGTATTCCGTCATAATGACCAATAACATCATTTGTTACAACGTGAAAAGAAACATCAATTAAAAACGTATCAAGGTTTTCGTCGTCATATTCTAAAGTGATGTTGGCACTTCCTATGCTAAACCTATTTGATTTACCGATTCCCACAAAGTTTATTGTTTCTTTGAAATTTACGTCTTCTTCATATATACATTTTGCTTTAATTAAACTTATAAAAGCTCCTATATCCACTAAAAAATTATAGTTCTTGTTACCGTATCTAAGGATAATATGAGGGCTTTCATTGAGGTTAGAAACAATACCCCCGTTTATTGTTCCTTTTTCCGAAAATTTACACGTTTACTGGTATCATTTTTCCTATCACTTTCTCCTTCTTTATTATTAGTATTGTGATAAAAGGTTTTTTTGTTATTGTTATTTTCCTGACCATATTTATTTTCAGTGTTCGTTCGATTAAAAGATTGTCTTTTGGGAGCCCTACAATTTTTACTTATATGCCCTAATTTATTACAATTATAACATTTAATCATGTTATGATTAATTTTTATTAGGTTTTTTGACGTATAGTCTTTGTTACTGAAGGTCTGGGAAGCTCTTTTCCCTGACAACCTTGTTTCTTCTTGAATGGCTAAGGAAGATGCTTCGGCTAAGGTTGACGGTCTTTGGCTATTTACAAAAGTGCCAATTTCTTCTTTAAGTCCATTAATAAAGGCGTTGAGAATATCTTTCTCAATCATGAATAATTGTCCTTCGAACAATCTATCACTTTGGTTATTCATATACATATCTTGAATTCTACGTCTTTGTAGGGTTTCGACCTTTTGAATATATTGTAAAGCAGTTTCCATTCTGCCTTGTTGAAGTCGCGTCATCTCCATATGCAACTGCAAAGGAGAATATGTTTCTTTAAACATCCTATTTAATTCAGTTTTTAATTCTCCCCAGCTATTTAATCTCTTATTCATAAATAGAGTTTCGGCATTGCCAGTGATTTTACTTTTTATCAATGGAAATAAATAGTGCCGCTGCTCTGCACTCGCAAGTGACATTGCACTTTCAACGTTACTTAGGAAATGATGGATCTTATTCGGATCACTATCAAAGCGTGTGATGAGCTTACTAAGCAAATCTAAACTCACTACATTAGGTGTTGAATTATTATGAACTAAAGGGAAATTACTTCCTCTGTTATAATTTTCAAAAATATCACTTTCTATTCTTAAACTGGTTTCTTTAATTGGGCTTTTAAAACTTTCTTCAGGTTTTTGTTTAGGTATTGCTCCTGTGCTAATTTGACAATCTTTAATTTTTTTAATAGCATCTACTACAGTAGGTGACGCTTCATTCTCAGCAAAGTTTCCCTCTTCTTCTATCGTTTTTAAAAATAAATTTCTGGTGAAAATTTTATTCTCGTAAAATATTAGGTACTCTTCTTCAATGCCTTTCTGACTCAATTTTATATTATCTAAAATTTGTCCTAACGTTAAACAAATTGTACTTCCACTTTCTTTTGCAATACACGTGAATTTCCTGCATAAAAACTCTTCATTAAATTTATATTCGCTTTGTGAACTTGCCATTTTAACTTTATTTATATTTTATACAAAAGTTTAATTACACAGTTTTCTAATTTTACAACCCTATTTTTTTGTATATTTTGAGTTTTATTCTTTTCTCGAAAATAATGCCTCAAATCGCTCGTCTTGGGCTTGTTTCAAAACCAATTTAATTTTGATTGCTTAATTGACTAAATATTTGTGATTCTTAGACAAGGATTTTTTTCTTTCCTCAACAATTTTTTGGTTTTCTTCAAATTCCTGTTCTTTCGTTAATATTATATTATTGTCTTTTCCAGACATAGTATTTTAAATTACAAAAAAAAAAATATTTCTACTGAAATAAATGAAAGTAGACTTACATACAAATTTTCAAAGTCATTTTTTTTGTTTGTTGAATGTTATTATTCTTCCCTCGTTGAATTATGTTGTCTTCAACTTAAACACGACAGGAACGCTGTTTTCAATCCAAATTGAAATTGTTTTCAATCCGTAAATCCTTTATCGAACACGTTGGGGCTTTCGTCTTGGATATAATCTGCCCTTTTTCTTCCTTTTTTTTTTTTTTGAGTCTTCTGCTTCTTGTGTTGATCGAATTTTGGTTCGTGCACAATTGCGTTTACCGACTACCGAGGTAGTTTAATGATTAATTCTAACTTGTTTTTTTTCCTCGAACTTATATTGATACACTCAGGAGTGATATCACGAAGAAAAGAAAGAAAATGTTCATTAATTTTTTTTTGTGTCACCGTGTATTTTCCCGACGTGTTGACACGACTAGAGGAATTTAAGTAGTATCTCGGAAAGTTACACGAATCACATATCTTTACCGCTGCCACCAAATTATGTTATGCACCAAATTATTAACTTATGTTATTCACCAATTTATTACCGGAAAATAAAAGAAGAATTCAACTTCGTTTTATAATTTTGAACCACTGTTTTATTGATCTGTTCAACTCTGAATTTTGCTTAAGACTAACTTATCGTTTCTAAAATTATATGTAACCAAGAACATAAGAATTATTTACACTTATACATGTGAGCATTTGAGATACATTATCTCAAGCGATATGAGATGCGCAAAGTGCTGAATTGACAGTTGATTGAAGTGCTATGCATAAACTTTTATCACGACAACAAATTAAAAGGATTTAATGTGCGCCTTTTTGTGGCCACTTAGAAAGAAAAACAAACGAATTTAAAAGTATCAGATATCAATAAACGAATCTGAAGTGGATGTTGGCTTGCAATAAGCGAGATAAAATTATGCTGATATGCAGTCATAGAGATTTCAAAGTAATTATTAATATGAATTTAAAGATATGCATAACATGTAGAGATATATTTCTCAAATAACGAACGGAAGGAAAAAGGTTTAAATTAAACATTGGAAATGCCTTTAATTCTTAAGGCTACGTTTTTCGTTCTTTCATGAAAAGTAGGCGTAAGCCACGCCCAAAATTCAAAAATTTCTTTTCATACACAAACCTTTTTGTTTCTATTAAGAAACGCAACATTTTGGCTTGCGGATTAATTATAAATACCGTTTATTTACAAAAACAATTTGTTTATAGTTTCTAATGAAAAGTGGGCGTCAGCCACGCCCAAAATCAATTTTTTTGATTTCATACACAAGATGTTTATGTGCCAGTAAGACCCACAAAATTTAATGTAACAATTGTTATTTTATAAAAACAATATTGATGGTTTTATATGAAAAATAGGCGTCAGCCACGCCCAAAATGAAATATTTTTATTTGATTGGAAGAAAGTTTACCTAAAGCTTACGTGTGCAAAATTTATGCTTTTATCGTAACTGTACAAAAAAACATAATTTAATTTTATTAAATTGAGGTTGTTCAACAAAAATGGCGATTGTGGGCGTGTTTGTGGGGATTTTACCGGTTCAAGAACTTAGCCTTACTCTTGAAGCAAGGATTATATATACTAAATTTCAGCTTTCTAGCTCAAAAATTGCGACCTCTAGAGAGTATACATACGGACGGATGGACGGACGGACGGACGGACGGACGGACGGACGGACATGGCTAAATCGACTAGGCTTTTGATTCTGAGACAGAATATATACACTTTTCTATACCTTAAGGTATTATTTCTCTATGTTACAAACTCCACACCAAATACAATATACCCATTCTATGGAATAGGGTATAAAAATAATAATTGTGAATATTTTTCAAAGAATCTTAATCAAAGTTTTGTGTTTTTCTTTGATACGGACCTGGACAATCCGACAAGCAAAACCCCGGCTGGAAAAGAAAAAGCACCCATCAGAATTTGGAACCATGGAACTATATTTTCAGCATCGAAGATTTATTAGAGGCGTATTACTTATTCAAAAAATCATTTCTCGAATCTATTGATCGCTGTGTACCTTTATTTGTCATTCGAGAAAACTGAAAAACTCGAATAGAAAAAAAGTATATAAACTATTTCGAAAATCGATTCTGAAGAAGAATAGCAAAAGGTTTTGGTGCTTTATTAATAGTTAAAAGTCCAAACTGCATGCATTACTCAGATATTGCTTCTAGTGAACGAAGTGCATTTAGTTATTTGTTTAAAAAAAAATTGTTCAGTCTATTTATTCATCTTCAAATCTTTTCCCTAATAACCCAGTGAATCAAGTCAATATCAGTTCCTTGTTTTTAAACTACTCAGATATTGAAAGAGGCCTATGTGATCTTGATCCTGATAAATAATCAGGCCCTGATGGATACCCTCTAATTGCCTCAAAATCATTTTTTTATAGTTCACGGTACGTCCGAAATTGGGCTCAAGTGTAAATAAAATTTTTTATATACATTATGCATGTTTATTTTTACATTTCGCTTTTGTTCAAATGTAATTTTTTTTTGTATAGATTTTGTTTTATTGGGATCTTAAATATAATGTCTTAAATTAACTTGAAATTTTTTTTTTGTATATTCAATTATTTTTGTATTTATCTCTATTTTATTTAATATAGAGTATTTTAGTGTTCACATGTTGGCGCCACTGGAGCGTGGTACTCCAAGGCCTTGCTGAGAATGCCCCTCCAGCCGGCTCGATTTCTAGCCTGCTGTCTCCAATTTCGTACTCCAAGTTGACGGATGTCTCCCTCTATCTGGTCGCTCCATCGAAGATGAGGTCTACCTTGGCTTCTGACTCCCTCGGGTTTGGCGTTGAAGACTTTACGAGCTGGAGCGTCGATGTCCATTCGCTCTACATGGCCCAGCCATCTTAGTCTTTGGATTCGAGTTTTTCTGGCTAGGCTTATGTCGCTTTACAGCTCGTACAGTTCGTTGTTATATCTTCTTCTCCAAACGTTGTTTTCGCGATTTACGCAGACAGGACCATAGATCGTACGCAGAACTTTTCTCTCGAAGACTCCAAGTGAATTTTTATCCGATTGGGAGAGGGTCCATGCTTCCGCACCATATAGCAGGACCGGGATGATGAGTGTTTTATACAGTGTCACCTTGGTTCTTCTCGATAGGGCTTTACTCCTCAATTGCTTACTCAGCCCAAAGAAACAGCGATTAGCAAGAGTTAGTCTGCGTTTGATTTCATCGCTGATGTTGTTGCCTGTGTTTACAGCAGTGCCCAGGTAGACAAATTCACTGACTACTTCGAAGTTATACCTATCAATGGTTACGTTTTGACCAAGTCGGTGGTGGGATTGGACTTTTGTTGATGAAAGCATATACTTCGTCTTGTCCTCGTTTATTTTCATCCCCATTCTGCTTGCTGCTGACTCCATAGTAGTGAAAGCACCGGTTACTGCTCGCTTTGTTCTTCCTATCACGTCAATGTCGTCAGCAAACCCAAGTAATTGTGTCAATTTATTGAAAATGGTGCCTGATGTACTGGCATGGGTGCTCCGTATTACATTTTCAAGCACAATATTAAAACAGCTGCATGACAGTGCGTCACCTTGTCTTAGCCCTCTGGTGGTTTCGAAAGTTTCAGTAGAGTCTCTACCAACTTGGACGGAACAGCGAGCATTCTCCAACGTTATCTTAATAAGGCGTATCAGTTTAGCAGGGATTCTAAAGTTAGACATGGCACGATACAGTTCAACTCTATTAACACTGTCGTAGGCGGCTTTAAAATCGACGAACAGGTGGTGGGTGTCGATGTTATATTCTTGGGTTTTCTCCAGGATCTGGCGTAATGTGAATATTTGATCGGTGGTAGATTTTTCAGGTCTGAAGCCGCATTGGTAAGGACCTATCAGGTCGTCAGCAAACGGCTTGAGACATTCACATAAAACGCTGGACAGGATCTTATAGTCGATGTTTAAAAGGCTTATTCCTCTATAGTTGGCGCAGAGTAGGCGGTCTCCTTTTTTGTGAATCGGGCAGATGGTACTGAGATTCCACTCATCGGGCATACTTTCCTCCGACCATATTTTGCAGATGAGTTGGTGTATGCTCCTGACCAGGTCATCTCCAGCGTGTTTAAAAAGCTCCGCTTGAAGGCCATCACATCCAGCTGCTTTATTCATCTTTAGCCTGGTGATGGCTACTTTGACTTCATTTTGGTCGGGCGGGTGTAGTTCGTGGTCGTCATCTAGATTAACTGGAACAAGTTGATCTTGGGCGGGATCTTGGCTGTCATCACCATTTAGCAACCGGTTAAAGTAGTCTCTCCAGATGGCTAACATTGCCTGCGTTTCCACTATGGTATTTCCATCCTGATCTTTGTAGGGCCCAGGGCGGCTTGTGAAACCGGATGTAGACTGTTTCACCCTTTTATAGAAGTTTCGTACCTCTTTTTTGCAAAAGCATCTCTGCATCTCCTCGACTTCGCGTTGCTGGTGTTCTTTTTTCTTCCTCCTGAGTAGACGTTTCTCATCTTTCTTTCGCTCAACATAGAGATTTCTGGATGCTCTAGTATCTCTCTGGAGCCACGACTTGTATGCCTCCGTTGTGGCTTTGTTTGACTGAGCACATTCTGAGTCGAACCAGGGGTTAGAGGGGGTAGACGTGAGAAGCCCAATACTTCTGACGCAGCACTTCTTAAGGCTTGTTGACATAGCTGCCATTGGTCATCCGGGTTCATGTCATCAGTCGAAGGATTTCTCGCAAGCTCAAGGGATACGCGGTCAGCATAGGCAGCGGCGGTCTCTTCCGATTGAAGACGTCCAACATTGAATTTCCTAGGTGTAGTCGGTGTTCGCCTAAGAACTTCCATGGAGATCCGTACCCTAATGCTTGCACCGACTAGGTAGTGGTCCCAATCGATGTTTGCTCCTCGGAATGTACGGACATCCATAATGCTGGAGGAGTGTCTTCCATCAATCACAACATGGTCGATTTGGTTGCAGGTTCGACCATCTGGGGATCGCCATGTGCCCTTGTGGATGTCGGGACGTGGGAATCGCGTGCTGCTCAGTACCATGTTTTTTCCCGCTGCAAAATCGATGAGCCTGAGTCCGTTGTCGGAGGTGGTGTCGTGCAGGCTGTGTTATTATACAATTGAGTTATTTTGCTTTAAAGGTTTTTTTTTTTTTTTTTTTTAAATACAAGTACCTATTCGGTTTTGAAGAAAAAAATGAGGAGCGAAAAGCTAAGGGTAGGTATTTGTACTTAATAACTTAATTGTTGAAATGCTCATTTAAGTTTGGTGAAATTTTGATCTTCCACTAACTGAATTGACCGCGGTAAGCTTTGCGAACGGACAAATGGTTTTTGGGTGTTTCCGCTATCGTTATTTCCGCTTAGGCTAGGGGTTTCTATTTCCTGCATTTCTACTTCTTGTGCCTCAACTGTTTGGTTATGAAAACATTTTGTTTTTATAAATTTTAATAATTTATTTAATAGGTATACCATAAATCCTATGATTAGTACACTCGAGAAAGAGAGTGAAGTTATAGAAACGGTATGCCGCAAATGGGATGTTTTTTCCTTGGCAAGTTGTTCAAATTTGTTTTCTATTTCCTCTAGTGTTTCAGTATTTTTATGAATGACTTCACTGGGATTATTGCTCGATATAAGTTGGCTTTTTCCTATTTCTGAAATACTAGGTGTTAGGTTGCTTAGATTTAGCCTGGACAACTCTGTCTGGTTAGAAACGAAGTAGGGAGGCTGAATAATTGTCAGTGCAAGCTTTGATTCACCTACAAAATGGATCGTCTGGTCATGTGTTTCCACTAGACAAGGTTGGTTTATTACTATTATACCTGTTTCCTTCATTTTGGGTGTCAAAAAACTTCTTCGACAAAGAATTCGAATAATAGTAGGCTTAATCACTGAGAATAATAAAGTGTTTGGCCTATCCATTTTAATGAAAATATGTACTACTTTTAGCAATATGTAGTTAAACTAAATGTTTTCATAAAATATTTTTAGGCGATTGTTATGGACAGCAGGGGATTTCTTTCCTATCTTTATTTTGCAGTTCACTTCGCTTATTATTTGTGTAGCTGTGTAAGGACCTCTCCACAAAGGGGATAATTTTCCTTTGCGGGTTTCGTTTCTGACCAGCACCTTATCACCAATGTGAAACTTGTGGGGCCTCAAAGAACGATCGTAATACTCTTTAGACCGTTGTTTACTTAAGAGAATATTGCGTCTAGATATTTCATATATTTCTTGGAGCTTATATTTCAGTATATGGTGGTAGCTTTCATGATTGTAAAGTGGGTCAGGGTCCCTTTTCAAGTTTGATGGGACCTCTGCAGAAAACCCATATAGATTCAAAATAGCTTTTTATGGCCTTTAGTCCAACAAAAAATTGGCGTTTCATCCAGGAATCTCACTTTGGAATCATCAGTTGACATACAGTGAAAGAAACCTTGTCAATACGCAATTTTTAAATTTTTCTAGTACAACTTACATAGAATTTTTGACAAAACCCTAATGTGAACTATATCCAACAAGATTAAGATTTTAATCATTAAGAAGGAAGTTTAAGCCCGTGGCCTGGCTCAGAAGTAGTTTTTAAATTTTTCTTAATACAAACTCTATATACTGCATTGATAAATCAAATAAAATAAAATCAACCAAGTAGAAGACTCAGCACTAATAATGGACTGTTGAATTATTGATTCAAAATAGCTTTTTATGGCTTTTAGTCCAACAAAAAATTGGCGTTTCATCCAGGAATCTCACTTTGGAATCATCAGTTGACATACAGTGAAAGAAACCTTGTCAATACGCAATTTTTAAATTTTTCTAGTACAACTTACATAGAATTTTTGACAAAACCCTAATGTGAACTATATCCAACAAGATTAAGATTTTAATCATTAAGAAGGAAGTTTAAGCCCGTGGCCTGGCTCAGAAGTAGTTTTTAAATTTTTCTTAATACAAACTCTATATACTGCATTGATAAATAAAATAAAATAAAATCAACCAAGTAGAAGACTCAGCACTAATAATGGACTGTTGAATTATTGATTCAAAATAGCTTTTTATGGCCTTTAGTCCAACAAAAAATTGGCGTTTCATCCAGGAATCTCACTTTGGAATCATCAGTTGACATACAGTGAAAGAAACCTTGTCAATACGCAATTTTTAAATTTTTCTAGTACAACTTACATAGAATTTTTGACAAAACCCTAATGTGAACTATATCCAACAAGATTAAGATTTTAATCATTAAGAAGGAAGTTTAAGCCCGTGGCCTGGCTCAGAAGTAGTTTTTAAATTTTTCTTAATACAAACTCTATATACTGCATTGATAAATTAAATAAAATAAAATCAACCAAGTAGAAGACTCAGCACTAATAATGGACTGTTGAATTATTGATTCAAAATAGCTTTTTATGGCCTTTAGTCCAACAAAAAATTGACGTTTCAGGAATCTCACTTTGGAATCATCAGTTGACATACAGTGAAAGAAACCTTGTCAATACGCAATTTTTAAATTTTTCTAGTACAACTTACATAGAATTTTTGACAAAACCCTAATGTGAACTATATCCAACAAGATTAAGATTTTAATCATTAAGAAGGAAGTTTAAGCCCGTGGCCTGGCTCAGAAGTAGTTTTTAAATTTTTCTTAATACAAACTCTATATACTGCATTGATAAATTAAATAAAATAAAATCAACCAAGATGAAACGCCAATTTTTTGTTGGACTAAAGGCCATAAAAAGCTATTTTGAATCAATAATTCAACAGTCCATTATTAGTGCTGAGTCTTCTACTTGGTTGATTTTATTTTATTTAATTTATCAATGCAGTATATAGAGTTTGTATTAAGAAAAATTTAAAAACTACTTCTGAGCCAGGCCACGGGCTTAAACTTCCTTCTTAATGATTAAAATCTTAATCTTGTTGGATATAGTTCACATTAGGGTTTTGTCAAAAATTCTATGTAAGTTGTACTAGAAAAATTTAAAAATTGCGTATTGACAAGGTTTCTTTCACTGTATGTCAACTGATGATTCCAAAGTGAGATTCCTGGATGAAACGCCAATTTTTTGTTGGACTAAAGGCCATAAAAAGCTATTTTGAATCAATAATTCAACAGTCCATTATTAGTGCTGAGTCTTCTACTTGGTTGATTTTATTTTATTTAATTTATCAATGCAGTATATAGAGTTTGTATTAAGAAAAATTTAAAAACTACTTCTGAGCCAGGCCACGGGCTTAAACTTCCTTCTTAATGATTAAAATCTTAATCTTGTTGGATATAGTTCACATTAGGGTTTTGTCAAAAATTCTATGTAAGTTGTACTAGAAAAATTTAAAAATTGCGTATTGACAAGGTTTCTTTCACTGTATGTCAACTGATGATTCCAAAGTGAGATTCCTGGATGAAACGCCAATTTTTTGTTGGACTAAAGGCCATAAAAAGCTATTTTGAATCAATAATTCAACAGTCCATTATTAGTGCTGAGTCTTCTACTTGGTTGATTTTATTTTATTTAATTTATCAATGCAGTATATAGAGTTTGTATTAAGAAAAATTTAAAAACTACTTCTGAGCCAGGCCACGGGCTTAAACTTCCTTCTTAATGATTAAAATCTTAATCTTGTTGGATATAGTTCACATTAGGGTTTTGTCAAAAAATTCTATGTAAGTTGTACTAGAAAAATTTAAAAATTGCGTATTGACAAGGTTTCTTTCACTGTATGTCAACTGATGATTCCAAAGTGAGATTCCTGGATGAAACGCCAATTTTTTGTTGGACTAAAGGCCATAAAAAGCTATTTTGAATCAATAATTCAACAGTCCATTATTAGTGCTGAGTCTTCTACTTGGTTGATTTTATTTTATTTAATTTATCAATGCAGTATATAGAGTTTGTATTAAGAAAAATTTAAGAAAACCCATATAGACCATGATACAACTAATAAGATATGGCATTGCGCATGGTGCCAAACAAAACGTCAAACTATTGTCAAAGTCCCGGGTGTTCTTATGACGTAGGCGCATAGGGTAGAGCGAAACAAAAAAGTTTAACGGGAAGGCGAAAACGAGAAGGCAGGTGTTCTTAAGGTGTTCTTATGACGAGGTGCGCAGAACAAATCAAAAATGAAAATTGGAATGCGTTATCTGTAGTAGTTGTATCATGCATATAGACAATCCATCGGTGTTAATTTGGTACTGTCATGTACACTATTATTGTATACAAAAGTGGCTGTCCGCAGGTATTCGTCCCATGATTGGGGATTTTCATCTATTATACTGCGTAAGTACTCAACAAGGGGTCGATGTGTACGTTCTAGAGCCCTGTTTGACTGAGGATGGTACGCAGATGTTTGCATTTTTTTAATTCGAAGCAGTTTGTAAAAATTTTTAAATAAATCGCTTTTGAAATTAGTACCTTGGCCGCTCACCAATTGTTTGGGAATACCGTATCGAGTTATAATTTGGTCAAACAAAAGTTGTGCAACTGTGATTTATTCTGCGTTTTGCAACGCATAACAATCGAATATTTTTGTTAGATTGTCCTGGAATGCTAAAATATATAAGTTGTTAGAATGTGTTTTTTCAAGGGGACCTACAATATCTAAGTAAACTTTTTCGAAAGGTTTCTCGGCAATGTCCGTTATCATCAGTCATTCGCAACATCTGTGAAGCTTTCATAGTTTGGCACTTTTTACACGCTCTTATATGGCGTTTAATGTCGCCTAACATGTTTTTCCATCAATATTTCTTTCGAATTCGTTTGTAGGTTCTTATTATTCCCTGTTGCCCGCCAAAAAGCGGATCGGGATAGTCTTTAAGGATGGTTGCTATTTCATTGGGGCACGTAATTTCTTCGATTTTTTCTTTATTGTTTGTTTGCGGTGATGGCTCGTATGGTAGCAGGGTTGGTGTATTCGTATCTAGCTAGTTGTTGTTCCGTGATGCAGTCATCCTCTGAAGCTTTCTCATTGTTTTGAGATGCGCCTTGTTCTACTGATTCTTGTACTGCCGACTTTGATTTTTTAGTCTTTGAACGCGTTACTGCGTTACATTTCACTAGTTGTTCAAATTTGATGTTCTCACTTCAGCTTTGGTTAATACAATTTCAAAACCTGGTATTTCTTGTACTGCTGTAAACACAGGCAACAACATCAGCGCTGAAATCAAACGCAGACTTACTCCTGTTTATCGCTGTTTCTTTGGGCTGAGAAAGCAATTGAGGAGTAAAGCCCTATCGAGAAGAACCAAGGTGACACTGTATAAAACACTCATCATCCCGGTCCTGCTATATGGGGCGGAAGCATGGACCCTCTCCCAATCGGATAAAAATTCACTTGGAGTCTTCGAGAGAAAAGTTCTGCGTATGATCTATGGTCCTGTCTGCGTAAATCGCGAAAACGACGTTTGGAAAAGAAGATATAACAACGAACTGTACGAGCTGTACAGCGACATAAGCCTAGCCAGAAAAATTCGAATCCAAAGACTAAGATGGCTGGGCCATGTAGAGCGAATGGACATCGACGCTCCAGCTCGTAAAGTCTTCAACGCCAAACCCGAGGGAGTCAGAAGCCAAGGTAGACCTCATCTTCGATGGAGCGACCAGGTAGAGGGAGACATCCGTCAACTTGGAGTACGAAATTGGAGACAGCAGGCTAGAGATCGAGTCGGCTGGAGGGGCATTCTCAGCAAGGCCTTGGAGTACCACGCTCCAGTGGCGCCAACATAAGTAAGTAAGTAAGTAAGGTATTTCTTGTATTGAGTTGATATTTTCGAAATATATGTTGTTTTTTAGTTTTGGTGACTCTTTTCGCAGTGTATTTTGTTGTGAAATACGACTTAGGGCGTCTGCATTGGTGTTATATTTGCCCGGCTTGTACTCAATTGAGTAGTCGTATTCCGACAATTTGTGGTGAAATCGAACCAGCCGAGTTGTAGGGTCCTTCACATTAAATACGCCATAAAGAGGTTTCTGGTCGGCGTAGACTTTAAATTTCATTCCCTGAAGATAACACCTAAAATTTTTCACAGCCCATACTATTGCTAGCAAATCCTTCTCTATTGTAGAGTAATTACGTTCAGCCTTATTCAGCGTACGGCTGGCATAGGTAATGGGCCGATCTTTACCCACATCACCTTGGGACAGCACCGCTCCAATTGCTTCGTTACTTGCATCAGTTGTCAGGTTAAACTCTTTACTAAAGTCGGGGTAAATAAGGAGAGGTGGCAAGACTAAAAGATTTTTAATATGTTTAAATGCCATTTGACATTTTTCCGTCCAAATAAATTTAACTTCTTTTCTTAAGAGGTTGGTAAGTGGCCTTACTATTTTTGAAAAATTTGGAATAAATTTTCGATAATTATTAGCTAATTCCAAAAAGGACTGCATCTGTTTCGTCGTTTGCGGGGTAGAAAACTCTTGTACACAAGCAATTTTGCCAGGATCTGGGTGTGCTCCTTGTTCAGAACATATATGTCCTAAATATACTACTTCCTTTTGCAAGAACCTACACTTTTCTGGTTGAAGTTTAAGGTTGTGCATTCTTAGCCTATGAAACACCTTTCTGAGCTTACAATTATGGTCTTCCAGGTTCTTTCTTTAGATGAATATATCGTCAAGGTAAACGAAACATTCAAGACCCTGTAAACCAGTGAGGACATAGTTCATCACACGTTGGAATGTAGCAGTGGCTCCCTTGAGCCCAAAAAGCATGCGTACGAACTCATAATGTCCGTAATTTGTGCTTAAAGCCGTTTTCGCTCGATCTTTGGGCTCAACCAAAACTTGGTGATAGCCACTGGCAAGATCAAGTGTTGAAAAATAACGTGAATGACCGAGTTGATCAAATATATCCTCTATTTTGGGGAGTGGGTAAGCGTCGCCAAGGGTTTTTTCGTTGAATTTCCGAAAATCAACCACAACTCGCCACCTTTTCTCACCATTTGGTTCCGTCTTTTTGGGAACTACTAATAAAGGCGAGTTCCATGTACTTTAACTCGGCTGGACCACTTCATTTTCTAACATTTCCTTAAGTTGTTCATTAATTATTTGTCTTTGGGCTTCAGGTAATCTATACATTTTTTGGTTTATAGAGCGCTGATCCTGCATCAAAAGAATTTCATGTGTAATAGCTTCTGTGTGTGAAAGCTTATCCCCTTTTAAGTGAAAAATGTCTGAGAACTCATTGCAGAGTTCTGTTATTGATTGATTTTCTTCAAAACTAAGGTTTTGTGCAACCTTTAATTCCTCCTAATTTCGAGAGGTACTATCGAATATTGGTTTAAAGGAACTAATTGAAGCTTTATTTTGGGAATGCTAACAGGTTCAGTTTTTATATTTAACACACTTATTAACCCAGTCGGCCCCGGGGAAATTAAAATGTTTCCAATGAAGACCCCTTCACCAATATCTTGGTTAAGGCAGATCATTTCCTCTTTTATAGTGACTGGAATAGCTATTAGTTTATGTGACCTTGCAGGAATATAGACAGGTTTTGAGTTTTACAACCAGCTTCCTTAGAAGGAGCCTTGGGGATACCGCCAAAGTTTTTAGATTCTTTTGGGTTGGGTCCAACTTCGATTGTCCTTGTAGAGTAGCTTTGTGATGGACGTTGTTCAGTTGTATTTTTATTTGTATTAATTGAGTCAAGTGGAATACTAAAATCCTGCTGGTTGGTTTCGGTACATGGAAATTTTAGTTGCTTGTTTGGACCCTCTTTGTTGCAACTTTTTGTTAGAAAGTCATTTCCTAGTATACTTCGTCTAAAGCAAATGTATCCTGAACGACTAGGAAGTTACAAGGAATTTTTGTTTTAAGGTTAATGTTTCCCTGGCAACTTCCTACTGTTTTTCCTGTACCATGTGGCGTTTGCAATGTACACGATTTATTTTCATTGATTTTTACTTTTCTATTTATTTGATTTTCTTTTAATAAACTCACCTCAGCCCCCGTATCCACTAATAATTTTACGTTGCCGTTAAGGCTTATGTCTAATGGAACATCAGCCGAATTGATGCAGGTTGTGGATGGCTGAAAACCCCATTTGTTCGTTTTTGCTTTTAATGTTGTCGGGTTGGGGAATTTCGGCCCGACCTTTGGGAGTTTCCCGAATCTGAGTTGAGAGAATCCCATCTAATTTTTTGACGGCACTGCGAAACATCATGTTTCCAACGCCCACAAAAATCACAAATTTTTCTTATATTGTAAACTCTTGGGGGGTTGGGACTTCTTTGGTTATTAAAAGTTCTGTCGGAGCCCCTATCCCTAAAAGGATTTCTTTGTCACCAACGTTGTTAGTGAGCGATTTTCTGCAATCCTTAGCATCATGATTACGTAATTTGTATAAGGTACAGAAAGGTGTATTCTTTCTCGTCACACAGTCCGCATACGTATGCCCCTTTAATTGCATACCACGTCCTCAACTAAATTATTTCTGCTGGTATTATGGAACTTGGGCCTGATTGATTGGGGTAAAAGCTTCTTGACAATTATTGGGGGTAGATTTAGTGTTCAGAAAATTATAGGTGGGACTTGGAAAGTTTTGATTGAGATTCACAAAATTGAGACCCTGGGTAAGGTTGTTAGGGATTTGTGGAAACGTTGTGTTTGTGTACGCGTTAAATTGTGTTAGGTGGTTAGGGATGGGTGTGGGTGGAGCTAATGCGTTTGTGTACGCATTGAATTGCGTATGATAGGCCATCTGTTGGAGTCGTTTCATATCCAGAGCCTTCTGTACAATATCTTCAAAAGGTTCTTCACTTATTGTTAGAAGATATTGACAAAGGTGAGGATTTCTTACGCCCCCTTTTAATGCGCTTTTGGCAAAGTCTTCTAGCTGTGTTACAACAGCTGGGACTGCCTTTTCTTCATATTTGTGGCCTGCTGCCTTCTTGCAGAGTGTTCTCTTATGCTTTATCCTGTGGATAAATGACGAGAGAGTCTCTAATGGTGATTGACGCATAGTTATCAATTGGCTAACTAGGCCCTCATATGTCTCCCTTGGCAGATACGCCTGGTTGAGAAATCTTTCGGCTTCTTCAAACGTGGTTATAGTGTTTGAGGCTATTAGTTGGTAGGCCTCACCCCTTAATCTGGTTTGGAAAACTTCCAAAAAAATGGTCTTTTCTGACGCCGTAAAGCAACTAATGACCCTTCTGCAACAGCCCAAGAAGGTCTGCAAGTCCCTTGTTGTGGAGGAGGTTATTTCCCCATCAAAGGTTGGTACCCATTGGGACACCAATTTTGTCACCTTTGCACCATCAACGGACATTTTTGTTTCTGTTATTAAACTTTTTTCAGATTCAGTTAGTGAAAGACTCAACCAATCTAGCAGTTACTCTGCCTCAGATTCTTTTGAAGTTGAATCAGAAATAAATAATATTTCACTCCTTTCTTTTGAAACCGAACTTTCACAATTATTACTTTCGATACAAATGTGTGTGTTATTACTATTGAGCGAGCGCCAGTGACAATTAAATTCGGCTAATTCCTTTTTGAACTCTTCCGTACTCTGTTCAAACGCTTTAACTTTTTTAAAACGCTCTTTTCTTTTATTTTTTAGTGATCTATCAAGAGCATCTAGTTCAGGAATTGTCAAACTATTTGTCTCTTGCGCTTTCAATTTTAAAAAATTTAAATGTTGCTCTAGACTTACTTGTTCATTGAACCTTAATCTAACACTTCGTAAAGCTGTTGGACCTTCCCAGGTTGATGATGTTGGTCCTGTTGTTGTTGCTGTTGGTCCTGTTGTTGTTGCTGTTGTTGTTGTTGTTGTTGTTGTTGTTGTTGTTGTTGTTGTTCCTGTTGTTGTTGCTATTGTTGTTGTTGGTCCTGTTGTCGGTGTAGATGTCACGGTCAAAGCCCGATCTCTAGTCAAACCTAGGTTTTACTAGTCAATGCTCAACATTGACCAGCAGCAATGGTCAAAGCCCGATGGATACTTTAGTTTCGGACTTTGACCGATGAGTTTTTAGTCAAACCTAGGTTTGACTAAACTGGTCGGTCAAAGTCCGAAACGAAATTATGAGATTCGGATTTTGGCCAAGGCACTGATGGTCAAAGTTAGAGGGAAAATATTGTTTGTATGGTGTGAGAGAGGGAATTCTCTCAATTGAGATAACAATCAAATCAACCATTATATTACAAAAACAACATTGTTTATTTTTCATTGTTATCTCAATTGAGAGAATTCCCTCGCCCACACCATACAAACAATATTTTCCCTCTAACTTTGACCAGTGCCTTGGTCAAAGTCCGAATCTCATAATTTCGTTTCGGACTTTGACCGAACAGTATAGTCAAACCTAAGTTTGACTAAAAACTCATCAGTCAAAGCCCGAAACTAACGTATCCATCGGGCTTTGACCAACGCTGCTGGTCAATGTTGAGCATTGACTAGTCAATCCTAGGTTTGACTAGATATCGGGCTTTGACCGTAACATAGACATATACATATAGGCGAACAAAAATATACTTTTTTTTCAAGTCTTCGGTTTTGTGTTTTTGTAATTCGTTGTTGTTTGCGTTGATTTTTGGTGAAACTTAGTTTTATTCTCAAACACAATTGTGCATATATAGCCAAAAAAAATCACTTTTTTTCACAAGTTTTCTGTTTTTGGATTTTGTAATCCGTTTTTGTTCGCGTTGATTTTTGGTGAAACTTATTTTTATTCTCAAACACACTTTTGCATATACATAGCTATAGGCAAATAAAATCACTTTTTATACCCTATTCCATAGAATGGGTATATTGTATTTGGTGTTGAGTTTGTAACATAGAGAAACAATACCGTTAGGTATAGAAAAGTATATATATTCTGACTCAGAATCAAAAGCCTAGTCGATTTAGCCATGTCCGGTCCGTCCGTCCGTCCATCCGTCCGTCCGTCCGTATGTATACTCTCTAGAGGTCGCAATTTTTGAGCTACAAAGCTGAAATTTGGTATATATAATCTTTGGTTCAAGAGTAAGGCCAAGTTCTTGAACCGGTAAAATCCGCCCACAAACACGCCCACAATCGCCATTTTTGTTGAACAACCTCAATTTTATAAAATTAAATTATGCTTTTTTGTACAGTTACGATAAAAGCATAACGCTAAAATTTTGCACACGTAAGCTTTAGGTAAACTTTCTTCTAATCAAATAAAAATATTTCAGTTTGGGCGTGGCTTACGCCTATTTTTCATACAAAACCATCAATATTGTTTTTATAAAATAACAATTGTTATAATAAAGCGAAAAACATTTAATTTTGTGGGTCTTACTGGCACATAAACATCTTGTGTATGAAATCAACAAAATTGATTTTGGGAGTGGCTGACGCCCACTTTTCATTAGAAACTCTAAAAAAATTGTTTTTGTAAATAAACGGTATTTATAATTAATTCGCAAGCCAAAGTTTTGCGTCTCTTAATAGAAACGAAAAGGTTATTGTATGAAACAAAATTTTTGAATTTTGGGCGTGGCTTACGCCTACTTTTCATGAAAGAACGAAAAACGTAGCCTTAAGAATTTAAGTCATTTCCAATGTTTAATTTAAACCTTTTTCCTTCCGTTCGTTATTTGAGAAATATATCTCTACATTTTCTTTTGTAAATTTTTTCAATACGGCCACTTTTAAAGGCGTGATTTTGGTAAAATACCTTTGTTCAGGTAAGATTGTTTAAAAACTACTCGATTCAGCTGTAGTCTTACACATATGCCTAAATACTGAAAAAAGTGCAGTTAGTGCTTCAAATTTTTAAGACACGCCCACTTTTAAGGGGCGTTTCAGTCAAAAGTCGTATAATGCATTAATTTTTTAAACGTTTTTTAACTATCGGTCGCAGTTTTGAAGTAAACAGATGAACACTTGGATTTATATTCCTTGGTTACGTAGCAGAGTGTGGTCCAATAATTGTTAAAAACACCCATAATCGCTATTTCCATTCCAAATCTAATTTTTAAAAATTTAAGTTTTGTCTTGTTTTGCTCAAATCGATCTGCAAGAATAAAATTGAATGTCACTGAGCTCATAACAATTGCCTTGGCAATAAAACGTTTTAACTTTGGGCGTGGCGCACTCCTTTTTTTATTGCGCCAGCACTAATTGAACATCACACCGCATAAAATTAATGTTATTGAATTTTTTTCTGCCTGCTAAAGAAGAATTTTGTTTCTGAAACATCGGCTGTTTGCGGGAGGCAGACGCATGCACATACAAAAATATGGGGAATAGGGTATCCAACAGTTCGTTGCAAACGTTCTGTAGCTCTCGCTTATGTTTTGTACAAGTTTTCGGTTTTTGGTTTTTGTAATCCGTTCTTGTTTGCGTTGATTTTTGGTGAAACTTATTTTTATTCTCAAACACAATAGCTATAACTCCAGCCTATGAACTTGGTGGTAGCACACACAAGTTGTTGTTGTTTCATTCTAAATTTTCAGTTGTAAATTGGACAAGCAGCTGCCTTAAACTGCGAGTATAAAATTTCATACAAAAACCTCCATAAAATTGTAAAAATTAAATCTTGACCAGTGTCAACTCTTTCGTCTCATCTCCCTTCTCATACGAATCCAATCGAAATCGTTGGCTTATGAAAAAGAGAGGAGACAGTAGAAAGAACTCTGAATAAACAACAACAATTACTTAGAGAAATGCTAATCGGTTCAGTATAGTTCGATAGAACGAAAAAACCTGTAATTGGCTTACAACTTTCATG
Source organism: Platycheirus albimanus (assembly GCA_916050605.2). NCBI lineage: Eukaryota > Metazoa > Arthropoda > Insecta > Diptera > Syrphidae > Platycheirus > Platycheirus albimanus. Next base: position 205,850,484 of record OU696696.1, read on the forward strand.
TGGGTGCGGTGGCGTAGTGCGTAGTGCACTAGCTCCTCACACGCTAGGTCGCTTGTTCAAGCCCAGCTCGGGCAAAATTTCTTCAAAAATTAAATTGAACATAAAGCGATTAAGCACCACTAAAGGAGTCTGATGATCGGGTTGGTCTCCGTGAAATAGCTATAACTCCAGCCTATGAACTTGGTGGTAGCACACACAAGTTGTTGTTGTTTCATTCTAAATTTTCAATTGTAAATTGGGCAAGCAGCTGCCTTAAACTGCGAGTAATTAAATTTCATACAAAAACCTCCTTAAAATTGTAAAAATTAAATCTTGACCGGTGTCAACTCTTTCGCCTCATCTCCCTCCTCATACGAATCCAATCGAAATCGTTGGCTTAAAAAAAAGAGAGGAGACAATAGAAAGAACCCTGAATAAACAACAACAATTACTTGTGTGTGCTTAGAAAAATACTAATCGGTTCAGTATAGTTCGATAGAACGAAAAAACCTGTAATTGGCTTACAACTTTCATGTGGGTGCGGTGGCGTAGTGCGTAGTGCACTAGCTCCTCAAACGCTAGGTCGCTTGTTCAAGCCCAGCTCGGGCTAAAGTTCTTCAAAAATTTATTTTGAACATAAAGCGATTAAGCAGCACTAAAGGAGTCTGATGATCGGGTTGGTCCCCGTGAAATAGCTATAGCTCCAGCCTATGAACTTGGTGGTAGCACACACAAGTTGTTGTTGTTTCATTCTAAATTTTCAATTGTAAATTGGGCAAGCAGCTGCCTTAAACTGCGAGTATAAAATTTCATACAAAAACCTCCTTAAAAATATTATTCTCGTTTTTCTAATCTGCAAATCAAATTATATTTGCAGCGTTAGCTCCCCGAATATCCAAACCGGGGGAAATTTAGTATTTGTGAGATTTCTGGATAGATGTAGCTCCGAGCGTTCTGCTTTTCAGTCGTACTATTCAATATAAGAGGCGTATAATTTCAAAACTCTTCTATTACACTTTTTTTTCCAAATATGAGTTAAATATGAGAAAGTGTTCTCTGAACAAGCCCCGATCTAACTATTTAGCTTAGACTCATCAAAACTTGTTATTGCCTTTATTTTTGAGCACTTCAAAAGTGAAGTTTATTTCAAAACTACACTATTCCTCTCAGTCGTTTAATTCAAAACTCATCTATTCCCATACAAACCAAATTTTGCACCAAAACTCTTCTTCTCCTATGCAAATCAAAGTAGTCGCTTTCAAAACTCGTGTACTTATTTCAATTACATAAAAAACCGCGGGAATTTTTGTTATTTTGAGAGTATTCATGGGTTATAATTATTTAGTGTTCCAGTCTAGTTTAAGACTTCGTAGTGTCTAGTTGTTTTAGTCAACTGCTTCCTATTTTCTTTCTTCATTACACTAATTCGACATAAATCATGAAAACTAATTGGTCCAAGTGTAAAGTCTCACTATCCTCGGATGACTTTATTAATTGTGGAATATGTGGAGTTGGTTTTCATTTAATTTGTGCTAATGTGGATAAAACTATTTTTTCTGCCTTAAAATCTAATGAAAATCTATGTTTTATATGTAACAACTGTACAAAAATTAATATCTTGTCTTGTGTTGCAAAAGTCAATGATTTATTTGTTCTCTTTTCCAATAATTGCTCTGATTTTACTAATTTCTCTTCGTGTCTAAGTGGATCATCTTCAGTAGTACCCCCGCGTACTCTTCGATCACAAACGAAGCTTAAAAGCAATGATCAGTGCAAAAAGAATCAGTTAGTGCTTCTGAACGATCGACAATTTTCCTCTTCTCCCGCACTAAATAATCATTCATCATCACCCCTGCCATCCACAAAACTCGGTTTTACCCCCTCGCCGTCAATTCTTAAAAAAGTTAGTACAAAAAAGAATCCCACCAGGGTTACCTTTGGGACTCTTTTGCGTCCTTTTGACTCTTTTTTAAGGTCTAGACTCCAGGACGCCACTATTTAAAAATCATCGAAATCGGACTCCTTTTACAAATTCAGGACTCTTTAAGAACTGAAATAATTTTTTCAATACAAAATTTCGTTGAATACTTTTCTTCTGCTTTTGTTCACATTCTATTCTGAATTCAGTCATTTAACTCAATGTCAATGTGGGTAAGTGCATCTATATTCTTTTCTTATAATAGATATGAATGATGACATTTATGAGAAATGAGATGTGCCTACACCTTCAGCGCTACAGCTACAATCTACATTTGTATTGAGCATACAGAGTCAACATCAACAATCAGGTTTGTCTCTGTGACTGTGTGGTTCGTCTACTGTCTATTTTCTTTGCTTCCCAGTAGGAAATTTGCTCCTCAATGAAAAAGTCCTTAGTGAAATCATTTATGTAACTTTCATTTGTGAGAAGGAGTTCACTGATTTCACACCTTTTCATTGGTTTTTGAATTCTTTTTCTAGTCTATACTCACAAAACAACCCTTATAGTCCGGGAGCCAACGACCTTTAAAGGGTAGTCATTCCACAAAAGATGAAAATGTTTTCCAACGCTTAATTTGGTGCCACTAGTAAGAGAATGGACCTCCAGCTGGCACACTTCCGGGGAGTGTGCCAGCGGCAGCCCCCGAAACACGTAAAATATTAATAAAAAAAAAACTAATACCACAAAAGCTCAAACTTTGTAAAGATGGAAATTATGGTATATTTTAACATAAATACGTATCCAGCCGCACTTCGAGTGGGGGATTATGCTCCAGCTTTTCACGTAAATATGTAAAAAATATGGTCTGAGTGAACTCATACCACAAAAGCTGAAATTTGGTACACTTGTACCTAATATAATAACTTTATCGAAAAAAACATCCAGCTTCACATTAGTGGGGGGGGAAGTGTCCAGCTGGCGCAAAGAAGGACGCTGCGCATGGGCATGCAACCGAAAAAAGCGTATTTTTGACTTTATCAGCTGGATAGTTTTCCCTCACTAAATATGAAGCTGGATATTTTTTTTTTGTTAACTTATTTAATTTACTATTATATTACAAAATTTCAGCTTTTGTGGTATCAGTAATCTATACTTTTTTTTTCATTGAACAGAGGGCGCCATCCATGCGCTCTTTTTTATGATAGATACGTAAGTATAACTTTTCTTCTCTTAAGTTTTAATTTCACCAAACTGAAACCACAAAAGCTGAAATTTGGTACACTTGTATCTAGTATAATAACTTAAACGAAAAAAACATCCAGCTTCACATTAGTGGGGGGGGGGGAGTGTCCAGTTGGCGCAAAGAAGGACGCTGCGCATGGGCATGCAACCGAAAAAAGCATATTTTTGACTTTATCAGCTGGATAGTTTTCCCTCACTAAATATGAAGCTGGATACTTTTTTTGTTAACTTATTTAATTAACTATTAAATTACAAAATTTCAGCTTTTGTGGTGTCAGTAATCTATACTTTTTTTTTTATTGAACAAAGGGCGCCATCCATGCGCTCTTTTTTATGATAGATACGTAAGTATAACTTTTCTTCTCTTAAGTTTTAATTTCACCAAACTGAAACCACAAAAGCTGAAATTTGGTACACTTGTATCTAATATAATAACTTAAACGAAAAAAACATCCAGCTCCACATTAGTGGGGGGGGAGTGTCCAGCTGGCGCAAAGAAGGATGCTGCGCATGGGCATGCACCGAAAAAAACGTATTTTTGACTTTATCAGCTGGATAGTTTTCCCTCACTAAATATGAAGCTGGATACTTTTTTTTTGTTATTTTATTTAATTAACTATTATATTACAAAATTTCAGCTTTTGTGGTATCAGTAATCTATACTTTTCTTTCATTGTACAAAGGGCGCCATCCATGCGCTCTTTTTTATGATAGATACGTAAGTATAACTTTTCTTCTCTTAAGTTTTAATTTCACCAAACTGAAACCACAAAAGCTGAAATTTGGTACACTTGTATCTAATATAATAACTTAAACGAAAAAAACATCCAGCTTCACATTAGTGGGGGGGGGGAGTGTCCAGCTGGCGCAAAGAAGGACGCTGCGCATGGGCATGCAACCGAAAAAAGCGTATTTTTGACTTTATCAGCTGGATAGTTTTCCCTCACTAAATATGAAGCTGGATACTTTTTTTTTGTTAACTGATTTAATTAACTATTATATTACAAAATTTCAGCTTTTGTGGTATCAGTAATGTATACTTTTTTTTTCATTGAACAAAGGGCGCCATCCATGCGCTCTTTTTTATGATAGATAAATTGTTAAATTTAGTTTTACTTAAAAAAATGATAATTCAAAAGTATTTAACGTTAAAAAGTATGTAGATTAAGTGAATAATTTAAAAGATAAAAGTATCCAGCTTCATATTTAGTGAGGGAAAAGTATTATTAAGTTATTATATTAGATACAAGTGTACCAAATTTCAGCTTTTGTGGTTTCAGTTTAGTGAAATTTAAACTTAAGAGAAGAAAAGTTATACTTACGTATCTATCATAAAAAAGAGCGCATGGATGGCGCCCTTTGTTCAATGAAAAAAAAAGTTTAGATTACTGATACCACAAAAGCTGAAATTTTGTAATATAATAGTTAATTAAATAAGTTAACAAACAAAGTATCCAGCTTCATATTTAGTGAGGGAAAACTATCCAGCTGATAAAGTCAAAAATACGCTTTTTTCGGTTGCATACCCATGCGCAGCGTCCTTCTTTGCGCCAGCTGGACACTCCCCCCCCCCACTAATGTGAAGCTGGATGTTTTTTTCGCTTAAGTTATTATATTAGATACAAGTGTACCAAATTTCAGCTTTTGTGGTTTCAGTTTGGTGAAATTAAAACTTAAGAGAAGAAAAGTTATACTTACGTATCTATCATAAAAAAGAGCGCATGGATGGCGCCCTTTGTTCAATGAAAAAAAGTATAGATTACTGATACCACAAAAGCTGAAATTTTGTAATATAATAGTTAATTAAATAAGTTAACAAAAAAAGTATCCAGCTTCATATTTAGTGAGGGAAAACTATCCAGCTGATAAAGTCAAAAATACGCTTTTTTCGGTTGCATGCCCATGCGCAGCGTCCTTCTTTGCGCCAGCTGGACACTCCCCCCCCCCCCCACTAATGTGAAGCTGGATGTTTTTTTCGTTTAAGTTATTATATTAGATACAAGTGTACCAAATTTCAGCTTTTGTGGTTTCAGTTTGGTGAAATTAAAACTTAAGAGAAGAAAAGTTATACTTACGTTTCTATCATAAAAAAGAGTGCATGGATGGCGCCCTTTGTTCAATGAAAAAAAAAGTATAGATTACTGATACCACAAAAGCTGAAATTTTGTAATATAATAGTTAATTAAATAAGTTAACAAAAAAAAGTATCCAGCTTCATATTTAGTGAGGGAAAACTATCCAGCTGATAAAGTCAAAAATACGCTTTTTTCGGTTGCATGCCCATGCGCAGCGTCCTTCTTTGCGCCAGCTGGACAGTTCCCCCCCCCCCCCCACTAATGTGAAGCTGGATGTTTTTTTCGTTAAAGTTATTATATTAGGTACAAGTGTACCAAATTTCAGCTTTTGTGGTATGAGTTCACTCAGACCATATTTTTTACATATTTACGTGAAAAGCTGGAGCATAATCCCCCACTCGAAGTGCGGCTGGATACGTTTTTATATTAAAATATACCATAATTACCATCTTTACAAAGTTTGAGCTTTTGTGGTATTAGTTTTTTTATTAATATTTTACGTGTTTCGGAGGCTGCTGCTGGCATATCCCCCGGAAGTGCGCCAGCTGGAGGTCCATTCCATATAGTATGGAAGCAAAGTAAAGCTTAAAACACATTTTCAGCTTTTGTGCTTTTGGTCATCAAAAAAGGTCGCTGGCTCCCGGACTATAAGTAAAGTACCAATACGAAATATTAAGAAAAGCCACAAAAGAAATCGGCTATAATATTTTCCAAAGTACAAGGATGTTGTTGAGGCAAAAAAATTTGTTATCCAAAGAACATAGAAATAAACGAACGATTTGCTAAAGTAAAACTGCAAGATTTGCTTGATCACACAGCCCGCCGAATTTTAAGAACTATTCCTAGTGATGAACTAGAAGAATTAAATGACCAAACTTTGGTACTTCAAACAAAGTGGGGATGTGATGGTTCATCCGGCCAGAACGAGTACATGCAGTCATTTTCCATGGACAGTGAAGAAGCATCGGATGCTTAACTTTTCATGACGTCGATTGTTCCTTTGAAACTGACCTCAACAACTGAAGAAAACAATATAACATTGATCAATTCCCGTCCATCTTCAACGCGGTATTGCAGAGCTTTAAAATTTGAATATCAGAAGGAAACGCTTGACCTTATTCGAGAAGAAAAAAATCGTGTGGAAAATGAAATAGTAGATTTGGAGGAAACATTAATAGCTATTAGAATACATGTAGTTAAAGTAAGACACCGTCTATATTTTACGATTATAGATGGAAAAGTGGCTCAAGCTGTGACTAATACAAGTTCTGCAAGCAATTGCATCATTTGTGGAGCTAAACCTTCAGAGATGAATGACCTTTCCAAGTTGCATACAAAGATCCCGAATGAAGACGCACTTAAGCTAGGAATGTCAACACTACATGCTCGGATTAGATTTATGGAATACATATTGCACCTGTCCTATAACCTAAGATTTAAAGAATGGAGAACGAATGAGGCTACTGCTGCTATAAAAAAAGAGGAGAAAGAACGAATTCAAAAGGATTTCCATCGAATGGTTGGAATAAAAGTTGACGTTGTTAAACGTGGAGTTGGAACAACGAATGACAGCAATACTTCACGAAGGTTTTTTTGGAAATCCCAGTTTGACAGCAGAGATCACTAAGATAGATGTAAGGTTGATAAAAAGACTCGCAGTAATATTGGAAGTCATTTGCAGGAACTTTTTTATTGATACTAAAAAAATTAGGGTATATTTGGAAGAGACAGCAAAACTGGCGATATCGTTATACCCTTGGTATTATATGCCCGCATCAGTTCATAAAATTCTATTACATGGAGCAGAAGTAATAGAAAGTGCAGCCTTGCCAGTTGGATCACTTTCTGAAGAGGCTCAGGAAAGCAGGAATAAGGACTCAAGTATTATAGGACCCACAACTCCAGGAAATGTTCCCGGGTATTCACTAATGAGGATGTTTTTCACATGATTATGATATCATCTGATCCATTCATAACCCACTTAAGACCTGAACCAAAGAAAACAAGTCTTCCTTTGAGTAAAGAAGCTCTTGAATTCATTGTGTAAATTATTTATGTATATTTATTTTTTAGTTATATATTTGCTATTTTTGGTATTTATTAATATTTTTATTTATGTACTAAATTATTTCACCTAATAAGAAAAAAAATTCGAATTAAGAAAACATATTTTTTTTTTATATAAATCCCTAAGCTTTGCAATTTAGAAAAAATGTCATTACTTTTTTTCTATAAAACTTTTTTTTACCAAACTTTTTTTAAATATGGGTAATCGCAATTTTAACATGTGTGCCAAACTTCATTAATCTCCGTTTCATAGTTCAGGTTTTGTGGATTTTTTTCCGCTCTCCCATACAAAGCGCACCACAGTGCGCCGGCTTCCTCTTTGAGGATTCGGTTGAACCTTTATCTTCATCACCTTGTTTTATATCTTCCTCTGATTCCTGACTATCTTCTAAATCTGCCAATGCCTAAAGAAGTTTGCTTTCCAACTTGTTCCTAGCTTTGACCTCATCTTCTCCCATTGGCTGGTATCTACCTACTCTACCTAATCCCCACTCAACTTTTGCTAAAATTTTTAAATACTCCTTCGATTTTCTTGATGTAGGGGGATTCACTAGCAACTGACCTATCTCAACTAATTTTACTTCAATTGACTTTTGATCCTGTTCAAAACTGAACGGATACAAGGCAGAAATTTTCTCATCTCGTCAATTGTGCCTACATCTTAGCCCCTAGACGCCATTTCGTATGCTAACTCATCTTTCTCTAATCTATTAATATCCATCTTGATTCTTTAAAAAAAAAACTGAATAAAAAAAAAAGCAAAAACGAAACGAAAAATAACTAATAAAACATTACCTCAAAATTCAAAACAAAACACAATAAAATTAAAAAAAAAATATTACGAAAAACCCTGAACCTAAAAAAAAATAAATAACGCTGATCCAATAAAAAAAAATCAAAATCAAAATTTAAAAACAAATAAGTTTCAGAATTAAACCCAAAAAATTGAACAAAACTAAAAGTATTTAATATTTTCACTCACACAAAAAAGTGTCAAAATGGTTTCCCCAATTTCATAAAAAAAATTAAAGTGGCAGCCCCGAAATGAAAATAAGCTCAATTGTAATTCGAAAGAATTAGCACTTGAGCGAAAGAGACGAACGAACACAAATAAATAATGCAAACAAAATATAATAAAAATTAATTAGGAACACAAGTAAAAGATAATTAAAAACGAAATTAACCAAAAAAAAAAAAATTGCAAAAATAATTTAATTAAAAACTTAAAAAAATAGCTACCACTGAAACTGTATGCATATGTATGTATATGCACATTCCAACGACTCCAAGAAAATATTCCACTAGCACTCTTTAGTATTCACCTAAAAAAAAGAAAATTCCTTAAAGTGTACAATGTCTATGCACAAATCACAACAGATGATAAAAATGAAAACCACTTCCCTAAATCACACGCACAGAAAAATAATATAAATCCAAAAGTAGGTAGGTATGTATAACTCAATCTTCCTCACAAAAAAAAACTTTAAGGGCCCACGTTGGGCGCCAATTAGTTATAATGCACTTTACCGCGAATTGAATTCTTATTATTAACTTTATATTTATGTAGATTAAAACGAACTTAAAAACCGCGAACTGGGATTAATCGAATCCCAAGCAAATAAACAAGATAGCAAATAAAAAAAACGAATAAACAATTTGCGCAGCCGGCGCACCGAAAGTTGAAATCGATAATGATATTGGACTTGAAACGTCAAATAAAAAAAGAGAATGGGAGAGGATGAAAAAGGTAAAGTGCGACAAAACAAGTATTGTATTTCTTATACAACCACCTTCCGACTGCTCAGCGAGGGGTGGGCTCGAAATATTCAGTGAATATAAATATTGAATAAAACTATCGCGATAGATTCAATGAGAATGTGGAAGACAATAAAAAAAGTAAATTAGAAATAATCAGAGTACAGAGTGTACTCGGTTATAAATGGACGCCAGGTATTTTTTGTTGATAAAAAAGTACAAAAAAAAATTTGATGAAAATAAATAAATGAAATAAATAGAAGATAGATTTATTTCTCGAATTGAGAATTGAAACTATTTTTATTGTTAAGATTTCTGGGAAACCGTGGCGAGTGCCGGGATAAAAATCCAGAGTCTTTTCGATCAAAAGAAAAGAAGAGAGACAATGGTATTTCGAGATTAGCAGAAGGCTAATTCTCGAAATTAGGAATAATTATAAGCAAAATACAAAAGAACAAACAATATTTCGTGCCAAAGGGACACAAAGAAAGGTCACACTTTTAATTGAAGGTAAGAATAAAACATGGTCACGAGTCCCACAATCTTAGGAGGAAAACGAATATTCAGCAAAGGTCTACTGGATATGAATTTGTTTGCCCCACATAGGGTCACAAACAAAAACGAATTAAACAAAATTAAACCGCAACAGAACAAGTAAAAGTTTCTTCTGGACCCAACCAGACACAGAAATACTTAGCTTATTAAGAGTTTTCCAACAAGAATATCCTTCTTGAACGCTTCCAAGATTTTCCATAAAGGTTTCTCTACTACAACTCCAAACTTCTAATATTCGGTTTAAGTCTTTTTTTTAAATTTCAAAAATTTCTCCTTGCTTTTCTAAAATCCAAAATTGAATTGTCATCCAAAATGTAGGCTTCGCCCGATCATATAGCCATCCTCTTCGGATCTTTTGCGTGGCGGTGTTCTTGTCTCGGTCATGCAGCAGCATCTTTCCCATATAGGCTGAGAAGTGCGACCGAGAGCAGTGATACAACCATTGCATGCGATCATATGCGTTGAGGATGCGATCCTCATTGGCTTATTTTTATTGGAAAGAATCCTTACCATTTACCGACTAAAATGGTGGGATTTAGAAACAAGAATAGTCTTAATTCCGTAGACCTTCACGCAAATAATATTAAAAACATCATTGCTATCTTTCTTTGATATCAGACACTTTACGGTGGGCACTCGGCCATCCTAAATATATGTTGGTGTGATTATAATTCACACATTGTTGTGATGTTGTGAACTCCTTTTTCGATCTCGTTGGAAAGCTTGTTAATTGTTAGCCTCCTCTCTTTCTTTACTATGCGTGCGAGTCTCCAGCCCGTCCGCTGGCTCGACACGATAGACTGATGCGTGTGAGTCTCCAGCTCATCTGCTGGCTCGACACGTTTTGTTGAATACAGTTGCGTGTGAGTCTCCAGCTCATGAGCTGGCTCAGCACGATCGAATTCGCTCAACTGCTGGCTCGACCCGATGGAAAAGAACCTGTTCTGTTATCCTCTCTAAGTCACTCTCAAAACTCTCAGAGGACAACGTACTCAAAATGTGGGAAGGAAAGAGGAATGGTTAGGGTGGAGCGGAAACAAATATCGAGAGTTTAACCGTGCCAAAAACACACGATTTGACAAGGTTTTAATAACCAAAAGGATGATTCTTGTTACGATAAAATTAACCGTCACATCCTTTAGCTTTCTTCTTTTTCTGGCACGATAATTTTGATTGTTTAGCAGGAGGGATAAGTGGAAGTGGCAAAGAACCATACCCATTTCCGTCGAGCATAGCCGTGCAACGACAAGCGTGCCGCCGACCTTCTACTTTCCGAAATTAAGTCCCCCGTGGAACTCTGACTCGCAACAACTTTGAGACAGGGGATTTTGTATGGGTCACGAGTGACTGCGAGAAGCGGAGCTTATCAAATGGATGTGAAGGTGCTCTTCTTTGAATTATCTTATGCAAAAAAAATGCAACATCTTGAATCAAGGACAAGATGACGATAATAATGATAATGAGAAATATGGTCAAATCTTCATAAACCATAAATATACCTAACCATGTCATTAAAAGCAACAGATAGTTTATGCAGTGAATGCGAATCTGGCTTACAGTAAACAACAGCAGCATAATCAATGATAGGCAGTAACAGGGATTTAACAAGTCTCAGCCTAGTATCTATAGAAGTTAGGTGATAGAAGAGGTTTAATTTTCCGAGACAACCATAGATACGGCCAACTGAGAGGTTAACATGATCACTAGCTGAAAGGGTCCGATTTATTTTGAAGCCCAAATTCATGGCACTATCAACAAACTTAAGTTCGAAACGCGATATGAGGACAGAAGGAAGGGTTGTTACATAATTTACATTTGAAATTGCAATTATTTTCGATTTGGCAGGATTTAAAGTAAGTCCATTGCATAGGGTCCAGTTGTAGATCCCGAGAAGATCCGACCGAAAGTGAGTCCATTAAATGGGCGAGAAAAATACACTTGAACATCATCAGCATAAAAATGCAACATGACATTGTGGCATACTTGCGGGAGATCGTTGATAAACATTCAGAACAACAAAGGGCCCAAAATAGATCCCTGGGGCACACCTGCAAGCAAATTCAAAGATTCAGAAAATGTATCACCAACTTTTACTCTTTGACTACGCGACTTTGTAACTTGTATTTCGGAAAGAGAAGTTCTTAGAAAGACGAAAGAAATTCAACTTAACACCGTGCATTCTTCCCCACCGAATAAATAACAAAATATTTGTGAAAACTGTGAAGACTTAAGAGCGAAGCTATTGGTAGTTCTCACTATAATTATGGAAGGAGAGTCCAATATTTGGCGTAACTAATGTAACTAATGTAACTAAATGTAACTAACTGTAGCTAAATAAAACTAACTCTAACTAAATAATGAAAAATAAAAAAAAATCGCATTTCATCCTGAATCCCAATCGACTATTGACAAAATTCTTTCATTATTTGGTAACTAATGTAACTAATGTAACTAAATGTAACTAACTGTAGCTAAATAAAACTAACTCTAACTTAATAATGAAAAATAAAAAAAAATCGCATTTCATCCTGAATCCCAATCGACTATTGACAAAATTCTTTCATTAGCAAGAGCAACGGCAACCTGGCAAGGAATACATTATTGAAATTACTATGTTCCTGATGAAAAGGAAATCTAATTAAATATTATATTCTTGGAGCATACAATAGATTTTTACTTACATTTAAAGTTTTCCCTTCTTTCTTGAGATTCCTGGACATTTCTTTGTTTATTGTGATTAAATTCAGATTTGATCTCAGATTTGGTCTCAAATTTCAGATTTGGCTCGCCCAAAGGAAATCAAACGAGATCTATTTTGTTTTATTATTTTTAAATTTTTTTTTTTGCAGAAATATAGTAATTTAAAAATGTTTTCCTTGCCAGGTTGCCGTTTGCCGTGGTCACAGCTGGCAGCTGGCCATAAAACAGTGTAGTCAATCGTCATTCGATCGGGTTTATGGACGGAACTTCTAAATTTCAATTTAACATGAAATGTGAGTTTTTGTATTTGAAAAATTCTTTTAGTTATAGTTAGTTACATTTAGTTACATTAGTAAAATTAGTTACATTAGTTACATAAGTTACATTAGTTACGTGTAACTAATTTAAATTTCAAAGTTACGCGTAACTATCCAACACTGCTGAGCTTAGGAAATGGAAAGATATACTATTTCAAAATACGATGCTTCATATGTGATACGCCTGCCAGAGCCCTATTAAGAGGTCAGTTCTAGTGAATTTGTAAACAGAACACAATATCAATGCCTTATCCTTGCTCTTAAATTTCTAGGTGTTATTGGTCATAATGGTTATAACTCATGTCTGAAATGTGTTACGGAAGGAGAATACTCATATACTGCGAACACGATGATATTCCCTGAAATAGACGCTCCATTAAGAACAGACGCTGAATTTCGTTCTGGTGTTTACGATAATCACCACAAATGCCGTACTATAATCTAGGATATAGTTGGACTAGATATGATAAACCATTTTCACTGATGGTACGATCAGTCGATGAAAGATAAGGATAGAAAGTTTCACAAAACCGATGTAGTTACTATTAAGTTACAGAACGATCACAGAATAGTTCCAACTATTTCAGTTACAAAACGCTTCATAAATTACATTTGTGTGACATCTATTCTATCTTTTTGGTAACTAAACGGTCACTGAGAGATTCACAGTGCAAGACTGAAATAGAAGAAATAAAAGGGATACAAAATTTCAAAACAGGCATCTCTTGTCACTATTAAGTTCCTAAAAGGTTACAGATTGGTTTCATTTTTTTTTTAGTTTCTAAACGATAACAAAACACCTTTTCTTGATATTTCATTTTATTTTTCAGTTTCTGACGGGTTACTGAGAGGTAACATTTAAATGGAATGTCGATATTCTAATTAATTCATATTCTAAGATATTCTATAGCGACTGAGTAGGATGGCAATATAAACCATTTATGTGTCTTATATTATTAGTTGCTGATAGATTTCAAAGAAGTTTTTGTGTTACATATAATGGTCATGATGATAAATGAGCACAATTAGTCTTGCCAACATTCTATTATTAAGCACAATGAAAAAAAAATTTACCTTCAAAACTGAAACAAGGCACTATAAAAAGGTGTAGGTATTATGTAAAAAAAAAAATAACCTCAAAATAGCAACAAAAAAAAATTAAAAAAAATTTGGCCAACTCGGTTTGAAGCACAATTAGTGAATACTTTTCATGCGTTGTTTTGGAGTAACTCGGTTCAGTTTGATAGTTTGGTTAGGTAGTTCGCTTTGCTTTGAGTAGGTTCGTTAGGATTATTATGCCTTCTTCCGGTTAAAAATATAAGATATAAATAAAAAAAATAATTTTTTAATCCATCGATATCGTATAGCCATCCTTGAATGGAATTTGACACTTCATAGCTTGATAGATGGAATACGAACCATATTTTAGGCAGAGTAGTGTACTTCGTTAAAAATGTAACCCATATTTGGTCTAAAATTGCCTTTTAGCAGTAAAAAAAAAATGAATTTTTTGATCTTTTTTGATGGTTTTTTAATCCATCGACATCGTAGCCATCCTTGAATGGAATTTGACACTTCAGAGCTTGATAGATGGAATACGAACCATATTTAAGGCAGAGTAGTGTACTTCGTTCCAAATGTAACCCATATTTGCTCTAAAATTGCCTTTTTCCGTAGCGGTAAAAAAATCATTTTTTTGATCTTTTTTAATGGTTTTTTAATCCATCGACATCGTAGCCATCCTTGAATGGAATTTGACACTTCATAGCTTGACAGATGGAATACGAACCATATTTTAGGCAGAGTAGTGTACTTCGTTCCAAATGTAACCCATATTTGCTCTAAAATTGCCTTTTTCCGGAGCAATAAAAAACTATGAAAATTTTTATAATTTCATTTTATTTTCCGAATATTTCATAAAAATTGTATGTTATGCATCGCTTTCGTCGGGTTACAGCAGACACGACGTACGAGTCGCTGTTAAACAGAAACCAAAAACCGAGTCGACATATCGAAAGACGAAACCTTTAAAGAAGAAAGAAGTTAAAATTAGTATTATTAATTTTATAAACCTTTCAAATGCAGATTAAAGTAGTATTCTCAAAACAGATACTGTAAGCTCGAACTGCAATTTTATAGGACCCAGTTAATTTATTTATTCAATTTCTTTAAGTATAGGTTTGTGCGACCAGGCCTTGGATTTTATTTTGCATAAATTGTTTTAAATTTTATTTCACATTTCTAAATGAAAATAATGTTTGAGGGTTGAAATAAAACTTTGGTTGTGATAAACCGCATAAGCTGGCAACCCCTTTTATAAAAATAAGCAGTTGCTGTGCAGTTGCTGTGAGGTTACTTAAAAACCACGTGCCATCGGCCATATTTTTTTAGAATTAACAAACATTCGCCATAATGAACATGATATTAAATAATCTGTGTTCTTTTAAATAATGAATGAACACTTTTTTAATTAATAAAAAAGCAAAGTTCCATAAATTAAATAATATGGGAAAACGTAATTTTAAGAATTTTTGGGTATAAACACTAAGAACAAAAGTTGACAAAGTCAAAATTGGTTAAAAATATTAAAAATTTGATGAATTTTGCAAGCGCATTAATTTTGAAGGGGGTAGCAAGGTGTATTTTATGAAACAACTGCGAGCGTTTTCAAAATAAAACTGCGAAAACATCAAAAAAAAACAACTATTAAAGTTCGCTACTTTTTCATTTCGAATGAAAATATCAGTCTTAATTTGACGCTTAATTTTTGCAGCTGTAAAAGTTTGAAGTCTACAATTTTTGATAATAACATGTACTCGTACATAATATTTGGTTTCAAAAATGAATAACAATAAATAATAAAAAATTAAAAACTACTGATTTGCAACAAAAATATAACTTCATGTGACATTAAAATACAAAAAACTTAACTGCAACCATCCCATAGTTGCAATAAAGTTTCAAAAAACTTCACAGGTACTATTTGCTCAGTTACATTTAAGTTTTGCCAGACTGAACGGTAACTTAAAATTCAGTTACAGTTCGGTCAAAGCAAACTTATAAGTAACCAAAATTAGTTGCTCCTCAGTTACAGGATAACTATTTTGAAACATTTAAAACTGACCACACAGAAGTTGCAAGTAACTTCCTAGCAACTAGAATTTAGTTGCACAATCGGACCATTTTTGCGCTTTTTCAGTTCCAGAGAAGTATTGGCGACTTAATTTTGTACACTTATATGACTGTCATTTTGTCACAGAGAAGTCCCCACAACTATTCAGTAACTAAGCGTGCCCCTTGGGGAGAAGTGTATCTCACAAAAGATGATTAGAGTTAGTCTTAAGTAACACTCCAAAATAAACGCATCTATATTTTGTTAAAATACAATCTTTTCTTGCTTTCAATCGTGTATAACAAACACAAAAATAATTTTTTAATCCATCGATATCGTATAGCCATCCTTGAATGGAATTTGACACTTCATAGCTTGATAGATGGAATACGAACCATATTTTAGGCAGAGTAGTGTACTTCTACTAAATGAATTTTTTGATCTTTTTTGATGGTTTTTTAATCCATCGACATCGTAGCCATCCTTGAATGGAATTTGACACTTCATAGCTTGATAGATGGAATACGAACCATATTTAAGGCAGAGTAGTGTACTTCGTTCCAAATGTAACCCATATTTGCTCTAAAATTGCCTTTTTCCGTAGCGGTAAAAAAATCATTTTTTTGATCTTTTTTAATGGTTTTTTAATCCATCGACATCGTAGCCATCCTTGAATGGAATTTGACACTTCATAGCTTGACAGATGGAATACGAACCATATTTTAGGCAGAGTAGTGTACTTCGTTCCAAATGTAACCCATATTTGCTCTAAAATTGCCTTTTTCCGGAGCAATAAAAAACTATGAAAATTTTTATAATTTCATTTTATTTTGCGAATATTTCATAAAAATTGTATGTTATGCATCGCTTTCGTCGGGTTACAGCAGACACGACGTACGAGTCGCTGTTAAACAGAAACCAAAAACCGAGTCGACATATCGAAAGACGAAACCTTTAAAGAAGAAAGAAGTTAAAATTAGTATTATTAATTTTATAAACCTTTCAAATGCAGATTAAAGTAGTATTCTCAAAACAGATACTGTAAGCTCGAACTGCAATTTTATAGGACCCAGTTAATTTATTTGTCCAATTTCTTTAAGTATAGGTTTGTGCGACCAGGCCTTGGATTTTATTTTGCATAAATTGTTTTAAATTTTATTTCACATTTCTAAATGAAAATAATGTTTGAGGGTTGAAATAAAACTTTGGTTGTGATAAACCGCATAAGCTGGCAACCCCTTTTATAAAAATAAGCAGTTGCTGTGCAGTTGCTGTGAGGTTACTTAAAAACCACGTGCCATCGGCCATATTTTTTTAGAATTAACAAACATTCGCCATAATGAACATGATATTAAATAATCTGTGTTCTTTTAAATAATGAATGAACACTTTTTTAATTAATAAAAAAGCAAAGTTCCATAAATTAAATAATATGGGAAAACGTAATTTTAAGAATTTTTAGGTATAAACACTAAGAACAAAAGTCGACAAAGTCAAAATTGGTTAAAAATATTAAAAATTTGATGAATTTTGCAAGCGCATTAATTTTGAAGGGGGTAGCAAGGTGTATTTTATGAAACAACTGCGAGCGTTTTCAAAATAAAACTGCGAAAACATCAAAAAAAAAACAATTATTAAAGTTCGCTACTTTTTCATTTCGAATGAAAATATCAGTCTTAATTTGACGCTTAATTTTTGCAGCTGTAAAAGTTTGGTCTTGAAAGTTGAAAGTTTAGCGATTAGAAGTGTTTTGGTGCGGCTCCTGAATTATTGTTTCAATACTTATAAAAAGAACTATAGAAGCGCTGTAAATTTGCACTGAAAAAAATCCTGAAAAGATTATCTGCATTTTGATCCATTTTGCAAGACGCAACTCCACTGTAGTGCGAAAATAATCGCTTTTAAAGTTTTGATTTTTTTTTCTTTTTTTCTTTAAAAATTAATTCGACTCCGTGTTTGAGTGTTTCTATTGTTTATCATCATACCAAACTTTGAATTCATGAGGAACAACGTATACATACATCAAAATATTAAAGCGGGACTGAATTCACACAATCTTGGCTTAAGCGAATGTGAGTACACACATCCAAAGTAGAAAGTAATATACACCTGTTTCCACTTAACACTACGCAAGTTTTGTTTGTAATTGGTAAACCAAAACACCACACACACATTTGTTTAGAAACACTTAGCGAATTTCATCTCCAAAGCTTAAATAATTCGGAATCGAAGACACAAACCTTTTAAACTATCCAGAAACTCACCTCTACCGCACAACAAAAGCTTATCAAGGACAAGAACCCTTTTAATGATTCCAACTTAAGAGCTTACAATACTACAGTGGAACAACGTATGGAAATCTCCGCTCCGAAAAGAACTTTAGCAGAAACATCACCAGAGTGTGGAAAAAACTCAAGTTTTAAGAAGTATTGCACAATGGGCGAAGATTCAACAACCAACTTTATTGATCTTTTAATGCCAGAAATGAACAAACTATTTGATGCAAAACTAGCAAACATCGCAACAAAAGATGACATAAACACCATAAAAGAAGAAGTTATCGTCCTGCAACAAGAAAACAGAGAACTAAAATCTGAAATTGAAAAATTAAAAGAAAACGAAAACAAGCTTCACAGAAAAATCGAAGATTTTGAAAAATTCTCCAAAAGACTTAACGTTGTTGTTAATGGACTAAGTGCGTCAAATACCGAAGAAGCAAACCAACAGTTTAATCAAATCTGTAACTCTATGCTTAATGTTAACGTCACTACTGTAGATACCAAGAAGATTGGATTAGGTAATAAAAGATCCCCTGCTTTTGTTTTTGAACTTGGAAATGCTAAAGAAGTAAATTCAGTACTATCCACAACACATCAACTTAAGAAATCCAAAATATTTATCAATAGAGATCATACGTACAATGAAAGAAGAGAGAAATTCCACCTTCGGCAGATAAAAAGAAGTTTAAACAAGACCAGTCCTAGCATCAAAGTCGAAATTAGGAAGTGGGCTATTGAAGTCAACGGAATACGCTACAAAAGCAACCCTGAAGGACTAATTACAGCCCCCAACAGCGATGCCAAGGAGTACATTTGCAGTCTTTTAAGAAAAACCGATCTTAATTATACCGTAACCGTAAACGACCAGAATAGAAATGTATTAAAGTCCAGAGATAACACTAATAATATCTAACAATTAGGTGCCTGTCAGGTTTTATCGTACAATATTTGTGGTCTTGGAAATAAAACCTTTTTTTGTAACTTTTTTGAATATATATGTAGCTTCGAAATATTCTTTTTATATGAAACCTTTGTAACAATAAATAATACTTCAAAATATGAAAAATTCTTTCCTGGATACAAACTTTTATGGATACCTGCTTTGAAAACGCAACAACAAACGAGAGGAAGAGCAAGCGGAGGCTGTTTATATGGATATAAGAGATGTATAGAACAGAATTATCAACTTAGTTTCATCGAATACTGTGATAAAACTTTTCTGAAAGGACACTTTGGGAACTGCTTTTTAACACTTATTCCTGCATATATAAACTGCAACCATTGGAAAGATGACTACGAAAAACTAGTGAGTTTCTTTAACGAAACAGATCAAAGTAACTTCATAGTGATAGGAGATCTAAATGTAAGAACTGCCAACAGAGGAAGTGTTGACGCTCAACTTGGGAATGGTTTCCAGATAACTTCGACGAGAAATTCTAAAGATACTAGTCGCGACCGAAATACCAACATGTTTATCGAGTTTATAGAAGAGATTGGAGCATTCATTCTGAACGGGAGAGGATTCAATGATAAAGCTGGTGAATTTACGTTTGTAAGTAATAGAGGATCTTCAGTCATTGACTACTGCTGTCCGTCGTATAGCGCTGTTGAAAAGATAAAAGATTTTCGAGTAGAATGTGAAACATACTCGGATCACATGCCACTCGTAGTGAGCCTCATCGGAGCAGAAGCAAGTGGAAATAACGATAGTATAAAACTCTTACCAAGACTTAAGTGGAGTGAAGATAGAACAACAACATATGTCCGTAGACTAGAAGAGATTATACCACTTAAGTTTGACAACAATTCAACCGTAGAAGATCGAAGTCTTGCTATTAAGGAATGTATATATACTGCTAATGGACAAGCAAATCGAACCTGCACAAATTTCAATCCCAAGAAGCCATGGTTTGATATAAGGTGTTTCTATGCTAGAAAGGAAGTACTGCAGAATCTGAAAATGTATAGGAAACACAATATCGATACATTCAGAAAATCATACCAAGAATCAAACAAAAGATACAAAGCCTTATGTTTATCCAAACAACGAAACTACTATTCAGATATAACAAGACAACTAGCTTTAGTCACAACAACCAGTGATTGGTGGAACCTCGCAAAAAAAATCCGCGGCAAACATTTAAGAACAAATACAAATGTGTCAGTTCCGGAATTTAGTTCATACTTTCAAAGCCTTTTATCGACTCAACTTCGTTTAACATATGAAGATCTTCCAATCCCTGTTAATTATGTTCCTACGCTGGATAAGGAAATAGAACTGCAGGAAGTTCAATTGGCCATTTTAAGTTCAAACGACAACAAAGCTCCCGGTATCGATGGTATACCGTTTGAATTCTATAAAAATGCTTCACCAGATCTAACTAAAGAAATTCACCGTCTTTTCTGTGATATTTTTAGAACAGAAACGATCCCAAGTTCATTCAGGAAGTCAATAATATTCCCACTTTTGAAGAAGGGCGACCCCAGTGTTGTAGCCAATTATCGTGGTTTATCTTTTATGGACACGCTGTATAAACTGTTCACAACTATTCTTTTACAAAGACTAAATCAATGGATAGAAGATAACGACATATTATCCGAGTTTCAAGCAGCATACAGGAAAAACTACTCTACCGCTGACCAAATTTATAACCTTTCATGCATAATCCAATTCCAGCTAAGCCAAAAAAAGAAATTATTCGCCTTTTTTATAGATTTAAAAGCAGCCTTTGATAATATAAACAGAGACGCCCTGTTTTACAAATTAAGGACGGCGGGCATATCATCGAAAATGATGTTGATACTTAAAGCACTGTACCACAACAATAATGCAACTATCTGGACTGGAACAGCCACAAGTGCCTTTTTCCCAATCAATCAGGGTGTGAAACAAGGATGTGTTCTAAGCGCACTACTCTTTAGTATGTTCTTAAACGACCTCGATTCAGAGCTACCAGGTGGGATTAATGTTGAAAACCTATCGATAAAAGTTTTGCTTTACGCGGACGACATCGTAATACTCTCTGACACTGCGGCTACCCTACAGGAGATGATAAACGGTTTTGCGAACTACTGTCGAAAATGGAGTCTGAGTATTAATCTGAATAAATCACAGATAGTAATTTTCAGAAACGGCGGACGTAGAGCGGTTGGCGAACGGTGGTTCATGAACAATGAAGAAATCAACATCACAAACAGTTATAAGTATCTAGGTGTAACCTTCACATATAACATGTCTTGGAAAGATCATCTTAAACAAAGATTAGAAATGGCAAAGAATTCGATAAACGCAACATGGCTTAGTTTTATGAAAAACAAAGAAATCAAACATTCATCTAAACATAAAATTTACGAAGCTTGTTCGAAATCAGTTATGAACTATTGCGCCCAAGTTTGGGGGTATGCTGAATATACAGAGGTCGAAATGCTACAGCGCTTCTTTATCAAAAGATGTTTCTTATTACCAACCAACACTCCGAACTATGTGCTCAGTATAGAAACAGGACTTCCTAAAGCTTCCATCACTACACTTGGGCTTCACTTTAAGTATATTCAGCGTACTGTTACACTTCCCGAAAGCAGACTTCCTCGAAAACTATCAGACATAGTTGTAAGAAGACAGATATACTGGGCAAGAGAATGGTCACAACTCTTTAACGACATTGGAATAGATTTTAACTGGTCTGCGAAGTTGGAATGGGTATCAGTACACAAGCTGGTTTGTACCAAACTAATAGAGAAACACTGGACAGAACACACCAACAGAGCACGCCAATCACAGTTCCACGACGAGTACTGCAATCTGGAATACGTTGATGTACCAAACTATTTCGAAGACAACAATTCACGAGATATGATAAGCAACATCTTTAAAGCTCGGAGTGGATTGCTCAACCTCAATGCAAAAGCATTCAACAGCAATTCGGTGGGAATTTGTACAATCTGTAATATGGATGCTACCGAAAACACCTTTCATTTCGTAGGAGTCTGTCCTATATACAGATCATACCGAAGACAATTCCTTGGGAGTGAGCAGCTTGACCGTGTCCAGTTTCTCAAAATTCTCAACGGCAACAATTACGAACAACTCTACTGCTTCCTTAAAAATGCACTTAAATATCGAAATTTATTAATGAAGGAATATTCCTAAAATTATCTTATTCAATCGCTAACTTTCATGCAAATAAATGTAATAAAAATAACGCCTTAACCTGACAGGCAACTTTATCAGTTATTGTCATTGCATCAAATTTTAATAATCTTAAGAAAAGAATTATGATTTTATATTAATGTTCTAATGAGAATAAAATTTTTTATCTATCTAAGTTTGAAGTCTACAATTTTTGATAATAACATGTACTCGTACATAATATTTGGTTTCAAAAATGAATAACAATAAATAATAAAAAATTAAAAACTACTGATTTGCAACAAAAATATAACTTCATGTGACATTAAAATACAAAAAACTTAACTGCAACCATCCCATAGTTGCAATAAAGTTTCAAAAAACTTCACAGGTACTATTTGCTCAGTTACATTTAAGTTTTGCCAGACTGAACGGTAACTTAAAATTCAGTTACAGTTCGGTCAAAGCAAACTTATAAGTAACCAAAATTAGTTGCTCCTCAGTTACAGGATAACTATTTTGAAACATTTAAAACTGACCACACAGAAGTTGCAAGTAACTTCCTAGCAACTAGAATTTAGTTGCACAATCGGACCATTTTTGCGCTTTTTCAGTTCCAGAGAAGTATTGGCGACTTAATTTTGTACACTTATATGACTGTCATTTTGTCACAGAGAAGTCCCCACAACTATTCAGTAACTAAGCGTGCCCCTTGGGGAGAAGTGTATCTCACAAAAGATGATTAGAGTTAGTCTTAAGTAACACTCCAAAATAAACGCATCTATATTTTGTTAAAATACAATCTTTTCTTGCTTTCAATCGTGTATAACAAACACCTTCGTTTGGTATTCTAAAAGTTATCTCAAAGTTATTCAAGGTCAAAGGTCACGAAAATCAGTTTTTTTAATTCACTTAAAACGGTTAATTTCATTAAAACTTTTTGGGGTTAAAATAGTTTATAAAATTAGTTCAATTGACACTATTCTTTGAATTGCTTTAACTTTTTAACAGTACAGTACGGACAAAACTCGCATAAACATTTGTGGGAATTTTTAAAAAATATGATTAAAAGCTTCAAATTTGTGCTTTGCATTGAGTTCATAAAACAATTTTTATCCTTATAAAGTATCGACCAGGTGAAAAAATATAGGTGATTAAGTAAGACAACTTAAAGAAAAATAGGCAATTTAAAAATATTCATGTTTTAGAAACAAATAAAGAAAAAAAAGTAGCCGAACAAAATCGACTTTGATTTTGCAAAAACGAACAGACTTTAATCTTTTTTAAATTTTGATCCGAGAATGAACAACGATTGTACAACTGGCCCTTAGAGTTATTTTTTATTCGAGCTTGCCTACTATTGTTTATACTTACCTGTCATTTATCAGTTCCTCACTACTTACATAAATTGTTCTGAATACATGATACTTTTATAAATGTTTTTGTTATTTGAAAAAATAAACGAAACGTATTCAAGGATGTAAGAAATTAACTGAACTTTATTCTTATATTTCCTTTTAAATAATTTCGATAGGGGTTGTGTTCTTAAATGGTACTTGCAAAGACCATTTGTCAAAAAATTGGTCCTTGAGTCCCATCAACAATGGTAAGGCCATTACACGGTCCTTGTAATAGGTCTTTGAAAGGACCCAAAAATGTGTGACATTGTGGTGGACATTGTGTGTGTCTTTGCAAATACCGCATTTTACAATGAACATTACAAGACACGACGAGTTTAGGACAGATAAATACGATATAATGACGTCAGATGGACATTACAAAGACCATTACAAGGACCGTCTAATGCTAGCTTAATTGAGAGAAAGACCTAACCGTGTCTATAAAACATGACAGAAATATTGCGAGGACTCGATTTTCTTGTATTTAAGTTTTTTTTATTTAAATTGAGTTTACGCATTCCAAGGATAAGAGGGATTCTTCTGATCCATTCCTAGTATATTGGTGTTTTTCTGTTTGTTTTTCATTATTAACTCGACTGTTTGTGTTCTGATTTACCTACCTATTTTGTTTTGTTGGTGGTGTGGCATACGGAACTCCCAAAAATACTTCAACAGAGCGTAAGAAACGAAAATTATCCAATGGCAGGATAAGACCATGCAACCGACCATAGCGGGTCTGTACTATCCTGTGTCCCAAACGTGCATTTTTGTAAATATCTAAAGTTGAGCATGTTACTGAGTTTGAAGCAAAGCTCATAGCTAGGATGCATAATATAGCAGTATTTGAAACGCGATATGGTGTCATAATTGGAATCACATGAATCATTTAGATGCGTCTAGTGCTTTCGATTAGCTATTTTCAACTTTGTTTGCTTTAAAATTTCATAAGTTTATGATTTCTGTAATAAAATAATTTCATGCAGAAACCACGGAAAGTTCCGTTAATGTTCCAGATTATTCCTTATGCAAACTTCATGTGACGCTAGATGGTGATATAACATTTTGTTTCACATTTTCAGCAACAAAAGTTTTTGTATATACCCCTTGCCTGAAATGAAAAAAAAAGATGTATTGACGATATATGCAGGTAATTGAAAAAATTCGATTAAATATCTTAAAAATACATATCTACTAAGTTGCAAGCAAAATGCGTACTGGATGGGTGGTGGGAGCGCTACGATTGACTGCAGACTAAAATCACATATAAAGAAATGACACTCTTTTTCAAATATCCCCCATCACAAAATCTCGCATTTTCAAAATCATTCGCTTAAAACTAATCGCAGTATAAAAATCTCGAAAACCTAACCTTTTGTATCAAAAATCTGGCTAGTTTTAAAAAGTTCCCACACGCCAAAATCACAGACTAAAATCCCGCATTTTATTTGTATAAGTAAAAGAAATTTAAGATCCCGAAAAAAATTTGTTTAATTAATTTTCGCGCGAATTTTTACATTTGGTTGCTTATAACATGTTTGTTAGACTTCGAGGTTTGTTTTCAGCTCTTCCGATAGCCCTTTCACGAATTCTTTATTTTAAAATTAATAAGGTATCTATTCGTCCTTTTTCGGTATCCCAAATTTAGAGAATTAAGAACCTGATATAAAATGCTTGGAACAAACGGGTGCTACTTTTGCATTTAATTTTTTTCTATTGAATGCTGCCAACCAATGTTTCAATCGCAGCTTAGAAGTTTGCTTACATCATTGTATATTATAAACTATAGAACTACTAGCTGAGATGCGCTATCTATGGAAGAAAAATTAAGCTCCTGATTTAAGAGGTTTTTGTCTAGATTACCATGGGAAGCAACAACAACAATTAAAATTAAAAAAAATGTTATTCTTGTTTCTAATAGTAATCTAGACAAAAACCTCTAAGATCAAAAGCTTAGTTTTCTATCCATAGATGGCTCACAACATCAATTTCCACCATTTTAATTGTTGTTGTTGCTTCCCATGGTATTCTAGATCTTAGTTTTTCGTCGATAGATGGCGCTCCTCAAGTGGTAGTATTATAGTTTATGTATATAATGGGTAATACTATAGTTTATGTATACAATGGTTAACATTTTGAGGAGCGGTTCCAAACTCTTGGAAAAGCAAAGGAACGCTTTTCTTAGTTTTCGATTGCATTGCTATTCCAGCCATGTAAACAGCCGTGTACACGTGTACACAATTGGTCGGCATATTGTAGGCACTTTTTTTAATTAATATTTTATTGTTTAAAACTAGTTATTAGTGTTTTAAAACTAAACTATTTCATCTTTAAAATTTTGGCGTGAGTTGCTCCGATTTAAAAGTATTTCTTTTGCACACTTCTAGGCACGTTTTAAACAAAGTAAAGTTTCTTACACAAAGAATTATTATATTTTTGATTATTTAAATTCTGATATCCGGTGGTCTTAAAAAAAAATAACACGTCAAATTTAATTATTATGCAGAGAAAGAATATTCCGCCAAACTAGACTCATTAGAGAATTTAATTGTTTTCCTAAAAGGTAGCTAGCTGTCAACTTTTTTCTTGATTTGATGTTTGGCTTTGACGCATTAGGATACTTTTCTATTGAATTTGTTCGGAAGCATATCACTTTTGACGTTTATATTTGTTTCAGCTTTTAGCTCAGTCTGCCTCTTCTATTTATTTGGAGCTCTTAGAGCGCACTCTGACACACTCTTTTAAACAAAGTAAAGTTTCTTACACAAAGAATTATTATATTTTTGATTATTTAAATTCTGATATCCGGTGGTCTTAAAAAAAAAATAACACGTCAAATTTAATTATTATGCAGAGAAAGAATATTCCGCCAAACTAGACTCATTAGAGAATTTAATTGTTTTCCTAAAAGGTAGCTAGCTGTCAACTTTTTTCTTGATTTGATATTTGGCTTTGACGCATTATGATACTTTTCTATTGAATTTGTTCGGAAGCATATCACTTTTGACGTTTATATTTGTTTCAGCTTTTAGCTCAGTCTACCTCTTCTTTTTATTTGGAGCTCTTAGAGCGCACTCTGACACACTCTGAAGGATTAAAGAAATACGAGTTATATTCTCTGAAGTCTCTCAAGCAAAAAAAAAAACACTTATTTTTTTACAACTCAGGCTCTGCTGTTAACTAAAAAATTATAATATCATTATGTCCTTTATAAGAATAATAAAATGCACGACTGGGTCGCACGTACTTGCTCTGTTGGTGCAATAATACGATGAAAACAAACTTTTCGATCAATAAGAACAATTCATTTTTGAAAAATTTGGTAAAAACCAAAAAAAAATGGCTAAAACTGGAAAAGTCGATATACGGGAGCTAACGTTAAGAAACCTTTAATATTTAAAATAAGACGTTATCTTTTGGGTGTTATAAATGATACAAATGTTCACTTATGGCCAAATTAATAATACTGTTAAAAGCAATTTCCGCTATTATCATGTATAGCCAAAAACTAAAAATTCAGTTTTGTTTGAAGTATTCTATGTATGTTACATAAAAAGTTTTATTAAAATCGGGGGAGCCTTTTTTGAGTAAATTAGAAAAAATGAAAAAATTGGCCAAAATCTAGTGGCTCTTTGTATTGGAGACACCATTTAAAAAAGAGAAAATGAAAAAAAATCAATGCCATCTGATAGGAAGCTGTAAGGAACTATACCAAACAAAGTTTGAGTGAATTCGATGCAACCGTTGACAACTTATGGCCATTTGAAAAAAAGCCGTTAAGAGCAGATCTCCGTTATTTGCATTTTTAGCCAAAAACTAAAAACGCAGTTCTCTTCAAAACACTAAAAGAATATAACACACAAAGTTTAATCAAAATCGTTAGAGCCATTTTCGAGAAAATTAGAAAAAACCAAAAAAAAGTTGGCTAAAACTCAACGGCTCGTTGTATGAAAGCCACCGTTTAGAAAGGCTTACTAAGCCTTTTACTAAGCCATCCTATAGAACAATATGAAAAACTATGTCAAACAAAGTTTGAGTTGATTCAATCAAGCCGTTGAGAACTTATGGCTATTTGAAAAAAAGCCGTTAAAACCTGATTTTCGTTACGACCATTTGAGGCAAAAACACAAAATGCAGTTTTGTTAGAAATGCTTAAAGTTAGCTCAATTTTAAATTTAATCAAAATCGTTAGAGCCGTTTTCGAGAAAATCCAAATTGAAAAAAACCGTTACTTGAAAGGTACCAGTTTGAGGCGGGCTAAAACAAATTAAAAAAAACCTCGACAATGGTTTTTCTTCAAACTGCTATATACCAAGTTTGAAGAAAATCCGTCAAGCCGTTTAGGCTGTAGCATGACGTGAAAAAGCGCACATCCGCACATCCGCATAGACGCACAGACAGACCGACGGACGGTATGGCGAAAACCACTTTTTTGGGCTTCTCTATCATCGTAATGTCATGTTTGATTAAAACCTCGATTTTTTTTTCTGCACGAAACCAATACTTGCCCTATAGAGCAAGTAAAAAATAAAATGTATAATTTGAACAAGGTTTGCATATTTTGCACTGAAAGGTTGTGGACGGTAAAAAATATGGTAACCATTGACTTTTCTAAAAAAAAAATAGTTGAAATCACATCAACTCCACCTGAGAAACAAATTTTTTTGATTTTTATAAATCTCAAAAGACACCATTAGCTCAGTCGACAGGTCGGAAAAAGTGGGTTTAGGTGGAAAAAGGTCAAAAGTTAATGAAACTTAAAGATTTCGTTCAGCGATAGTTAACAAACATTTTGATAAGTTTTTGACCTCGAAGGCCTTGTGCTAAAAGTGGAAGGGGCGAAAACTGCAAATTTTTCGACGTTGCTCCGGTTTTCCCTCAATAACTTTTATTTATTACGTCCTGTGGCAAAAACATAAAAACTTTTTTATAGAACATAAAATCCTACAATTTTCTAAGTAAAAACATCTTTGTATGTTGATTTGGTATCGAGATATGGCGTTTCAAAAAACAGGGTATTTTTCATTTAATGATTATTCGGGTATATGAAGAAATATAGTGGAATTCTGCATTTTTTGACATTGCTGTTTTTCGAAACACCCTGTTTTCGTTACTAATTGAAAAACAACAATATTTGGACTATTGTAATTGTAGGAAATTTAACGTTTTAGAAAAAGCTTAATCACATTTTTTCCGTAGGACATAAGGAAAAACAGTTATTGAGAAAAACCGGAGCAATGTCAAACGTTTTGTAGTCCCTTCTTCTTCTTTTTCCATTTTTTGGCAAGGAAAATGACAAAGAAAAGTTTTTTTACCATCCAAATTGTAGGCAATTTAACGTTCTACAAAAAATTAAATTTGTTTTTTATGTAGGAAGTAAAGAAAAAAAGTTATTAGAAAAACCGGAGCAACGTAGAAAATTTTGCATTTCCACCTCCCTCCTCTTTTTCCATTTGTTCGTAAAGAATTGACATAAAACAATTTTTGAACTACAAAAAATTGCGTCACAATTTTTTCGTAAGACGCAAGGAAAAAAAGTTATGGAGGGAAAACTGGAGCAGGATTCAAAAATTTGCAGTTCCACCCGCCTCTTCTTTTCCCTTTTCTTCGTAAAGAATTGACATACAACAATTTTGCAACCATTGAAATTGTGGGAAATTTAACGCTCTACAAAAATGTAGATTCAACTTTTGCAGTACGACTTAATGAACAAAAGTTATTGAGGGAAAACCAGAGCAAGGTCGAACATTTTGCAGTTCCCCCTTTCTTCCTCTTTTTAATAACGTAAATAACGCTCTACAAAAAAGTCGACGCTTTTGCCGTAAAACGTAAGAAAAAAAAGTTATTGGGGGAAAACCGGAGCAAGGTCGAACATTTTGCATTTCCCCCTCCTCCTCTTTTTCCACAAGGCCGTCGTGGTCCAGAACTTCCTCGAATATTAACTAGCTATTTCTAAGCAACACCTCAAAAATTAGAACAACATTTTATATAACGTTAACAGCTTGGAAATTAAAATACAATATTCTAATTTTCAAGAATAATAGCTCAGAAAAACTTATATTTTGTTTCGAAAACATTATGTAGGCGTGTAAAAATAAAAAAAGACTTTCCCTTTACAACTATCGCCTACTATGTTGTGTGTTTCTGATTATGCAGTATTGCAAAAATATATTGCATGTTGTGCTCATAAACAAAAAAATTAAAAGAAAACACCTTGTCGTTTGAAATTAAACTTCAAATAAAAGATCAAGTACTTGTCGTGTGCGGTCGCGTTGCTTCTGTGCGCGTGTCTCACCCAAAAATAATCGAAAAAAAAAATAAACCAAACCCAATTAATATATCACATACACAGTACAATTAAATTAAAATCAAAAACTAAATCCAGCCCTTTACGTTACCAAAAATTAGAAAAAAAACATAAGCGAGAGCTACAGTACGTTTGCAACGAACTGTTGGATACCCTATTCCCCATATTTTTGTATGTGCATGCGTCTGCCTCCCGCAAACAGCCGATGTTTCAGAAACGAAATTCTTCTTTAGCAGACAGAAAAAAATTCAATAACATTAATTTTATGCGGTGTGATGTTCAATTAGTGCTGGTGCAATAAAAAAAGGAGTGCGCAACGCCCAAAGTTAAAACGTTTTATTGCCAAGGCAATTGTTATGAGCTCAGTGACATTGAATTTTATTTGAGCAAAACAAGACAAAACTTAAATTTTTAAAAATTAGATTTGGAATGGAAATAGCGATTATGGGTGTTTTTAACAATTATTGGACCACACTCTGCTACGTAACCAAGGAATATAAATCCAAGTGTTCATCTGTTTACTTCAACACCGATGCGACCGATAGTTAAAAAACGTTAAAAAAATTAATGCATTATACGACTTTTGACTGAAACGCCCCTTAAAAGTGGGCGTGTCTTAAAAATTTGAAGCACTAACTGCACTTTTTTCAGTATCTAGGCATATGTGTAAGACTACAGCTGAATCGAGTAGTTTTTAAACAATCTTACCTGAACAAAGGTATTTTACCAAAATCACGCCTTTAAAAGTGGGCGTATTGAAAAAATTTACAAAAGAAAATGTAGAGATATATTTCTCAAATAACGAACGGAAGGAAAAAGGTTTAAATTAAACATTGGAAATGACTTAAATTCTTAAGGCTACGTTTTTCGTTCTTTCATGAAAAGTAGGCGTAAGCCACGCCCAAAATTCAAAAATTTTTTTTCATACAATAACCTTTTCGTTTCTATTAAGAGACGCAAAACTTTGGCTTGCGAATTAATTATAAATACCGTTTATTTACAAAAACAATTTTTTTAGAGTTTCTAATGAAAAGTGGGCGTCAGCCACTCCCAAAATCAATTTTGTTGATTTCATACACAAGATGTTTCTGTGCCAGTAAGACCCACAAAATTTAATGTTTTTCGCTTTAATATAACAATTGTTATTTTATAAAAACAATATTGATGGTTTTGTATGAAAAATAGGCGTAAGCCACGCCCAAACTGAAATATTTTTATTTGATTAGAAGAAAGTTTACTTAAAGCTTACGTGTGCAAAATTTTAGCGTTATGCTTTTATCGTAACTGTACAAAAAAGCATAATTTAATTTTATAAAATTGAGGTTGTTCAACAAAAATGGCGATTGTGGGCGTGTTTGTGGGCGGATTTTACCGGTTCAAGAACTTGGCCTTACTCTTGAACCAAAGATTATATATACCAAATTTCAGCTTTTTAGCTCAAAAATTGCGACCTCTAGAGAGTATACATACGGACGGACGGACGGACGGACGGACGGACGGACGGACGGAGGGACGGACATGGCTAAATCGACTAGGCTTTTGATTCTGAGTCAGAATATATATACTTTTCTATACCTAACGGTATTGTTTCTCTATGTTACAAACTCCACACCAAATACAATATACCCATTCTATGGAATAGGGTATAAAAAATAAATAAATAGAATAAACCAGTGGAAAATAAAAACATAAGCGAGAGCTACAGTACGTTTGCAACGAACTGTTGGATACCCTATTCCCCATATTTTTGTATGTGCATGCGTCTGCCTCCCGCAAACAGCCGATGTTTCAGAAACAAAATTCTTCTTTAGCAGACAGAAAAAAATTCAATAACATTAATTTTATGCGGTGTGATGTTCAATTAGTGATGGCACAATAAAAAAAGGCGTGCACCACGCCCAAAGTTAAAACGTTTTATTGCCAAGGCAATTGATATGAGCTCAGTGAAATTCAATTTTATTCTTGCAGATCGATTTGAACAAAGCAAGACAAAACTTAAATTTTTAAAAATTAGATTTGGAATGGAAATAGCGATTATGGGTGTTTTTAACAATTATTGGACCACACTCTGCTACGTAACCAAGGAATATAAATCCAAGTGTTCATCTGTTTACTTCAAAACTGCGACCGATAGTTAAAAAACGTTAAAAAAATTAATGCATTATACGACTTTTGACTGAAACGCCCCTTAAAAGTGGGCGTGTCTTAAAAATTTGAAGCACTAACTGCACTTTTTTCAGTATTTAGGCATATGTGTAAGACTACAGCTGAATCGAGTAGTTTTTAAACAATCTTACCTGAACAAAGGTATTTTACCAAAATCACGCCTTTAAAAGTGGGCGTATTGAAAAAATTTACAAAAGAAAATGTAGAGATATATTTCTCAAATAACGAACGGAAGGAAAAAGGTTTAAATTAAACATTGGAAATGACTTAAATTCTTAAGGCTACGTTTTTCGTTCTTTCATGAAAAGTAGGCGTAAGCCACGCCCAAAATTCAAAAATTTTTTTTCATACAATAACCTTTTCGTTTCTATTAAGAGACGCAAAACTTTGGCTTGCGAATTAATTATAAATACCGTTTATTTACAAAAACAATTTTTTTAGAGTTTCTAATGAAAAGTGGGCGTCAGCCACTCCCAAAATCAATTTTGTTGATTTCATACACAAGATGTTTCTGTGCCAGTAAGACCCACAAAATTTAATGTTTTTCGCTTTAATATAACAATTGTTATTTTATAAAAACAATATTGATGGTTTTGTATGAAAAATAGGCGTAAGCCACGCCCAAACTGAAATATTTTTATTTGATTAGAAGAAAGTTTACTTAAAGCTTACGTGTGCAAAATTTTAGCGTTATGCTTTTATCGTAACTGTACAAAAAAGCATAATTTAATTTTATAAAATTGAGGTTGTTCAACAAAAATGGCGATTGTGGGCGTGTTTGTGGGCGGATTTTACCGGTTCAAGAACTTGGCCTTACTCTTGAACCAAAGATTATATATACCAAATTTCAGCTTTTTAGCTCAAAAATTGCGACCTCTAGAGAGTATACATACGGACGGACGGACGGACGGACGGACGGACGGACGGACGGAGGGACGGACATGGCTAAATCGACTAGGCTTTTGATTCTGAGTCAGAATATATATACTTTTCTATACCTAACGGTATTGTTTCTCTATGTTACAAACTCCACACCAAATACAATATACCCATTCTATGGAATAGGGTATAAAAAATAAATAAATAGAATAAACCAGTGGAAAATAAAAACATAAGCGAGAGCTACAGTACGTTTGCAACGAACTGTTGGATACCCTATTCCCCATATTTTTGTATGTGCATGCGTCTGCCTCCCGCAAACAGCCGATGTTTCAGAAACAAAATTCTTCTTTAGCAGACAGAAAAAAATTCAATAACATTAATTTTATGCGGTGTGATGTTCAATTAGTGATGGCACAATAAAAAAAAGGCGTGCACCACGCCCAAAGTTAAAACGTTTTATTGCCAAGGCAATTGATATGAGCTCAGTGAAATTCAATTTTATTCTTGCAGATCGATTTGAACAAAGCAAGACAAAACTTAAATTTTTAAAAATTAGATTTGGAATGGAAATAGCGATTATGGGTGTTTTTAACAATTATTGGACCACACTCTGCTACGTAACCAAGGAATATAAATCCAAGTGTTCATCTGTTTACTTCAAAACTGCGACCGATAGTTAAAAAACGTTAAAAAAATTAATGCATTATACGACTTTTGACGGAAACGCCCCTTAAAAGTGGGCGTGTCTTAAAAATTTGAAGCACTAACTGCACTTTTTTCAGTATTTAGGCATATGTGTAAGACTACAGCTGAATCGAGTAGTTTTTAAACAATCTTATCTGAACAAAGGTATTTTACCAAAATCACGCCTTTAAAAGTGGGCGTATTGAAAAAATTTACAAAAGAAAATGTAGAGATATATTTCTCAAATAACGAACAGAAGGAAAAAGGTTTAAATTAAACATTGGAAATGCCTTAAATTCTTAAGGCTACGTTTTTCGTTCTTTCATGAAAAGTAGGCGTAAGCCACGCCCAAAATTCAAAAATTTCTTTTCATACACAAACCTTCTCGTTTTTATTAAGAGACGCAAATTTTTGGCATGCAGATCAATTATAAATACCGTTTATTTACAAAAACAATTTTTTTATAGTTTCTAATGAAAAGTGGGCGTCAGCCACGCCCAAAATCAATTTTCTTGATTTCATACACAAGATGTTTATGTGCCAATAAGACCCACAAAATTTAATGTTTTTCGCTTTAATATAACAATTGTTATTTTATAAAAACCATATTGATGATTTTGTATGAAAAATAGGCGTAAGCCACGCCCACACTGAAATATTTTTATTTGATTGGAAGAAAGTTTACCTAAAGCTTACGTGTGCAAAATTTAAGCGTTATGTTTTTGTCGTAACTGTACAAAAAAACATAATTTAATTTTATTAAATTGAGGTTGTTCAACAAAAATGGCGATTGTGGGCGTGTTTGTGGGCGGATTTTACCGGTTCAAGAACTTAGCCTTACTCTTGAACCAAAGATTATATATACCAAATTTCAGCTTTCTAGCTCAAAAATTGCGGCCTCTAGAGAGTATACATACGGACGGACGGACGGACGGACGGACGGACGGACGGACGGACGGACGGACATGGCTAAATCGACTAGGCTTTTGATTCTGAGTCAGAATATATATACTTTTCTATACCTAACGGTATTATTTCTCTATGTTACAAACTCCACACCAAATACAATATACCCATTCTATGGAATAGGGTATAAAGAAGAAACAAAAAATATACACCAAATACCTCGCTCGCATTCGCAGCACAGCATCAAACAATACCCATCCTCTCCACCCGCGCCACCCATAACTGTTGCTTTCTATGCAATGCAAGCCTCTTGTGAGGCTTATCGCAAGAGGTTTTGCATTGGATAGGTGAGCAGCATTTGATGTATATTTCATTCGTGTTTTTTTTTATATTGATTCCCGTTTGCAAATTGTTTTATGGGCATAACACCTAGGACAGTTTGTTTATAATTGGAATTAATATGGGCCTATACTGCACGGCTGAAATTAGTTTCGTCAAAGTTGAATTTTTTGTGTTTAGTTTTTTCAAAATGTTAAGTGATTTTTGTGTTGTATATTCAAATGTTCGTGGGCTAAGAAAGAATTTCTTTTCTGTGTACGCCCATACTGTTCAATGCAGGCCAGCTGTTTTGGCATTAAGTGAAACCCAGGTTGGACAGAATACTGATTTATCAGAATTTTGTTTGTTTGGATATAACTTAGTGCCATTACTTTTTTCCCACCATGGTCTTGTCGTTTATGTTAGGAATGATATTGCTTGCCAGAGCCTTCCCCAATATGGGCATTGTTCTAATACGAACTTTAATTTCCTGTGGCTCAAATTCACTGTCCGCAAGCACATCATTCATTACTGTTTTCTTTACAGGAGTCCGAATCTTGACAGCATGTCTACTTGTGATGAGCTAGTGTTTTGTCAGATTCAATTTCCCGAATTCTTTCCCATTGTCCTCACACTGAAGTCGTGATTACGGGCGACTTCAATGTACACAATTCAAGTTGGCTCCGCTATTCTGGCCAGACAACACTCGAAGGAAGGTATACCGAGATCTTTGCTGAGTATAACCATCTTACCCAGCTTGTCGGTGAGCCTACTCGTATACCGGATGTTGATGGGCATTCCGCCCATACTCTTGACTTGTTCCTTACTTCCCACCCTGATAAATATACTATTAAAGTAACTTCTCCATTTAGCACCTGGGACCATTGTGTCATTTCAGCTAGTTTCTCGATCTCCAACCATCCAGTTAAAGAAAAAAATTCCCACTAGGACCGTTTGGCAATACGAGAAAGCCAACTGGGACGGTCTGAATAAATTCTTTCGCAACTTTAACTGGTCATTATGCTTCCTCGATAATGACATTGATGCCAGTGCTGAAATGATTACAGAAGTGATTTTTCTTGGAATGAGAACTTTTGTCCCTCACAGAACAAAATGTATCAGACCAAAAGAAAAGTCTTGGTTTACCGAAGAGTGTAAGGAAGCTATCAGGTTGAACGAAGTAAGCTTCCGATCCTATAAAGCCAACCCAACTGAGGAAAATCGGAAGAAACACAAACAAGTTAGGAACTCGTGCAACTCCGTTAACACAAATCCGCTGTCCCGGATGGTATACCCCTATTCTTCTGAAGAAGTGTTCTTCATCTCTGGCAAAACCACTGCGTAAGCTTTTGCATCGCTCCTATCGTTCAGGAAACTTTCCTAGTAGATGGAAAACAGCATTTGTCCAGCCCGTCCCAAAAAAAGGTGGCTCCTCCTCTCCTCCTACCGACCAATTGCACTTACGTCCCTTCTTTCCAAGGTCATGGAAATGCTGATAAATCGTCAGCTCAAGAAATATGTCGAAGATCGGGAGCTTTTAAATGACCGGCAATACGGCTTTCGCAGCAATCGTTCCACTGGTGATCTGATGGCATATCTCACCGAACAGTGGAATAAAACGGGTGCTACTTTTGCATTTAATTTTTTTCTATTGAATGCTGCCAACCAATGTTTCAATCGCAGTTTAGAAGTTTGCTTACATCATTGTATATTATAAACTATAGAACTACTAGCTGAGATGCGCTATCTATGGAAGAAAAATTAAGCTCCTGATTTAAGAGGTTTTTGTCTAGATTACCATGGGAAGCAACAACAACAATTAAAATTAAAAAAAATGTTATTCTTGTTTCTAATAGTAATCTAGACAAAAACCTCTAAGATCAAAAGCTTAGTTTTCTATCCATAGATGGCTCACAACATCAATTTCCACCATTTTAATTGTTGTTGTTGCTTCCCATGGTATTCTAGATCTTAGTTTTTCGTCGATAGATGGCGCTCCTCAAGTGGTAGTATTATAGTTTATGTATATAATGGGTAATACTATAGTTTATGTATACAATGGTTAACATTTTGAGGAGCGGTTCCAAACTCTTGGAAAAGCAAAGGAACGCTTTTCTTAGTTTTCGATTGCATTGCTATTCCAGCCATGTAAACAGCCGTGTACACGTGTACACAATTGGTCGGCATATTGTAGGCACTTTTTTTAATTAATATTTTATTGTTTAAAACTAGTTATTAGTGTTTTAAAACTAAACTATTTCATCTTTAAAATTTTGGCGTGAGTTGCTCCGATTTAAAAGTATTTCTTTTGCACACTTCTAGGCACGTTTTAAACAAAGTAAAGTTTCTTACACAAAGAATTATTATATTTTTGATTATTTAAATTCTGATATCCGGTGGTCTTAAAAAAAAATAACACGTCAAATTTAATTATTATGCAGAGAAAGAATATTCCGCCAAACTAGACTCATTAGAGAATTTAATTGTTTTCCTAAAAGGTAGCTAGCTGTCAACTTTTTTCTTGATTTGATGTTTGGCTTTGACGCATTAGGATACTTTTCTATTGAATTTGTTCGGAAGCATATCACTTTTGACGTTTATATTTGTTTCAGCTTTTAGCTCAGTCTGCCTCTTCTATTTATGTGGAGCTCTTAGAGCGCACTCTGACACACTCTTTTAAACAAAGTAAAGTTTCTTACACAAAGAATTATTATATTTTTGATTATTTAAATTCTGATATCCGGTGGTCTTAAAAAAAAAATAATACGTCAAATTTAATTATTATGCAGAGAAAGAATATTCCGCCAAACTAGACTCATTAGAGAATTTAATTGTTTTCCTAAAAGGTAGCTAGCTGTCAACTTTTTTCTTGATTTGATATTTGGCTTTGACGCATTATGATACTTTTCTATTGAATTTGTTCGGAAGCATATCACTTTTGACGTTTATATTTGTTTCAGCTTTTAGCTCAGTCTACCTCTTCTTTTTATTTGGAGCTCTTAGAGCGCACTCTGACACACTCTGAAGGATTAAAGAAATACGAGTTATATTCTCTGAAGTCTCTCAAGCAAAAAAAAAACACTTATTTTTTTACAACTCAGGCTCTGCTGTTAACTAAAAAATTATAATATCATTATGTCCTTTATAAGAATAATAAAATGCACGACTGGGTCGCACGTACTTGCTCTGTTGGTGCAATAATACGATGAAAACAAACTTTTCGATCAATAAGAACAATTCATTTTTGAAAAATTTGGTAAAAACCAAAAAAAAATGGCTAAAACTGGAAAAGTCGATATACGGGAGCTAACGTTAAGAAACCTTTAATATTTAAAATAAGACGTTATCTTTTGGGTGTTATAAATGATACAAATGTTCACTTATGGCCAAATTAATAATACTGTTAAAAGCAATTTCCGCTATTATCATGTATAGCGAAAAACTAAAAATTCAGTTTTGTTTGAAGTATTCTATGTATGTTACATAAAAAGTTTTATTAAAATCGGGGGAGCCTTTTTTGAGTAAATTAGAAAAAATGAAAAAATTGGCCAAAATCTAGTGGCTCTTTGTATTGGAGACACCATTTAAAAAAGAGAAAATGAAAAAAAATCAATGCCATCTGATAGGAAGCTGTAAGGAACTATACCAAACAAAGTTTGAGTGAATTCGATGCAACCGTTGACAACTTATGGCCATTTGAAAAAAAGCCGTTAAGAGCAGATCTCCGTTATTTGCATTTTTAGCCAAAAACTAAAAACGCAGTTCTCTTCAAAACACTAAAAGAATATAACACACAAAGTTTAATCAAAATCGTTAGAGCCATTTTCGAGAAAATTAGAAAAAACCAAAAAAAAGTTGGCTGAAACTCAACGGCTCGTTGTATGAAAGCCACCGTTTAGAAAGGCTTACTAAGCCTTTTACTAAGCCATCCTATAGAACAATATGAAAAACTATGTCAAACAAAGTTTGAGTTGATTCAATCAAGCCGTTGAGAACTTATGGCTATTTGAAAAAAAGCCGTTAAAACCTGATTTTCGTTACGACCATTTGAGGCAAAAACACAAAATGCAGTTTTGTTAGAAATGCTTAAAGTTAGCTCAATTTTAAATTTAATCAAAATCGTTAGAGCCGTTTTCGAGAAAATCCAAATTGAAAAAAACCGTTACTTGAAAGGTACCAGTTTGAGGCGGGCTAAAACAAATTAAAAAAAACCTCGACAATGGTTTTTCTTCAAACTGCTATATACCAAGTTTGAAGAAAATCCGTCAAGCCGTTTAGGCTGTAGCATGACGTGAAAAAGCGCACATCCGCACATCCGCATAGACGCACAGACAGACCGACGGACGGTATGGCGAAAACCACTTTTTTGGGCTTCGCTCTCATCGTAATGTCATGTTTGATTAAAACCTCGATTTTTTTTTTCTGCACGAAACCAATACTTGCCCTATAGAGCAAGTAAAAAATAAAATGTATAATTTGAACAAGGTTTGCATATTTTGCACTGAAAGGTTGTGGACGGTAAAAAATATGGTAACCATTGACTTTTCTAAAAAAAAAATAGTTGAAATCACATCAACTCCACCTGAGAAACAAATTTTTTTGATTTTTATAAATCTCAAAAGACACCATTAGCTCAGTCGACAGGTCGGAAAAAGTGGGTTTAGGTGGAAAAAGGTCAAAAGTTAATGAAACTTAAAGATTTCGTTCAGCGATAGTTAACAAACATTTTGATAAGTTTTTGACCTCGAAGGCCTTGTGCTAAAAGTGGAAGGGGCGAAAACTGCAAATTTTTCGACGTTGCTCCGGTTTTCCCTCAATAACTTTTTTTTAATACGTCCTGTGGCAAAAACATAAAAACTTTTTTATAGAACATAAAATCCTACAATTTTCTAAGTAAAAACATCTTTGTATGTTGATTTGGTATCGAGATATGGCGTTTCAAAAAACAGGGTATTTTTCATTTAATGATTATTCGGGTATATGAAGAAATATAGTGGAATTCTGCATTTTTTGACATTGCTGTTTTTCGAAACACCCTGTTTTCGTTACTAATTGAAAAACAACAATATTTGGACTATTGTAATTGTAGGAAATTTAACGTTTTAGAAAAAACTTAATCACATTTTTTCCGTAGGACATAAGGAAAAACAGTTATTGAGAAAAACCGGAGCAATGTCAAACGTTTTGTAGTCCCTTCTTCTTCTTTTTCCATTTTTTGGCAAGGAAAATGACAAAGAAAAGTTTTTTTACCATCCAAATTGTAGGCAATTTAACGTTCTACAAAAAATTAAATTTGTTTTTTATGTAGGAAGTAAAGAAAAAAAGTTATTAGAAAAACCGGAGCAACGTAGAAAATTTTGCATTTCCACCTCCCTCCTCTTTTTCCATTTGTTCGTAAAGAATTGACATAAAACAATTTTTGAACTACAAAAAATTGCGTCACAATTTTTTCGTAAGACGCAAGGAAAAAAAGTTATGGAGGGAAAACTGGAGCAGGATTCAAAAATTTGCAGTTCCACCCGCCTCTTCTTTTCCCTTTTCTTCGTAAAGAATTGACATACAACAATTTTGCAACCATTGAAATTGTGGGAAATTTAACGCTCTATAAAAATGTAGATTCAACTTTTGCAGTACGACTTAATGAACAAAAGTTATTGAGGGAAAACCAGAGCAAGGTCGAACATTTTGCAGTTCCCCCTTTCTTCCTCTTTTTAATAACGTAAATAACGCTCTACAAAAAAGTCGACGCTTTTGCCGTAAAACGTAAGAAAAAAAAGTTATTGGGGGAAAACCGGAGCAAGGTCGAACATTTTGCATTTCCCCCTCCTCCTCTTTTTCCACAAGGCCGTCGTGGTCCAGAACTTCCTCGAATATTAACTAGCTATTTCTAAGCAACACCTCAAAAATTAGAACAACATTTTATATAACGTTAACAGCTTGGAAATTAAAATACAATATTCTAATTTTCAAGAATAATAGCTCAGAAAAACTTATATTTTGTTTCGAAAACATTATGTAGGCGTGTAAAAATAAAAAAAGACTTTCCCTTTACAACTATCGCCTACTATGTTGTGTGTTTCTGATTATGCAGTATTGCAAAAATATATTGCATGTTGTGCTCATAAACAAAAAAATTAAAAGAAAACACCTTGTCGTTTGAAATTAAACTTCAAATAAAAGATCAAGTACTTGTCGTGTGCGGTCGCGTTGCTTCTGTGCGCGTGTCTCACCCAAAAATAATCGAAAAAAAAATAAACCAAACCCAATTAATATATCACATACACAGTACAATTAAATTAAAATCAAAAACTAAATCCAGCCCTTTACGTTACCAAAAATTAGAAAAAAAACATAAGCGAGAGCTACAGTACGTTTGCAACGAACTGTTGGATACCCTATTCCCCATATTTTTGTATGTGCATGCGTCTGCCTCCCGCAAACAGCCGATGTTTCAGAAACAAAATTCTTCTTTAGCAGACAGAAAAAAATTCAATAACATTAATTTTATGCGGTGTGATGTTCAATTAGTGCTGGTGCAATAAAAAAAGGAGTGCGCAACGCCCAAAGTTAAAACGTTTTATTGCCAAGGCAATTGTTATGAGCTCAGTGACATTGAATTTTATTTGAGCAAAACAAGACAAAACTTAAATTTTTAAAAATTAGATTTGGAATGGAAATAGCGATTATGGGTGTTTTTAACAATTATTGGACCACACTCTGCTACGTAACCAAGGAATATAAATCCAAGTGTTCATCTGTTTACTTCAACACCGATGCGACCGATAGTTAAAAAACGTTAAAAAAATTAATGCATTATACGTCTTTTGACTGAAACGCCTCTTAAAAGTGGGCGTGTCTTAAAAATTTGAAGCACTAACTGCACTTTTTTCAGTATTTAGGCATATGTGTAAGACTACAGCTGAATCGAGTAGTTTTTAAACAATCTTACCTGAACAAAGGTATTTTACCAAAATCACGCCTTTAAAAGTGGGCGTATTGAAAAAATTTACAAAAGAAAATGTAGAGATATATTTCTCAAATAACGAACGGAAGGAAAAAGGTTTAAATTAAACATTGGAAATGACTTAAATTCTTAAGGCTACGTTTTTCGTTCTTTCATGAAAAGTAGGCGTAAGCCACGCCCAAAATTCAAAAATTTTTTTTCATACAATAACCTTTTCGTTTCTATTAAGAGACGCAAAACTTTGGCTTGCGAATTAATTATAAATACCGTTTATTTACAAAAACAATTTTTTTAGAGTTTCTAATGAAAAGTGGGCGTCAGCCACTCCCAAAATCAATTTTGTTGATTTCATACACAAGATGTTTCTGTGCCAGTAAGACCCACAAAATTTAATGTTTTTCGCTTTAATATAACAATTGTTATTTTATAAAAACAATATTGATGGTTTTGTATGAAAAATAGGCGTAAGCCACGCCCAAACTGAAATATTTTTATTTGATTAGAAGAAAGTTTACCTAAAGCTTACGTGTGCAAAATTTTAGCGTTATGCTTTTATCGTAACTGTACAAAAAAGCATAATTTAATTTTATAAAATTGAGGTTGTTCAACAAAAATGGCGATTGTGGGCGTGTTTGTGGGCGGATTTTACCGGTTCAAGAACTTGGCCTTACTCTTGAACCAAAGATTATATATACCAAATTTCAGCTTTTTAGCTCAAAAATTGCGACCTCTAGAGAGTATACATACGGACGGACGGACGGACGGACGGACGGACGGACGGACGGACGGACGGAGGGACGGACATGGCTAAATCGACTAGGCTTTTGATTCTGAGTCAGAATATATATACTTTTCTATACCTAACGGTATTGTTTCTCTATGTTACAAACTCCACACCAAATACAATATACCCATTCTATGGAATAGGGTATAAAAAATAAATAAATAGAATAAACCAGTGGAAAATAAAAACATAAGCGAGAGCTACAGTACGTTTGCAACGAACTGTTGGATACCCTATTCCCCATATTTTTGTATGTGCATGCGTCTGCCTCCCGCAAACAGCCGATGTTTCAGAAACAAAATTCTTCTTTAGCAGACAGAAAAAAATTCAATAACATTAATTTTATGCGGTGTGATGTTCAATTAGTGATGGCACAATAAAAAAAAGGCGTGCACCACGCCCAAAGTTAAAACGTTTTATTGCCAAGGCAATTGATATGAGCTCAGTGAAATTCAATTTTATTCTTGCAGATCGATTTGAACAAAGCAAGACAAAACTTAAATTTTTAAAAATTAGATTTGGAATGGAAATAGCGATTATGGGTGTTTTTAACAATTATTGGACCACACTCTGCTACGTAACCAAGGAATATAAATCCAAGTGTTCATCTGTTTACTTCAAAACTGCGACCGATAGTTAAAAAACGTTAAAAAAATTAATGCATTATACGACTTTTGACGGAAACGCCCCTTAAAAGTGGGCGTGTCTTAAAAATTTGAAGCACTAACTGCACTTTTTTCAGTATTTAGGCATATGTGTAAGACTACAGCTGAATCGAGTAGTTTTTAAACAATCTTATCTGAACAAAGGTATTTTACCAAAATCACGCCTTTAAAAGTGGGCGTATTGAAATAAAATGCACGACTGGGTCGCACGTACTT
The DNA here is from genome assembly GCA_916050605.2 of Platycheirus albimanus. NCBI lineage: Eukaryota > Metazoa > Arthropoda > Insecta > Diptera > Syrphidae > Platycheirus > Platycheirus albimanus. The sequence goes on from OU696696.1 coordinate 205,893,904, forward strand.
GCTCTGTGGGTGCAATAGTACGATGAAAACAAACTTTTCGATCAATGAGAACAACTCATTTCTGAAAAATTTGGTCAAACCTAAAAAATGTTGACTAAAACTGGAAAAACCGATATACGGGAGCTAACGTTAAGAAACCTTTAATATTTAAAATTATGATGTCATCTTTTGGGTGTTGTAAATGATACAAATGTCCACTTATGGCCAAATTAATAATACTGTTAAATCAAATTTCCGCTATTATCATGTGTAGCCAAAAACTAAAAATGCAGTTTTCTTTGAAGTATTCTATATATGTTACATACAAAGTTTCATAAAAATCGTGGGGGCCTTTTTTGAGTAAATTAGAAAAAACAAAACAATTGGCCTAAAACTAATGGCTCTTTGTATAGGAGCCACCATTAAAAAAAAAGAAACTGAAAAAAAATTAATGCCATCTGATAGGAAGCTGAAAGAAACTATACTAAACAATATTTGAGTGAATTCGATGCAACCGTTGACAACTTATGGCCATTAAAAAAAAAAACCGTTAAGAGCAGATCTCCGTTATTTGCATTTTTAGCAAAAAACTGAAAACGCAGTTCTCTTAAAAACACTAAAAGAATATAACACACAAAGTTTAATCAAAATCGTTAGAGCCATTTTCGAGCAAATTAGAAAAAACCAAAAAAAGTTGGCTAAAACTCAACGGCTCGTTGTATGGGAGCTACCATTTAGAAAGGCTTCAGTGAAAAATTTACTAAACCATCCTATAGAAAACTATAAAAAACTATGTCAAACGAAGTTTGAGTCGATTCAATCAAGCCGTTGTGAACTTATGGCTATTTGAAAAAAAACCGTTAAAACCTGATTTTCGTTACGGCTATTTAAGCCAAAAACAAAAAACGCAGTTTTGTTCGAAATACATAAAGTTAGCTAAATTTTGAGTTTAATCAAAATCGTTAGAGCCGTTTTCGAGAAAATCCAAATTGAAAAAAACCGTTACTTGAAAGGTACCAGTTTGAGCCGGGCTAAAACGAAATAAAAAAAACCTCGACAATGGTTTTTCTTCAAACTGCTATATATGAAGTTTGAAGAAAATCCGTCAAAACGTTTAGGCTGTAGCATGACGTGAAAAAGCGCACATCCGCACATCCGCACATCCGCACATCCGCACATCCGCACAGACGCACAGACGCACAGACAGACCGACGGACGGTATGGCGAAAACCACTTTTTTGGGCTTCTCTATCATCGTAATGTCATGTTTGATTAAAACCTCGATTTTTTTTTTCTGCACGAAACCAATACTTGCCCTATAGAGCAAGTAAAAATTTACAAAAGAAAATGTAGAGATATATTTCTCAAATAACGAACAGAAGGAAAAAGGTTTAAATTAAACATTGGAAATGCCTTAAATTCTTAAGGCTACGTTTTTCGTTCTTTCATGAAAAGTAGGCGTAAGCCACGCCCAAAATTCAAAAATTTCTTTTCATACACAAACCTTCTCGTTTTTATTAAGAGACGCAAATTTTTGGCATGCAGATCAATTATAAATACCGTTTATTTACAAAAACAATTTTTTTATAGTTTCTAATGAAAAGTGGGCGTCAGCCACGCCCAAAATCAATTTTCTTGATTTCATACACAAGATGTTTATGTGCCAATAAGACCCACAAAATTTAATGTTTTTCGCTTTAATATAACAATTGTTATTTTATAAAAACCATATTGATGATTTTGTATGAAAAATAGGCGTAAGCCACGCCCACACTGAAATATTTTTATTTGATTGGAAGAAAGTTTACCTAAAGCTTACGTGTGCAAAATTTAAGCGTTATGTTTTTGTCGTAACTGTACAAAAAAACATAATTTAATTTTATTAAATTGAGGTTGTTCAACAAAAATGGCGATTGTGGGCGTGTTTGTGGGCGGATTTCACCGGTTCAAGAACTTAGCCTTACTCTTGAACCAAAGATTATATATACCAAATTTCAGCTTTCTAGCTCAAAAATTGCGGCCTCTAGAGAGTATACATACGGACGGACGGACGGACGGACGGACGGACGGACGGACGGACGGACGGACATGGCTAAATCGACTAGGCTTTTGATTCTGAGTCAGAATATATATACTTTTCTATACCTAACGGTATTATTTCTCTATGTTACAAACTCCACACCAAATACAATATACCCATTCTATGGAATAGGGTATAAAGAAGAAACAAAAAATATACACCAAATACCTCGCTCGCATTCGCAGCACAGCATCAAACAATACCCATCCTCTCCACCCGCGCCACCCATAACTGTTGCTTTCTATGCAATGCAAGCCTCTTGTGAGGCTTATCGCAAGAGGTTTTGCATTGGATAGGTGAGCAGCATTTGATGTATATTTCATTCGTGTTTTTTTTTATATTGATTCCCGTTTGCAAATTGTTTTATGGGCATAACACCTAGGACAGTTTGTTTATAATTGGAATTAATATGGGCCTATACTGCACGGCTGAAATTAGTTTCGTCAAAGTTGAATTTTTTGTGTTTAGTTTTTTCAAAATGTTAAGTGATTTTTGTGTTGTATATTCAAATGTTCGTGGGCTAAGAAAGAATTTCTTTTCTGTGTACGCCCATACTGTTCAATGCAGGCCAGCTGTTTTGGCATTAAGTGAAACCCAGGTTGGACAGAATACTGATTTATCAGAATTTTGTTTGTTTGGATATAACTTAGTGCCATTACTTTTTTCCCACCATGGTCTTGTCGTTTATGTTAGGAATGATATTGCTTGCCAGAGCCTTCCCCAATATGGGCATTGTTCTAATACGAACTTTAATTTCCTGTGGCTCAAATTCACTGTCCGCAAGCACATCATTCATTACTGTTTTCTTTACAGGAGTCCGAATCTTGACAGCATGTCTACTTGTGATGAGCTAGTGTTTTGTCAGATTCAATTTCCCGAATTCTTTCCCATTGTCCTCACACTGAAGTCGTGATTACGGGCGACTTCAATGTACACAATTCAAGTTGGCTCCGCTATTCTGGCCAGACAACACTCGAAGGAAGGTATACCGAGATCTTTGCTGAGTATAACCATCTTACCCAGCTTGTCGGTGAGCCTACTCGTATACCGGATGTTGATGGGCATTCCGCCCATACTCTTGACTTGTTCCTTACTTCCCACCCTGATAAATATACTATTAAAGTAACTTCTCCATTTAGCACCTGGGACCATTGTGTCATTTCAGCTAGTTTCTCGATCTCCAACCATCCAGTTAAAGAAAAAAATTCCCACTAGGACCGTTTGGCAATACGAGAAAGCCAACTGGGACGGTCTGAATAAATTCTTTCGCAACTTTAACTGGTCATTATGCTTCCTCGATAATGACATTGATGCCAGTGCTGAAATGATTACAGAAGTGATTTTTCTTGGAATGAGAACTTTTGTCCCTCACAGAACAAAATGTATCAGACCAAAAGAAAAGTCTTGGTTTACCGAAGAGTGTAAGGAAGCTATCAGGTTGAACGAAGTAAGCTTCCGATCCTATAAAGCCAACCCAACTGAGGAAAATCGGAAGAAACACAAACAAGTTAGGAACTCGTGCAACTCCGTTAACACAAATCCGCTGTCCCGGATGGTATACCCCTATTCTTCTGAAGAAGTGTTCTTCATCTCTGGCAAAACCACTGCGTAAGCTTTTGCATCGCTCCTATCGTTCAGGAAACTTTCCTAGTAGATGGAAAACAGCATTTGTCCAGCCCGTCCCAAAAAAAGGTGGCTCCTCCTCTCCTCCTACCGACCAATTGCACTTACGTCCCTTCTTTCCAAGGTCATGGAAATGCTGATAAATCGTCAGCTCAAGAAATATGTCGAAGATCGGGAGCTTTTAAATGACCGGCAATACGGCTTTCGCAGCAATCGTTCCACTGGTGATCTGATGGCATATCTCACCGAACAGTGGAATAAATCTGTGCATCGCTTTGGCGAAAGCAAGATTATTGCGCTTGATATTTCAAAGGCATTTGATAGAGTTCGGCATGAAGCTCTTTTATCGAAAATGCGTGCATTTGGTATCGATGATACTCTTATTCGTTGGATTAGAACCTATCTTCTGGACCGTTCAATACAAGTTGTATTAGACGGTTTTAAGTCTGATCTCCACAAAATAAATGCTGGTGTGCCCAGTCTCCGACTCTCTTTCTCATTTTTATAAATGATCTCTTGTCTGTGACTTCTAATCCATTAAATTGTTTTGCTGACGACTCAACCCTCAGCTTTTCGTATACGTTTGATAATTCACGGCCTTCGCCTTCGGACGTGTTATTACAACTAAATCGTATGATAAGATCGTTAAACTCCGATTTAAACAGCATTGTGAATTGGGGCACTAGAAATCGTGTGGAGTTTAATGCGTCGAAAACTCAATGCTGTCTTTTGTCGTTGAAGCTAAACATACCCCCTATGCCATTATCCATGAATGGTACTTGCATCGAGGAGGCCGAAAAGCTATCCGTACTCGGTATGTGTATCAGTGACAATCTTCGTTGGAATGATCATATACTTGAGATTACCAAGAATGCTGCAAGATGCTTAGGCTTTCTTAATAGATGCCAGAAGTTTTTCACCGCTTCTGATCTGGCTATAATTTACAAAGCGTTTATACGCCCTAAACTCGAGTATAACTCCCATCTCTGGGCAGCTGCTTCTCAAACTTTTCTCCACCTGCTCGACAGAGTTCAGAAAAAAGCGTTAAAATTGATAGGAGAGAGAAACATTATGGAAACATTTCCGTCACTCGAACATCGTCGAAATGTCTCATGTCTTTCCTTATTTTACAGATTCTTTTACAAAAAATGCTCACTCGAGGTAGCCAGCTGCGTTCCACCCCTTAAATATTTCCCACGTAATACTCGTCTTGCTAGGAACGCTCATCAGTTTACACTTGAGCCCAATTTCGGACGTACCGTGAAATATAGAGATTCTTTCTTTAGCCGTACAACACGAATGTGGAATGGATTGCCTGGCACAATTTTTGCTTGCCATTTTGATCTTCAAACATTTAAGATCAATGTTCATCGACACCTCCTTTCCCTTCCTTCCTAACTTCCTATCGCTCGCGCTTTGACCCATCATTAAAAGGGCTATAACAAACCATTTGAGCGCGTGTGCATTATAAAAAAAAAAAAAAAAAATTAAAAAGGGTGCCTCCAACAAAGCATTGGCTCTTAGGTTAGTGGGCTGATGAATGATGTTATGTCCATCACACTTAGATCAATGTAGATCCATTGTGATACCCTGGGGGTTTCGATAAGCATGGGACCTATGAAAAACCTATACATTTTCAAACCATTTCGAAGCGTTGATAAATCTGAGCAGGTTTGTACCCGTTTGTTCAGATAGTTCTTCCAAGTCCTGGAAGAAATGACTTCCCAGAACTTCGTTTCTTAAACGGCATAGTGCTAGGCAGTGACAGAAAAAATGCGGTGTGTCCTCATGCACATCTACGTCGCCACAACCTCTGCATAAGTCGTCAGTTTCATTTTCTTTTTGTGGTAACCCAGCATGTTGTGCCCGGTCAGTTTGCCCACGAGAGATCGTAGTGATGACACAGGAATCGAGTGAGTTCCATCTCTCGTTAGCTGTAGCAAGAACTTTATTCCCAATCTTCTGTTTAATATTACAGGTTGGGATCTTTACCGTTTTGTCTGCTCGATTGAGTTCTAGGGATGATCCCTTTCTTGCCAGCTCATCAGCTCTTTCGTTTCCTTGCACACCACAGTGGCCAGAGACCCAACATAGTCTTATGTTATGCTGCGCGCCAAGAACCTTAAGCTCTTCGCGACAGCAAGTTACAAGCTTTGATTTTATTTCAATGGCAGAAATTGCTTTGATTGCCGCTTGGCTGTCAATGAAAAAGGTGATATCAGCACGTGGTATTGCCTTCATTGCAGCTTCTTTAGCAGCTGCTGTCACTGCCAGGACCTCAGCCTGAAAGACGCTGCTGTAATCGGGGAGCCTAATTGATCCGGCTAGTTCGAGTGCTTCTGAGTAGAAGCCTGCACCAACACCAATTTCCATTTTGGAGCCATCTGTAAAGATTTGAATGGCTGATTCGCATGGTGTCAGGCTGTTAAGCCAGTCTTCTCTATTAGGAAAAGAAGTGGTGAATGGTCTTTCAAAATCTAAACGGGGTGTTGTGTAGTCTGTGCATACATTGTGGCCCGTATATATCTGTAGAATCTGCACATGACCTGTCTGACTCGGTTTCCAGTTTTGAGTCTGGCTTAACTGGAGGGCACTATTTGCTGCACATTCTTGCACAAAGAGGTCTAAGGGTTTTAGATTGAGAATAGCCTCCAGCCCTGCAGTGGGGGTGGTTCTCATAGCCCCGGTGGTGCCTATACACGCCATTCTTTGTATTCTTGTAATGGTCTTTATGTTGGAAGTCGTTTGCGTAGCTTGCCAACAGACCAAATTTCCATATGTCAGTATTGGTCTTACTATTGCCGTATACATCCACATGATAATCTTAGGCCTAGGACCCCAGGTCTTTCCAAATATTCTATTACAGGCATAGAATGCTATCGTTGCCTTCTTGGCTCTTTCTTCAAAGTTGAGCTTCCAGTTCAGTTTTCTGTCTAGAATCACACCAAGGTATTTGGCGTGATTTGACAGGGTGAGTGGAACCTCTTCTATTGAGGGAAGATTTGTAAGGACTTTAAAAATAGCGTGCAGTGTAAAAATAGCATGCACAAGCAATTTTCAAAAAAAAAACAAAATAAATTTATCATAAAAATTGAAACACGTCTTGTCTCTTTAATGAATATAGGTTTCTTTATTCGACCTCGGCTCTTAACAAACTGAACATTCTTGCATTGCGGTTTTTACATTGGGCTTACAAAGATAATAAAAGCTTTCCATAAAACGGTAAAAGAAATCATTCGATAAAACAACTAGTATGTATTATATAATGCAATTCAGTTATGTATATACTCAAAGTAGGTACATGTCAGAGAGATTATCTATAGACAGGGTGGTCTGTGTTCTTTTAACGAGCACAAATAAATAGGAGGTAATTAGGTGTGAACATTGAAGCACATTTAAATTAGAAATCTCTTACAGATTAAAGGCTGGTATTTTCCTTTTGTTGGTAAAAAGGACCAGTTCTGTCTTTTGTGGATTGACTGCAAGCCCACATTTCCTTGACCAAGGACAAGGCGCCTTCTATTTGTTCACTAATGGTGGAGAGAAATTTTCCTGTCGCTAGCAGAGCTACTACTTTTACTCCACTATTTTAAAGTCTTATAAGGATCTCATTAACCACGATTACACAAAGCAGGGGAGAGAGAACACCACCTTGTGAGGTGCCGCTACTCCCAGTTCTGAGTTAATTTGACGGTTTCTTAACATGCACATTATCCAACAGATAATGGTATCGTCCACGCTAATGTTCAAAAGGGCAATTTTCACTGCGTCGTTTTTCACATTGTTGAAAGCTCCTTCAATGTCAAGGAAAGCAGCAAGGGTATACTCTTTGTGATTCATTGTGTTTTCTACAGTGCTTACAACACTGTGAAGTGCTGTTTCTACACTTTTACCTTTGGTGTAAGCATGCTGAGCTGGAGATATGACTTCCGGACTCATTGCACTGCGAATATAGAAGTCTATTAGTCTCTCAAAGGTCTTTAAGATGAATGATGTTAGACTAATCGGTCTGAAGTCTTTAGCGTTAGTGTGGCTGGGTTTACCAGCTTTCGGTATAAATACAACTTTCACTTCACGCCATGTTTTTGGTACATATCCCCATTTGAGGCTATTCAGGAAAATGTTTTTTAGGCATGGTGTGATGATCTTTTCACTTTTTTGTAGCATCATGGGAAAGATGCCATCTATCCCCATGGATTTATATGGAGAGAAAGAACTGATAGCCCATTTTATTCTATCTTCCGTTATAATATCCGAAGGAGTTGCTCTTTCATAGTACTCATCCTCCGGGGTGTTGCTCTCGTCGGAGCTACAATCTGGAAAATGAGTGATAACTAGGAGTTCTCAGTACAAGACTCTATCCTGTATTCATTGGGATCTTTGAGAGATCCTAGGCTCTTTGGCAAGTATCTTTCTAAGTCTAGCTGATTCCGTGGTATTTTCTACTTCGTTGCAGAAAGTTCTCCACGAAGTTCGTTTCGCACGCTGTGTCTCAATTTTAAATTTTCTTTGACCATATTTATAGGTTTCCCAATCATTGTCTATTCCTGTGCGTTTAGCAACGTTGAAAAGTTTTCTTGTTTCTTTCCGGATGTTGCCCAGCTCGGCTGTCCACCATGGTGGTGTCTTTTTTCTCTTTTTACCCGTTTTCAAAGGGCACGCTTTCTCAATAAGCATTGGCTCTTAGGTATATATAATGTTGCGCTGTCTTTTATTTCTCATTTAAAGAAAAAGTAACATTTAATTATGGCCAAGGTATTAAAGTCTTTCTTGCCATTAAAAACAAAAACCCTTCATATTGAATTCAACTAAATTCCCAACAATGGAATGCAAACTTTATGCATGGATCTTACGGTTATTGTTATGCTTTTAATATAAAAAATAACTCAGTATTGAATACTATTTTTAATTTTAACGATATATATATAGCATTCGCACATTTAATTAACACAATAGCAAATAAGTTTAACCGAAAAGCAAATAAGTTTAACCCAAACGCAAATATATTTAACCCTTTAGCAAATTACCTTAACCCAAAAGCAAATAAGTTTAACCCAAACGCAAATATATTTAACCCTTTAGCAAATTACTTTAACCCAAAAACAAATATATTAACCCTAAACGCAAATGTATTTAGCCTTTTAACAAATATATTTAAACTAAAAACAAAAGCTTTGGAATCATAGGATATTTTTTTCTGAATATAGCTTGTAATGCTCCCGTATATTGGTTTTTCCAGTTTTGGTTTAAATTTTTTAGTTTTCACCAAATTTTTCAACAATAAGTTGTTCTTATGCTTGAATTTTTTTTTGTAATCATCGTGCTATTGCACCCACAGAGCAAGTACGTGCGACACAGTCGTGCTACGAATTGCATACTCAAATTTTTGCCACCTTACTCCCCAATGCTTAATCCTATAGGAAAATCTTTTTCGAAAATGAAAGGACATGCACGACAATTTTTAAGTGAGCTAAGCAGAGACCAAAACTTGGTTGCTGATATTGAACAGAGCTTGCAGCAAATTACACAGGTGGATTGCGCAAAGTATGTAAGGGATATGGTTCTCCTCATTCCAAAGGCAGCGAATGAAGAAGTCATTTTCTAAAAATATGTGTTTAATTATTTTTTAAAAGGAAAATTACAAGTTTTGATGTACAATAATTATGTTAAATGAAATAAATTTTATTTTCAAAGCCATATCTATTGGTATAAATATATTTGTTAATTTTTTCAGTTTTGCCCAATGAAAAACAAAGTTTGCTAAGAAAGTTTATTAAAGTGCCTTATAGCTAAGCGCATTACAAGCTATATTCAGAAAAAGATATCCTATGATTTCAAAGCTTCTGTTATTAGTTTAAATATATTTGTTAAAAGGTTAAATGCATTTGCGTTTAGGGTAAATATATTTGCTTTTGGGTTAAAGTAATTTGCTAAAGGGTTAAATATATTTGCGTTTGGGTTAAACTTATTTGTTTTTTGGTTAAATTAATTTGTTAAGGGGTTAAATATATTTGCGTTTTGGTTAAACTAATTTGCTTTTATGTTAAACTTATTTGATTTTGTGTTAATTAAATGTGCGAATGCTATATAGCATTCGCACATTTAATTAACACAATAGCAAATAAGTTTAACCGAAAAGCAAATAAGTTTAACCCAAACGCAAATATATTTAACCCTTTAGCAAATTACTTTAACCCAAAAGCAAATAAGTTTAACCCAAACGCAAATATATTTAACCCTTTAGCAAATTACTTTAACCCAAAAACAAATATATTAACCCTAAACGCAAATGTATTTAGCCTTTTAACAAATATATTTAAACTAAAAACAAAAGCTTTGGAATCATAGGATATTTTTTTCTGAATATAGCTTGTAATGCTCCCGTATATCGGTTTTTCCAGTTTTGGTTTAAATTTTTTAGTTTTCACCAAATTTTTCAACAATAAGTTGTTCTTATGCTTGAATTTTTTTTGTAATCATCGTGCTATTGCACCCACAGAGCAAGTACGTGCGACACAGTCGTGCTACGAATTGCATACTCAAATTTTTGCCACCTTACTCCCCAATGCTTAATCCTATAGGAAAATCTTTTTCGAAAATGAAAGGACATGCACGACAATTTTTAAGTGAGCTAAGCAGAGACCAAAACTTGGTTGCTGATATTGAACAGAGCTTGCAGCAAATTACACAGGTGGATTGCGCAAAGTATGTAAGGGATATGGTTCTCCTCATTCCAAAGGCAGCGAATGAAGAAGTCATTTTCTAAAAATATGTGTTTAATTATTTTTTAAAAGGAAAATTACAAGTTTTGATGTACAATAATTATGTTAAATGAAATAAATTTTATTTTCAAAGCCATCTTCTATTGGTATAAATATATTTGTTAATTTTTTCAGTTTTGCCCAATGAAAAACAAAGTTTGCTAAGAAAGTTTATTAAAGTGCCTTATAGCTAAGCGCATTACAAGCTATATTCAGAAAAAGATATCCTATGATTTCAAAGCTTCTGTTATTAGTTTAAATATATTTGTTAAAAGGTTAAATGCATTTGCGTTTAGGGTAAATATATTTGCTTTTGGGTTAAAGTAATTTGCTAAAGGGTTAAATATATTTGCGTTTGGGTTAAACTTATTTGTTTTTTGGTTAAATTAATTTGTTAAGGGGTTAAATATATTTGCGTTTTGGTTAAACTAATTTGCTTTTATGTTAAACTTATTTGATTTTGTGTTAATTAAATGTGCGAATGCTATATATATTTAGCTTTAAGACTAATGTAACAGGTAAGTATTGATCTCTTTCTGTACAAAAAAAAAAACAATTGGAAATTAGAAACATTTGAAAATTAGAATTCACCAAAACTTTTTTATTCTAATTTTCGAGCTTTGCCTGTATACAACCCAAACGCAAAATAGTTCGTCTACTGAGAATAAAATACAAAATATTACTCATTCTTCAATTCTTTAAAAAAAACTAATATTTTTGTTATTACATAAAGTTTTATTAATTTTTAATAGGTAAAAACAACAAAAGAAGGAAAGTGGCTTCAAAAATGTAATGTTATGGAGTAATCTTTAAAAAAAAAAACAATGTATACAGTTTTTTACACTCAAATTAATTCGTCTAGGCGTCTTTATCTTGATTTTACCACTGTGTTACGTCACCTTTAGCCTTAATCACTGCCTCTAAGCGTTTTGGCATAGTGTCAACTAATTTTTGACACTCTTCGGGAGCAAAAGATTCCCAAATATTTGTTGTTTTGGCTCTTAAGTCTTGAAGAGTCCGACTTGGTTCCTTTCGTAATTTTTGCTTCATTTTATGCCAAACTGTTTCGATTGGTGAAAGATCAGGGCTGCTGGAAGGCCATTCCAATAAAAGAATTGCTTCAGCAGTTAACCATGAAATTGTTGACCTAGATATGATGGTCTGCACTGATGAGCGTGGTAAATTAAAGTTTTTAGCGATTTTGTAGCTTGACAATCCCGTTTCAAATGCTTTACTTATTGATTCCCTTAGATCTCGTGATAATGCAACGCCACGCACCATGGTTGACATGAAACTGCTGCTGGCTTGCATAAAAGCATACATTAATCAACAACAAAACTAGTACATGTAATTTTTTTTAATAATGGTTAACCGAAACTCTTCTTAATAGTCTTAGACGAACTATTTTGCATCCAAAAGAGAGTAGACGAACTGTTTTGCTCTTATCTTTGTTTTATAAAAAAAAAATTCATGAAGTACGCTTTTTCAAATTTAGTTTTGTTGGGTGGAATTTACTCTCAGTAAAATACTTTATTACATTGACAAAAACTTTGAAATAAACAACAGCTTGCTACCAGTTAACATTTGTATATATAAAGGATTGATGTTGTAATTAATCAATAGACGAACTATTTTGCGTTTGTGTTGTATAACTGCTTTGAATAGGTGCAGTTCGCTATTATGCATTTTTGTTTATTCAAGAAAATGTGTTAGAATATTGTATTCTTTAATAAATAATTTATGTTTTACACGGAAAGAATTCTTAGATCAGATCACGAAAAATAAGCTGCAAATCACGTCAAATGAATCCAGGTTTGTACCTTGGATTGGAAAATAATAAATCTATACTTTCTATTTGCAATTTTAGAAAATTTGCGAAACGAAGATATTGATACTCTTTAATCATATTTCAACATCTTTTAGTATCAATAATTCGATCGAGAGAAGCAAAACATTACCATTCGCAAATCGCAAATTGATCCCAATGAGTATCAATTTTATATTTACTCGGTTGTAAATTGCAAAAGCGAGTCGTAGATTTCAATCTTTTTGTTTTGAATAAAAAATCTGTTTTTGAAAAAACTAATGGTAAAGTCGTAAATTGCAACCCCAATTTGCAATTTGTAACATTATATCGCTTTGGGAGGAAGCAACTTTTATTGAAATGCATCTATTAGTATTTATTGAAAAATGTAACTTTTACTTACTTGGTTGATTCTAGGAATCGAACTCGGTGTTTTGAATTAAGATTATGTTTTATTTGCGAGAAAAATATAGTCGTCTTATTTTGGACGTCTAACCTTTAATGTACAATTTTTTGTGATGATCATTTAAATAAAGGTAAGAAATTGTATATAATGTGTAGTTGAAATTCAACTTTGTACTCCCTATATATATATATATAGAACACAAAAAAGGCATTATTGGAGACACAAGCGGGGCCAGGACCTAATGATTTATATTCTGAACGATTCCTGTATGTGCGTTGATATTCTGGTGGAATATCATTTCCCTCTGAATCCGAATGGCTTGCAAATATCCACTTTTAATATAAACCAGATTTAATTTCGAGGATTTTTAATTTATCAAAAAAAAAAAGAAGATAATTATTAGTTGGAGGCAGGGAACGAACTCCGGACCTTCGACGTAGCCGTCAGACACACTTGAGTTGATTTTGCAAATCCAGATTGGTAAGAAGTATAAATGGAAATATTCCCTTGAAGTAGTTAATTGTGACACTAAGTTTGTAATTTACTTTGAAGGGCACAAGCTTGAATTATAACTTTTAATTGTAAATCTCAACTTAGGAATTGTTGTAATTTGAGATGAATTGAAAGTTAAATTGCCAATTGTTCTATCAGTTTCGAATCAAAGCTCCGTGATTTACAAAAAAAAACATGTTTTGTAAATTGCAACTGAATATTTCGCAATTGGTGATTTTTCAATTCTTTCCGTGTATCTTTTATATGGGATGTTGAGAATGCGTTTATGAGAGCCCCCCATCGAACTTTGAGTTCATACATTAAAAACGTCTTACGTTTGACCAAAATAGATTAAAAGAATTGAAATGATATAAAGAACTTAAGTTATCACTAATAAGAAACTCCCATAGACCTAGTGTTTGAGACCTTTCCACGATACCTATGAGGTAGTCTCTAAACGCGTTTTTTTACTGAGGTATCCCCAGTAGGCCTAATCCTCGTGTTGTATGAAAACTACAAAATAATATACCTACTTTATTCTACTACATGTTCACATAATATACCTAATCTAATTTTTACTTGCTCTATAGTGCAAGTATTGGTTTCGTGCAGAAAAAAAAATCGAGGTTTTAATCAAACATGACACTACGATGATAGAGAAGCCCAAAAAAGTGGTTTTCGCCATACCGTCCGTCGGTCTGTCTGTGCGTCTGTGCGGTTGTGCGGATGTGCGCTTTTTCATGTCATGCTACAGTCTAAACGGCATGACGGATTTTGTTCAAACTTGGTATATAGCAGTTTGAAGAAAAACCATTATCGAGGTTTTTTTTTATTTTGTTTTAGCCCGGCTCAAACTGGTACCTTTCAAGTAACGGTTTTTTTTCATTTTGGATTTGCTCGAAAACGGCTGTAACGATTTTGATTAAACTCAGAATTTAACTTACGTAAGATATTTCTAATAAAAAATGCGTTTTTTGTTTTTGGCTTAAATGGTCGTAACGAAAATCAGGTTTAAACGGCTTTTTTCAAATGGCCATAAGTTCGCAACGGCTTGATTGAATTGACTAAAACTTCGTTTGGCAAAGTTCCTTGTAGTGTTCTATGGGATGGCTTTATACATTTTTCAGTGAAGGCTGTCGAAATGGTGGCTCCCATACAACGAGCCGTTCAGTTTTAGCCAACTTTTTTTATTTTTTTCTAATTTACTCAAAAAAGGCTATACGCCAATGTAACATATGTATATAGAATATTTCACAGAAAACTGCATTGCTAGTTTTTGGCTACACATGATAATAGCGGAAATTGGTTTTAATAATTTTAATAATTTGGCCATAAGCGGACATTTATATCATTTATAAACCCCAAAAGATGACATCTAAATTTTAAATATTAAAAGGTTTCTTAACGTTAGCTCCCGTATATCGGATTTTCTAGTTTCAGTCAAAATTTTTTAGGTTTTACCAAATCTTTCAAAAATGAGTTTTTCTTATTGATCGAAAAGTTTGTTTTCATCGTACTATTGCACCAACAGAGCAAGTACGTGCGACCCAGTCGTGCATTTTACTTATTTTAAAAATAAATTCCTACTTATATGTATATAAATAATAGTGACAGGCTTAAAAATATGGAAAATTACGTTGGCATTCGACTGTTCCTTGTTAAACATTGGGACAGTCGAATTGATATAATACATAATAAATAAGTTCATTATACTTAAATAGCTTAACTGTTTTATTGCAATATTGTGGATCGTTCCGAAGGGTTAATAAAATATGGAGGTTTGTGGTCGAAAAAAAAACTTTCATATATTCCACAAGCTAGATTTATGTTTGAATATATAACTTCAATTTGTGTGTTATTGTCAGTTGTTACTGCTGGGTGCTGTATGAATAGGGTAGACCCTGATTGGTATCAACATGGCGATGCCCAGCGTTGCAACTGTCTCATACGCATCAATTGTGCTTATTTTACCTCCAAGTGGTAGCCAT
This sequence comes from Platycheirus albimanus, assembly GCA_916050605.2. Lineage (NCBI taxonomy): Eukaryota > Metazoa > Arthropoda > Insecta > Diptera > Syrphidae > Platycheirus > Platycheirus albimanus. The sequence goes on from OU696696.1 coordinate 205,909,037, forward strand.
CGGGTACTGGTCTTGTCCACCCGGACTTGACTTGCTGAACTTATAAGCGCGAGTGTTGATCACAGAAAAATAGCAACACTATAATTGCCCTGCCATAAAGCTCCTCTGTTTCTCTTGTTGGGTAGCAGTTTATTCTGTACGAACCCCTCAGAAAGCAAGCGAGCGGCGGATGAGCTTCCAATTAAGTGAACCAACGGCGACGCTTACAGACAATATAGTAGGCACCCCATTGAGCTACTTCGACATATTCGGAGCTCAGGTCTTTGGGTCCTTTCACTACTATTAGTCAGGGTAGTGAAGTAGAGAAGGTGGCGGATGAGCCCATATAGGACCAACGGTAGCTCTCACATCCCCGTAGTGGGTTACTGACTCTGGATTTCTCCAGCTCCTTTTGTCCAAGGAGAGCAGCATAGGGCCTGGTCCCCCAGGTTGGGGTTGTGCGTCGGGGTAACTTCCCTACCACGTAAAAAACCTCTTGTTCCGAAACAACCAACTGCCTCGGATATGGATGACCCTACTGATGACGACCCTAGCAAACGAAACAAGGACAACGAATTTCGGTTCTGCACGTGGAATGTCCGGACCCTTAACAGACCACGTGCGGCCGAACAATTAGTGGAAGCCCTAGATGGTGTCAAAGCCGACATCACAGCCATCCAAGAAGTGCGATGGGATGGTGAAGGCACAAGGAGGATGAAAAACTGCGACATCTACTACGGCAAGTGCTACAGGACAAGGAAACAGCAGCTATTTGGATGCGGATTTGTGATAAGAGGAAGGCTTAGGCAAGAAGTCTTGGGGTTTCGGGCATAAGCGAACGCATTGTCACAATCCGCCTTAAATCCAAATTCAGCAACATCTCGCTGATCTGCGTCCACGCCCCCACGGAGGAAAAAGATGACACGACCAAAGAAGAATTCTACGATCTTCTCGAGAAGACGTATGATGAATGCCCGAAGTACGACACTAAGTTTATTCTTGGTGACTTCAACGCCAAAATCGGAAAGGAGGGTAACTTTGGCTCGACAGTCGGAAAGCATAGCCTGCACGACAACACTTCCGGTAACGGACATAGGCTAATCGACTTTGCTGCGGGGCGAAGTGTCATCTTAGCTAGCACATACTTCCCAAACCTCAATATTCACAAGGGGACCTGGCGGTCTCCTGATCAAAATACCGTCAACCAAATTGATCACATTGCGATTGATAGCAGACATGCGTCCAGTATCATGGATGTCCGCACTTTCCGAGGGGCCAACATAGACTCGGACCACTACCTTGTTGTAGCTAAAGTGCGAATGCGGATCTCCACCAGACCGTAGAACCGAACATCCACTGTGAGAAAGTGATGTTGCTAAGTTACAATCGCAAGAGACCGCCACAACCTTTGCCAATCATGTCTCCTCTTATCTCTTGACAAGCCCGGCGCCTGCGCCAAACCCAGAGGCCCAGTGGCAACATTGCAAAATGGACATCAAAACCGCTGCCACGGATATTTTGGGTTTCATTAGGCGACCACAACGAAACACCTGGTTTGATGATGAGTGCAGGCTCGCACACTTGGCCAAAGACGAAGCCTATCATGCAGTTCTGAATGCCAGAACTAGAGCTGCCAAGAGCGCTTTCCGTGCGGTGTACCAGCAAAAGAGGAAAGAGGAACATCGGCTTTTCAGAAGAAAAAAAAGAGAACTGGAAAAACGAATGGTTGAATCTATTGAGGGCTCCTACGGCAGAAGCAATGTTCGAGAGTTCTACCAAAGGGTAAAGCATTCGTCCAAGGGTTACAAAGCCCGAGCGGAAGCATGTAGAGACGAGGGTGGGAATGTCGTTGTAGATACACAGTCGGTGCTGAGAATTTGGAAAGAACACTTCTGCAGACTGTTAAACGGCGAAGACAACCAACTAATCGCTGTCAGGCAGAATGATCCATTTGATTTGGATGATGATGAACAAAATTTCCGTCCTCCCGACCAAGAAGAAGTTCGGATAGCAATATCTAAACTAAAGTCCAACAAGGCTGCTGGAGCTGATGGCCTTACGGCTGAACTCTTCAAAGCAGCGGGAGATGACTTGGTGAGGAGCATACACCAACTCATCTGTACAATCTGGTCGGATGAAAGTATGCCTAACGAATGGAACCTCAGCATTGTGTGCCCTATCCACAAGAAAGGAGATACTCTAAGCTGCGCCAACTACAGAGATATAAGTCTCCTAAATGTCGCCTATAAAATCTTGTCGGCCATTCTGTGTGAACGTCTGAACCCTTTCGCACGTGAACTGATTGGCCCCTATCAGTGTGGTTTCAGACCCGGTAAGTCAACCGTCGACCAAATTTTCACACTTCGGCAGATTTTGGAAAAGACCCAAGAATTCCAGATCGATACTGACCACCTCTTTATCGATTTTAAAGTCGCCTATGACAGCGTAAACAGGAACGAGCTATACAGAGCCATGTCGCTTCTTGGCATCCCTGCCAAACTCGTTCGATTGTGCGGATGACTATGGAGAACTCTCGCTGCTCCGTCAAGGTTGGTAAGAACACCACCGACTCATTTAATGTCGAGAAAGGCTTACGACAGGGTGACGCGCTGTCATGTAACCTCTTCAACATCATTCTTGAGGCAATCGTACGCAACTCGCATGTCAACACCAGCGGTACGATTTTTTTTAGATCCGTTCAATTACTTGGCTATGCTGATGATATTGACATTATTGGAAGAACGAAGCGCGATGGCAGTGGAGCATTCGCAAGTATTGAAGTGGAAGCGGCTCGAATGGGTCTGGCTGTAAATGAAGATAAAACAAAGTATATGCTGTCCTCGGGTGAAGTAGATCATCACCGTAGGCTCGGACAAAACGTCACAATGGACATATATAACTTTGAGCTTGTCAAGGACTTTGTCTATTTGGGTTCCACTATAACCTCTCAGAACAACATCAGTGAAGAGATCAGTCGAAGAATCACTCTTGCCAATCACTGTTTCTTCGGGCTAAGAAGGCATCTTAGTAGTAAAGCCCTCTCTCAAAGGACCAAGGAGACACTATACAAGACCCTTATCATCCCAGTTCTGCTGTATGGGGCAGAAGCGTGGACACTGACACAATCGGATGAATACAGGCTGGGGTGCTTTAAGAGAAAGATTCTTCGGGTGATATTCGGGCCTGTATGTATCAATGGAGTATGGAGGAGAAGATTCAATGACGAACTGTACGGGCTATACAGCGACATTGACTTGGTTAAGAAGCTGAAAATTCAGCGGCTTAGATGGCTGGGTCATGTGGAGCGTATGGACGAAAACGCTCCTGCCTGACGAGTCTTCAATTCCAACCTGGAGGGCCGACGCAGTTCTGGATGACCCCATCTAAGGTGGCGCGATCAAGTGGTAAATGACCTCAACCAACTTGGTGTGCGCAACTGGAGGCCACTGGCTAGGGACCGGCCTAGCTGGCGAGGATTGTTGGTTGAGGCCGTGGTCCACAATGGACTGTCTGCGCCACCTTAAGTAAGTAAGTAAGTTACTGCACTGCTTTCAAGTGAAGTTACAAGGTTCCATTTTTAAAAAAATCCATGAAGAACACTTTTCGCATTATTTCTAATATCGGTGTTGAAGTCTCCCATCAAAACAATATTTCCATCCAACTTGTCTTTTATGTGTTCCATAAATTCTGTCATTTGTTCTGAAAAGTTACCAAATGTAACTGATGGTGATTTATATCCAGCTGTCACTAGAATTTCGCACAATTCAAATGAAACCAAATCAATGTGAGACTTTTTTCCTGATTCTATGATTTTTATTGTGACTGCTTCAATACTTTTTGTCTCAATCTGGATTCCCCCTTTACGAAAACAAATGATACCCCTCTGTTTTCGTTTTGCATATTGTTCATCGGATCGATAAAACAATATAAATCCAGGTATATTTAAGCAATCCGATGCAAGAGTTTGAGATTCGGAAAATATCAACACATCACAGTTTGAGTATCAGTGGTCAGCTAAAACACAGTCGATGTTCTTTTTCAGCGATCGTGCATTCTGGTAAGAAACAATTATTCCATTTATGTTTTCAAAATTATTAAATGACAGCCTCATTTTACAATTTTGACTTAGACGGATCAATTCTTATAATATTTAATTTTCCTCAGTCGTAGCATTTGGTGGTGTAAAATTTCCAACTATGTATAATCCAGACTCTACTTAATGCAACAAACATCATTGATCGTTTGATTCTATTCGCCTTCCTCAGATCAATGCATACCTTGTCATATGTTTGGCCTTGACTCTTGTGTATAGTTATCGCTTCTGCAGGAACTAAGGGAAACTGCTTTCTCAAAATTTGGTAGGTTTTCACAGTATTCACATTTATGGTATGCACTTTTCTGCCGATGGGAATTAAATTAATGTCAATATTGTTAAGTTGAATAAAGTCTTTCATTGGCTGTTGAGTTTTCGATCTAACTTGAGGAATGGGAGGAAATTGAATCCAAACTCTGCCAATTTCGTTGGTATCTGTCTTGAAAGATATGTGCTTCGGTTCTCCACAAGCTCTATTCACTAAACCATCTTCAACGTCGATATTAGTCGTAATCATATATTTTATATTTTTCTTCAGGCGCATGGTATTAGATAATCCACCTAGATCCGACAGTTTTTTACGCTTTAATGCTTCTAAAGCAGGGTTCTTAACAGCTTTTCCCACTTTGCCAAGCACAGAATCTACTGATGTTGCAATTTATTCCTCGCCAGGAATAAGTGATAGTTTCACATTGTTATATTCATCAACATCTTTGTTTGTTGAATATAATCGAATGGTATCCTCAGGAACATAAGCTTGAGCAATTTCTCGGGATTTTATCAACTTTTATATCATCATTCACCATCGTTCCTGTCGCCAGATGATTTAAGGCGTTAATAAACAGAGAATCATTCTTTTGCCGCATGATTTGGGTCAGCTCAAAAATTTTAAACAACTCCCATAGAGAATTTTTGTCCGCAAATACGTTTAAATCATTAGTTTGAGGGGCTTTAAATATAAACGAATCAAAAAGTGGCGGCAGTTGGTTCAAATCTCCCACCAAAATAACGGAAACTCCGCCAAATGGTGTGTTTTTTCCCATTACTTGACGAAGTCTAGTGTCCACTCTACTCAAAAGCCTACTTCCAACTATTGATATCTCATCGATAATCAATAGTTTTAAGTTTATTAGCTTTTGACGAATGCTATTAGCAATGTCACTTGAAAGATATGGCATACTACCTCCGTATTGAGATACTGATAGAGCCAAAAGCAGTATGAAGAGTTACTCCGTTGATCAAAAAAGCTGCCTTTCCTGAAGGTGCGGTTAGCAAAACTCTTATAACATATCCAATAGCTCCTGGCCTACTATCAAAATAATGTGTTACCACTTGATAGATGGAGTTTATTACTGTCGATTAACCGACTCCTGCAGATCCACTTAAAAATATATTTAAAGGTAAATTCTGTTTTGTTTTAAAACAGTTGTAAACGTGCATCACATAATTTGTTGAGCAATGAAATCATGGTTTCCTTGGGTATTCTAGGAGGGCTAACAAATCTGTTAGTTTGTTTCTCCTTATGATGCTCCACACCACCTTGTTCCAAAATATCTATTCGATGTTCTTTTGAAAAGGAATCAGATGTCAAACTTATATCGTTTAGGTGATTTTCATTTTCTTCTCGTATTTGTGCAAGAACTTCATCTAATTTTTCATCCTCCACGATTGAATATTTTGATCTATTTGCTTCAACTATGTTTTTATTTTGAACTAGCTGACCCGCGAAGTTCGTTTCGCCAAAATTCATCAATGTATTGAAAATAATAATTCTTTCATATGCATTTATTAAATAGCTGATTTTTTAAACTTTTTATTTATGTGTATAGATACTGTGTAATTTTAAGTTAATTCGGCTTATCAGCTATCTGCCTGTGAAAATCCTGTCAAAATCGGCACATAAATAAGAATTTTTGAAAATTGCGACCGCAACGCCACCTAGAGGAGTAATTAAAATAGCCTTAGTTATTCCTTACAACATCAGCTATCCGCCAGTGAAAATCCCGTCAAAATCGGTTAAGCCGTTTCCGAGATTAGCCGGAACAAACAGACAGACAGACAGACAAAAATTTTAAAACTTGCGTTTTTGTACTTAGACCGTATGTACTTTTATACGCATTTAGTAAGAAACTGATATTTTGAAATTACAAACCGACACTTCATTTTTATTTATGTGTATAGATGAACAGCTCTTCCGAGTTCACGTTTTCAATTTCGTTTTGTTCATTTCTCCAACGCAAAAATAGAAGGATTTGTTCCCGATAATAATTTTCTGGATCTTGTGATAATTTGTATCTCCTATAACGAAAGATTTTGGATTTTTCGCGTTGACGATAGCTTTGGTGAAGATTGACGTCCTGATCTTCGTTTTCCTCAGCATTGTTTCTTTTAGAGTTTGTATAAGTTGCTGCAAAATCCGCCAAACAAATTTGTTCATGCTCTATGTTTCTTTTACTATATTTTTGAAATATATTTTCCAGGAAAATGTCTGTCGAGTCTGAATTTAGGGCTTGAAGAAGTTTATTTGATTTGAGCATCATTATTCGGGTCTCAATTGGGCTAGTATTTAAAAAAACATGACCCCTACTACTCTTTGATAACGACATAGATAAAACATGATAGGCAGCTTCTTGTGCAGACATCAAGTTGCTATTAAGAAAAACATTCGCAATATTCCTCAACTTGTCTCTTATACTTTTATGGCCGTGTGTAATATCCGAAGCTGCATCTCTTAAAAGTTTCGACAGTCCAGCATCCACTTTACTTATATAGTTCACTATGTAGTTCGCAATGCCATACTCCTCTAGAACAAATTGAACATCGATGTTGGCTTCAAATAAATTCAAAACGTCTTTGTTATACGAATTTACTAGCAAACCCGGCGAACTCCGTTTCGCCACCAGATGGCTTCGTTTCTTGTAACATTTCGTTTGGGGATTAAGAGATGAAGAAAAATGATTTTTTGTTTTGTTTTATATTTGAAAAGGAAACATTTTATTTCATTTCACAACAGTAATGAATTCATTTCGAGTACAAAAATGAAGTGTAATTTAGTTGAACTTCTCTAAAAATGAACGTGAATTCAAACTAAACACTGAATCGAAGCATTATACGTGTCCGCAAATTATCCGTTTCATTGAAGTGCTCTTTGGTAAACCACATTTTTTGTTTTTTGGTCTGACGTTAACACAAACAAAGTGGATGGTTTCCCAACTCGTGAACACGAAACGTATAGCTGCCCATGTGAAAAACAATGATTTTCTAAATTTATCCCGCAAACACTAAGCGATTGGCCATGCGACTTGTTAATCGTCATTGCGAACGCAAGGCGAACCGGAAATTGCAATCGTTTGAAGTCAAACGGAAGATCAGTCGGAATCGTTGGTATTCGAGGAATACATACATTTTCACCTGTGTACTTTCCGTTAATAATGTCGAGTACCGTTGCAAAGTCGCGGTGGGTTCAAAGTACGCAATATCATTATAACTGAACCAACTTTGAGTTGCAAGTTATGTGGTGGAAATCCTGGTAACTCCAGAGTTCGAATACTCCGTTGGATAATTTACTACATCATCGGGATTTATTATGGAATCAACGGATTTGTATGTCACCAAATCGCCATCGATTTCTGATTGAATGGTGAAATTCAGTGCATTACATCATTATTCTTTGCAGCGAAAACTGCTCGTTGACTTAACCAGGCATAATTTTGATAATTCTCACTAATATTTGGGAAAACATTTTCAATAAGAGCCAAATGAGAGTCTACAAATCAGGAAAAGTCGTTGGTAAGAGTAATTAATCCAGATGTCGCATCAACTGGAACTTTTCCATTTCCAACAGCTAACAATTGTTTGGAAAATTGTGCAGCACTTTGATCATTTTGAAGTTGAACTCTCATATTAGTGGTTAGCGATAATGTTCTTACGTTATTCCACAAATGTGATGCCTTCAGGCAAGCATTCAATTCATCTGCAGGCGTTCCACGGGGAATTATTGGCAACGTCTGCCTGAAATGGCCAACAATATCATCAAGGGTGCCGTGACATTTGGCCATATGCCATATGGCCATATTTCAAAATATGGCCATATGACACTTTTGAATTGTGTTATATGACCATATTTTAATATATGGCTATTTGACGCTTTGGTAATGTGTCATTTGACCATATTTTCTTGTGTCATATAGCCATATGGTCAAATGACGCTTTCTAAAAGCGACAAATGACCATATATTGGAATATGGTCATATGACACATTTTCAAAGCGTCATTTGACCATATTTGGCATAGATTAAACACAAAACAGTATGTAGGTATATTTTTTTATGAATTTATCAGTTCAAGGCCATTATGCTTGATTTTTTTCAAGATCGTCTGCGTATACATGTTAAAATATTCAATACTTTTCTTGTAAGTGCCTATAGTTTTACCGTTGCTAAAATTGTGAAAAAGTCAATCCATGGTTGCCAATTTGCTAATATGCTACCATTTCGATTTTTATTATTTAGTTCCCAATATCAACACACATTTATATGATAAAAACAATAATTTATAAAATTATAAAGTATATTTATTTTATATTATGTGTTTATATGTATATATATACACATATTTGGTTTATTTGTTGCATATATATACATAATGTACATTCATACTTCAGGGTTCAGGTACAATAATTGGTAGCGAGCGAAGCGAGCGGAAAAAAATTTGCCCAAAAGAGAATCAATTTGGAGTGTGAAAATAAAAAAATTCGCGCGAATTTTTTTATTTTCTCTTTTGGGCAAATTTTTTTCCGCTCGCTTCGCTCGCTACCAATTATTGTACCTGAACCCTGAAGTATGAATGTACATTATGTATATATGATGTATGAATGTTTGTGTACTTGTATACACTCTACAGATATCCAATTAAAAATCTTTGATTCGAAATCTGATAATGTTTAAGAAAATCTCAACATATGAACATTTCATAGCAAGATAACCTAACTACAAATTAGGAATTTTTAAATGAATTAATTAATCGATGCTGCTTTTCCAGGTTTATCCTTTTATGTACTGATGATGAGTAAAAAAACCGAACAAGCATACACTCATTTGTTCCAATACATTGATGCCAATTTATTTAAACTTGAACCAACCTTTTTTATGTTTTTGAGTTCAGTTACATACCATATTTTCATAAATATATTGTATTTTCGTTTTTGTTTTTGCAGTTTAAGAACAAGTTTCAAAGTGCCATTTGGCCATAATGGTCAAATGACACATTACCAAAGCGACAAATAGCCATATATCAAAATATGGTCATATGACACAATTCAAAAGTGTCATATGGCCATATTTTGAAATATGGCCATATGGCATATGGCCAAATGGCACGGCACCATCATCAAGCCGCCAAAGATGTTGCTTTTTCGCCGAAGATCCTTCAGTGTGCAGTTAAGTGCTTCATGTGATTTCTTATGTCCCATTGTGCACTCATCCCTAACAATGAGCTTGCGTTGCATCAACAATTTTCCCATTGCACTGGATCGGGAAATATTGCATGCTGGAGTATCAATTGTGTTTAAATTGAGTGGCAACTTAAGCGCAGAATTTGCAGTACGACTGCCATCTAGAAGAGCCGCCGCGATTCCAGATGATGCTAACGCCAAAGCAATTTCACATCTTGATCGAATAGTGGCTAAAATCAATGAAATGACAAATGTTTTCCCTGTTCCTCCAGGTTCGTCCAGGAAGAATAGACCACCAGTATTATTGTCCACCGCTTGCATTAATGTTTCGTATACTTGTTTTTGCTGTTCATTCAGCAACGGCACATTATTTCGAACGAATTCCTGCAATGTATCAATATTGAATGCATCGTGCATCGATCGATTTGGCGCAATCATTACTACTTCAATCAGTAGCTTGTTGGCAATAGTCAAGCATTGATCCTCAATCAGAATCAATCCTTCATTGTTATTTGCATGCTGGGATTATTCGTTCGAATGCGCAAGCGATGCAAGATATCTTCACATATGTCGTCTTTGTATTTGTTCCATAACTAAATTGGTTGTGAAGGGAAACATTTGGTGATGATAATTGCGAACAGCGTTCGTATTTGGTACGCATTTGATGAAACAACTGAATCCGCAAGTGTTAAATCCCAATGAGAATCGTTTTCCAGCAAACCCAATAGTTGACATGCTTCTCGATATGTTTGGCATTGGTGGCCATTCACAGTTTTCAAATGCGCAAATGATTTTGGTCCACGTACATTTACCAACAGCAGTCGCAAATAAAAACATTCATCATTTCGAGGATGAACAGTATACATGCGACCTAGCGCATCAGTAAAAAACACCTGTAGCCAATCTGGAACTGGGGTTCCTTGTTTGCGACGTAGGAATTTCTTTGTTGATTGATTCCAAGAGTAATACTTGGGCATTTCAACTTACATCAGCGTCGCTGCGAATGGATGTTGGTGTCATTGATTGGTGTGAGTGATTGGTTGTGTGTGTTGTATCTTTTACCTTGCAAGTCGGCATGAAGCCGCCTTTTCGAATGATATTAGCTCCAAAAGAAGTCATGCGAAAGCAGTTATTGTATTCAAGGATGCGTTGAAGAAAATGGTTGGAATCGGGATAAGATCAGTGGCTGTGGTGGTGTAAATAATGGATTCAGTTTGACTTTTCCACTTGCGCAGCACAATCCAGCCACCTCAAGGCATTCCAGTATCGGCATACAGTCGTCATTGGTCCAATATCTAAATTGTCATCATCACTGTAGTTGGCAGTGGGATCATATTGGAATGCCAAGCGATTGTATGATGGCAATGATCTTCGTGTGCTCACGCGTTGTCTCAATCGGGCATTTTTTCTTATGTTATATGTTGTTCCTCGCTTAAGTTCTGTGAATACACTTGTTGCTGGCTTGCATGTCTTGTGCGGCGGCCGATGTTCGCACGTCGTCCTCTCGGCATTTTGAACTACGGACAGACTGGTGAATTTAACCTCAAATGCACGATCCACATAGCTAATTTACACAGTTCAACTTACCACCTTAAGGACAAATGCCTGCTGTTGAAGTTGAATACAAATTTGCACAATACGCGTGATTGATTAGATGGTTTCCAATTGAACTGTTAGGAAACGAATAACTTTAACCTCAATTTCACAATTTCACAGTGAACACAATACCGGTTTTAAGTTAGCGTTTGAAAGGACGTGCGCATAGTAAATGTCACATGAAATTAACTGAGCAGAGTACAATGAGTAGCTGCCAAGCAATGTATCACGCACCGGCGCCATCTACTTAAAATTAAACGTACTTATTTTCGTGGGGGATACTCACACACCACGTACTGGCGCCGTTGTAGTACATGCTATGTATCAGAGATGGCACTGTATGTGAAAAATGATTTTCCCTTCCTGCTTTTCTCTTGAAATTTTTTCTGAATAAACCTATAAACCTCACGGAGCCCAAGACCTTTCCAACGAATGCAAAACCGTGAAAATCGGTTCGTGCGTTCTGGAGTAAAAGCGTCAGGAAGGAAAACGCGACTTATTTGTATATTATAGATAGCCACTTCTAAGCTACTTCGTTTCAGAAAGACTTCCGAGTTTTTAAGGGAACTCCTTATGGCCTTAATGTATTGCGGTTCGGTAATTTAAAGTGATTCCAATATTTTTTCAAAAGAAACGAGCACAGGTTTTTCAAAGAATCGCTGCATAAGATTCCTTATATTTTTCAAAATGACCGAAAGCTCTTCTTTTTCTTTCCCTGTCGCGAGATCGGCAAGTGGTTCAAGGATTTGAGTATATGGCATTACGGGTATGGGAAAATTAAATCTACACTTTGCTTTGTTTATTTTTCCTTTATTGCAAGTGTGCGAATGTCTATGCCGAAGATATGGGAGATATGGACTATTGGGGCTATCATGGCAGGTAATGAATTTGTCAATGAAGGAAACGCAACTTGATTTTCTCTCTTCATCACTTAAATTATATACAGGGGCATTTTCAAGCCACAAAAACATATGCTCGTGTGGTGACCCACGCATCTGAAATTCTACTCTTTGGTAGCTATCTTTAACTTTAAACTCCTTATGTAAGGGATTCGATCTCTTACAATACATAATTAAACGAATACCAGTAATACAGGGGATTCACGAGCGTTGTGCCAAAAAGCTAGAGCGTGTAGGTTGAGTTGAGACAAAAAAAAATGGTATGGGAGGGGGGTCTATTCCCCCCTGTTTAGCCGGGAGGGGTAATTTTCTGAAAAGTTGACTTATTTTGTAAAAAAAATATTAAAAATCAACGACTTCGTTTACAACACCGAGTTATACCTTTTTGGAAAGCCAAAAACTTTTTCTTTCATTTTGTTTTTAAATTAAATTGTTTTAACGAATACATAGTTTAAAAAATATAAATTTTCAAACTCAAAATTTTGAAAAAATAATTTTAAAACTAATTTCTTTCAAAATTTTACTTTATTGAGTATAATTTTTGTTTTCAGAATTCAATGCTTCCATTAATGTTTAATCCAACACTGGAAACCGTATGGCTCTACGACTTTTTGTTGCCAAGGTATTCAAAAATAACCGAACCTACTTCTTCACAAAAACAAGAAAATCTAGCCTTACGGGATGGCACAAGTGATCATTTAGCCAATTTTTTCGTGTTTTTGTGAAGAAGTAGGTTCGGTTATTTTTGAATACCTTGGCAACAGAAAGTCGTAGAGCCATACGGTTTCCAGTGTTGGATTAAAGATTAATGGGAGCATTGAATTTTGAGAACAAAAATTATACTTAATCAGGTAAAAATTTGATAAAAATTAGTTTAAAAATTATTTTTTCAAATTTTTTTTTCAAAATTTTGAGTTTGAAAATTTATATATTTTAAACTATTCGTTAAAACAATTTAATTTAAAAACAAGACGGAAGAAAAAGTTTTTGGCTTTCCAAAAAGGTAAAACACGGTGTTGTAAATGAAGCCGTTGATTTTAAATATTTTTTTTTACAAAATAAGTCAATTTTTCAGAAAAGTGCCCCTCCCGGCTAAACGGGGGGAGGAATAGACCCCCCTCCCATACGATTTTTTTCTTGTCTCAACTCAACCTACACGCTCTAGTCTTTTGGCACAACGCTCGTGAATCACCCTGTATATTAATAATCGATTAATAAATAATAACGTCTGGCAACCCGCATTTACGATATCATGTTCCATATTCCATTTTTAATTATAACAAGAGAAAGCATTCCTCGTAATCTCATTTTTGATTTCGAAACGAAAACTGTAAATGTAAAAGAGTTCAATTAAAAACTCTCTTAAACTTAAGATAGCATTATCATTTCACTGTTATTACTGTTTAATATATCGATCTATTGTATTAGCTTTGCTTTTATGATTTATGTTAGTTTTAAGTCAATCGTAATAAAGAAGTCAAATGGACTAGTTGTGTTCTTGTTTGCTTTATTTTATTTTTTTGCTTGCTTTTGTTTGAGTTTAACCTGAACGCTTTTTATTTTATGCTTTTTTTAAATTTTGGCTTTGCTTTTTTTAATTTTATTAACAATTGCATGATAACTTAACGTCTTACAATTAATCAGAAGTGAGATTAAGATCCTCATAGTAAAAAAAAGTAATTAATTTGCCTACATTTTGCCAAATTTTTTTGCGCATATTTTATTATATAGATGCCCAATCACGTGCTTTGAGATTTGTTGAATCTGCTACGGTTCCAAATCTCAAAATGAATTTGCCCACTAATGGTTTAAAATCCGACCTAAAGGCTCGCTTAAATGAAGCTATTGAGCAACTTGAACCGAATGAATTAGATGGTTTGTTTCTTGCTAATGCAAATAATAATGATGACGATGAAGATGACGACGAATTCCACGTCGCCGCCAACAACTTGGAAGGTGAAGAGAACTTACTTCAACAACGTTTAGATCGACTTCGTGAGATGCTTCGAAAAAAGGAGGACATTCTTGAGCTCGAAAAACGTTTGGCTGAGCTTAATCGCCCCGCTAGAGAGGTACGTTCTACTGGTGGCTGTACAGCACGTGACATTGAAGACTCGTTACCCACGTTTTCTTGTGATGACGATTATCCGATTAAGAAGTGGATAGAGAATGTGGAGGATGCTGTTGAAACATATCGCCTAACCGAGTCCGAGTCGTTCATATATTTGTAACGATTGCTGAAGGGCACCGCAAGGTTATTCACAAGGTCAAAGTCGTTTCGATCATGGGCTGAGCTTAAGTCTGCTCTTTTGGCCGAGTTCCATCATCATACAACTGCGACGGATGTCCACAATGCGTTAAGGCATAAAAGGAAACGTAAGGATGAGAGTTTTCAGCAGTACGTCCTTGCTATACAGGAGATTGCATCCTCAGCCGAAATCGACGAGCAAGATGTAATTGCTTACATTATAAAGGGAATCGTAGATTCCGTGTTTAACAAACAGCTTATGCTTACGGCAAACACAATCGCTGAGTTGAAAATTATACTTCGAAAGTACGAACAATTGAAATCTGAACTGCAACCTTCGACTTCTTCTTACAATAAACCTATGCAACAACCAAGATCCATGCCACGTGTCGATAAAAAAATTAAATGCTACAACTGCAACGAAGCTGGCCACATATCACCAAAGTGTCCAAAACCACGTCGACAAAAAGGTTCCTGCTTTCGCTGCGGGAAAATGGGACACGTTGCGAGCGATTGCGCTCAACCATCATCGGTTCTTATGGTTCAAAAAGATGACCAAGCAACGACATCCGAAATTTCAACACTGATGAGTGATTTTCATGGAATCCTAGAGTTCCAATTTACGAGTTCTGAAGCTGATGGTGTTCGAGTCTGCATGCATTTTATGACTACAATTATTGATACCGGGAGCCCAATCAGCTTTGTCCAGCGGCAATACGCGTGCCGCCATTTATGATGACATCTCTGGAATCACCAAATTATGACTTTTATGATATAAATAACTCAAGACTAGTTATTTTAGGTAAATTTGAATGTTATTTTAAATTTAATGGTGTTTTTCTCAATGCATGTCTGCATGTTGTTAACGATGGAACTATGAAAGATCCACTTATTCTAGGACGCGATTTTTTGCATAAATCCAACATTAAATTAGTTGTTAAAGAAAACAGAACGAAACTAATTGAAGATGTCGCTTCTCGACTTTAAAAGCGGTTTCCACCATGTAAAAATGGCCCAGGACTCAATTAAATTCACTTCATTCGTAACGTCTATGGGACAGTTCGAATATACTCGCATGCCTTTCGGGTTGAAAAATGCCTCTTCTGTTCTTCAACGCTACATCAATCAAACATTTAAAGACCTTGTTAGTAGTGGACAACTTTTAATTTATATTGATAACCTGTTGATTGCGTCTGAAACTAAAGATGAACACTTTATTATTTTGAAGAAAATTTTAGATATTATTTCGAAAAAAAATTTACAGTTACGACTTGATAAATGCGTTTTTATGAACGAACAAATTAAATATCTCGGCTATGAAGTTTCGGCAAATGGTATAGGTGCAAATAAGGATGGTTTAAAAGCCATCTCAGATTTTCCTATACCAACCAATCAGAAGAAGTTGCATTCATTCTTAGGATTGTGTTCTTACTTTCGAAAGTTCATAATGAATTTTTCTTTATTAGCGCAACCTCTGAATGATCTTCTGAAAAAAGATGCAAAGTTTGAATTTGGAGAAAAACAGTTGAAGACTTTTAATTTATTAAAAGAAAAACTCTTGAGTGCTCCTCTTTTAAGAATTTTTAATCCAAACGCAGACACAGAACTTCATTGTGACGCCAGTAGCATAGGTTTCGGTGCTGTGTTATTGCAGCGTCAAGATGATAAGCAACTTCATCCGATTTTCTTCTTTTCCAAGCGTTCGACTGCACCAGAATCCAAATATCATTCTTAAGAACTAGAAACACTCGCTATTATTTACGCCCTTAGAAGATTCCGAATTTATTTAACGGGAATCCGATTAAAGATTGTCACCGACTGCACGTCACTGACCCAAACACTTAATAAAAAGGTTTTGAATCCAAGGATTTCTCGATGGGCATTGGAACTCTCAGATTTTGACTACGTTATAGAACATCGAGATGGTAAAAGGATGGGTCATGTGGACGCGCTATGTAGGTGTCCCAACATTCTTATTGTCGAAAACGAGTCATTTGAACACACACTTGCTGCAGCTCAACAAAAGGATCCTGTTTTGAAAAAGATAGTCGAAATGTTGGAGCAAAGAGATAGTCCATCTTATGAGCTCATAAATGGACTCGTTTATCGAAAAATCAACAAACAATCTTATTTGTATGTTCCGTCAAAGATGGAGAGAGTAGTCATTGAGACGCACCACGATGCTTTATGCCACTTAGGTGTAGAAAAATGCTATAGTTTCTTGAAGAGAACATACTGGTTTCCTAATGTGAAAAACAAAATTAAAGAGTATATAAGCTCTTCTTTAAAGTGTATGCATTTTTCTCCACAAAGCGGCAAAAAGGAGGCGGTGTTGCATAACATCCCTAAAGGAGATACGCCTTTTGAATCTATTCACATTGACCATTATGGTCCTTTACCTGCATCATCGAGTCAAAGTAAAAAACACATAATTGTGGTTGTCGACGGCTTTTCTAAATTTACAAAATTATACGCAGTGAAAAGTACGACAACCAAAGAAGTCATTCAATGCCTTGAATCATATTTTTCTATCTACAGAAAACCTAGCCGTATAATTTCAGATAGAGGGAGTTGTTTCACCTCAGACGATTTCTCAACTTTTTGTCAAAAATATGCCATTCAACACATTAAAGTTGCGACAAGTTCGCCACAATCAAATGGCCAAGTTGAAAGAATCAATAGGTGTCTTACTCCTATGATTTCGAAAGAGAGTGAAATGGATTCGAGTTGTTGGGTAAAGTGCTTGCAAAAGGTTGAATTTGCTTTAAACAACACGGAGAACAAAAGTACAGGTGTATGTCCAAGCGTGTTATTTTTTGGAGTCACTCAAAAAGGGATAATTAAGGATAATATAAAAGAATATTTAGATGAAAACATTTTTTTTGCAAAAACCTAGAGATTTGAAAGAGGTTAGGGCTCAGGCTAACGAAAAAACTGTTAAGAGTCAAGAAAACAATAAAATTCATTTTGATAAACGCCACAAAAATCCAACTCAATATAAAATTGGCGATTTTGTTTTAATAAAAAATGTTGTAAACACTCCCGGACTAAATAAAAAATTCTTAGCTAAGTATAAAGGACCTTATGAAGTCATAAAAATTTTGCAAAATGATCGGTTCCTTATAAAAGATTTAAGCAACTTACAAGTATCTCGTTTACCGTATGAAGGCGTTTGTTGCCCGGAAAATATGAAACCTTATGTTTCGACATAAGTTATTAAATTGTATGCATCAATCTTTAACTTTCAGCAAAAATATCTTTTGGGTTAAAATGGTTCTTTTGGAATCAAATTCAGTATAACGTTCTGTTTATGTATGTATGTATTTATATTGTACAATATGAAAAACAAAAAATTCGATTAAAAAGATCAAATTTTAATTACTATGTAATTTCTGATAAATGTATGTATGTATACATATGTATCTAATTTTATTGAACAATTTAAGATTCAAAAAAAAAAAGAAAAAAAAAACAAAAGAAATTTAATTGCGTATTGTACCTATCAGGTATATTTTTTTTTTTTTATTGAAATGCATTTTATGTTAAGAATATGATGTCGGAAATCGAGGACGATTTAAGTTCAGGATGACCGAGTTGTAAGGGATTCGATCTCTTACAATACATAGTTAAACGAATACCAGTAATATATTAATAATCGATTAATAAATAATAACGTCTGGCAACGCGCATTTACGATATCATGTTTCATATTCCATTTTTAATTATAACAAGAGAAAGCATTCCTCGTAATCTCATTTTTGATTTCGAAACGAAAACTGTAAATGTAAAAGAGTTCAATTAAAAACTCTCTTAATCTTAAGATAGCATTATAATTTCACTGTTATTACTGTTTAATATATCGATCTATTGTATTAGCTTTGCTTTTATGATTTATGTTAGTTTTAAGTCAATCGTTATAAAGAAGTCAAATGGACTAGTTGTGTTCTTGTTTGCTTTATTTTATTTTTTCGCTTGCTTTTGTTTGAGTTTAACTTGCACGCTTTTTATTTTATGCTTTTTTTTAATTTGGCTTTGCTTTTTTTTTATTTTATTAATAATTGCATGATAACTTAACGTCTTACACTTAAAAGGACCATCTTTGCTTTTTATGTATCTCATAAACTTGCCAACTGTATGGTCAAAGTACCTCGCACAAGTAACTGGATCATTTCTAATTAGTTAAGTTTTCTCGTAGTTTTCCAGATTAATGGCTTCTTCAATGCTTAAATTTTTGGTGTTTTGAAGTTTCTAAAGCAATCTAATCAATTCAGGCCAATTTGATTCAGCTGCAGAGAGATATAAAAATAAAGTTGGCTTCCCCAATTGACGAATCAAAGCCATTTTCTGCATTTTCTTCTGTTCCCAGTAAGACGGGGAAGACGAAATCCGGTTTAAAACACGATGATGGGTATCGTGTCTTAAACCAGATTCCGTTCGAAGTCATTCAAATTGATATCTCCTAAAACACTATAATCTTCCGTCATCAATCAACTCTGAATCATTTTGGCCTTGAGCGTCCTGGCGGTCCACAATGAATTCAACTAACTCGTCGTATTGTGCTTCGCATTGCTCGAAAAATGTCGGATCTATTTGAATACGGTTTTTTCATAGAGAGGTGTTTTCATTAGGTATTGTAAGGCATCGCAAACTGCTGCTGGACAAATAGTTTTAAAAATGTAGTGTGTTGAGTGTTCTAAGTGACGTCTAAGTTTTAACCGAATGCTCTTCATGTTATCAAACTTTCGTGGAAGCACTTGAATCATATCATTAACCTCAACTGGAATATTGACAACACTTCCTTTCATTCCAAGCTATGGGTTAAGAGCATATAGCTTAAGGTCACGGATTTGCATAAAGTTGATGAAGGGTGCAACCATTCTTTCTTCAAGTGGCGATAGGTTTTGAAGGCATTTAGGGATGGTGACAAACTTATAAGTCCGTTTGCGGTGGCAAGCTTGGGAACGACACCTTTTTTACATAAGTTAAACAAGTCCTGCATATCCATGGTGAACAATGATTTATCAATTGATTAATCCTTATCGTAGATTTTTTTGCAAAATAATTTTGTAAATCATTAAATTTGCATTTGATGACGGAATGTGCAAAAAATAGACCTTCGCAGAAACAACATATATGTTCCGGACACATAGTTCTTTGCTTAAGAAAGTTAAGTTTTGTCAGACATTCTGCAGTACTCTGCTTACAAAAGTTATCGCGATACTGCTGCAGAAATTTGTAGAAACTGTTTTCACGCATTGCTTTTTTTCGACGGGAATTTATGGCTTGTTCTTTTTGTCTGTTCTCAGTCAGACTTCGTCTCATTGTTTTGTGTTGTGTGGCAACCTGTCAAGCAACCTGTCGATCCTACAACCGAGGGCCCGCGAGAGAGCTAAGTGTGCGCGAGAGAAACCCTGTTTCGGATACGATGTGACAAGATCTTGTTATGTATTCATTCATTCGTGTCGCAGAAGTCGAAGCATTAAAACTGTGTTATCATAAGGACGTGTGTTTTCATTTTGTGTATTTGACAGGTTTATACATTGGCGACGGAGTAAAAAAAAAAAATATAAAAAAAAAGGAAAAAAAAAAAAATATTGGAAACATAATTAAATTAAATGAAAGTGAAGTAGTATAGTAAAATTTCAGAAATTAAAATAAAACTGAAAAAAAAAACATAAGCGAGAGCTACAGTACGCTTGCAACGAACTGTTGGATACCCTATTCCCCATATTTTTGTATGTGCATGCGTCTGCCTCCCGCAAACAGTCGATGTTTCAGAAACAAAATTCTTCTTTAGCAGACAGAAAAAAATTCAATAACATTAATTTTATGCGGTGTGATGTTCAATTAGTGCTGGCGCAATAAAAAAAGGAGTGCGCCACGCCCAAAGTTGTCAAGACAAAACTTAAATTTTTAAAAATTAGATTTGGAATGGAAATAGCGATTATGGGTGTTTTTATAAATAATAATATAAATCCAAGTGTTCATCTGTTTACTTCAAAACTGCGACCGATAGTTAAAAAACGTTTAAAAAATTAATGCATTATACGACTTTTGACGGAAACGCCCCTTAAAAGTGGGCGTGTCTTAAAAATTTGAAGCACTAACTGCACTTTTTTCAGTATTTAGGCATATGTGTAAGACTACAGCTGAATCGAGTAGTTTTTAAACAATCTTACCTGAACAAAGGTATTTTACCAAAATCACGCCTTTAAAAGTGGGCGTATTGAAAAAATTTACAAATGAAAATGTAGAGATATATTTCTCAAATAACGAACGGAAGGAAAAAGGTTTAAATTAAACATTGGAAATGCCTTAAATTCTTAAGGCTATGTTTTTCGTTCTTTCATGAAAAGTAGGCGTAAGCCACGCCCAAAATTCAAAAATTTCTTTTCATACACAAACCTTTTTGTTTCTATTAAGAGACGCAAAATTTTGGCTTGCGGATTAATTATAAATACTGTTTATTTACAAAAACAATTTGTTTATAGTTTCTAATGAAAAGTGGGCGTCAGCCACGCCCAAAATCAATTTTTTTGATTTCGTACACAAGATGTTTATGTGCCAGTAAGACCCACAAAATTTAATATTTTTCGCTTTAATATAACAATTGTTATTTTATAAAAACAATATTGATGGTTTTGTATGAAAAATAGGCGCAAGCCACGCCCAAACTGAAATATTTTTATTTGATTGGAAGAAAATTTACCTAAAGCTTACGTGTGCAAAATTTTAGCGTTATGATTTTATCGTAACTGTACAAAAAAACATAATTTAATTTTATTAAATTGAGGTTGTTCAACAAAAATGGCGATTGTGGGCGTGTTTGTGGGCGGATTTTACCGGTTCAATAATTTAGCCTTACTCTTGAACCAAAATTAAATATACCAAATTTCAGCTTTCTAGCTCAAAAATTGCGACCTCTAGAGAGTATATATACGGACGGACGGACGGACGGACATGGCTAAATCGACTAGGCTTTTGATTCTGAGTCAGAATATATATACTTTTCTATACCTAACGGTATTATTTCTCTATGTTACAAACTCCACACCAAATACAATATACCCATTCTATGGAATAGGGTATAAAAATGTTATTTGTGATGACCGTGAGAAAAATAAATTAAATAATTTAAAAAAATTTCTTGTGATTTAACGAAGGAGGAATAGTTCAATTAAATAGTTTCAGGCAAAATATAAAAAAAAAGCGGGATAGGCGCGAAAATATTAATCGGCATGTGCTTCAGCTAAAATGTTGTTTCATGTTTTATTTGACAGGACCGATTAAGAATCAATTTTCGTGATACACACGTTTACCATTCAATTGGATATCTAGGAAAAGATCCATTAAATTGGAAAATCGAATTACATTTGATTGTAATTGGGTAAGTAAAAAGGAAAAATATAGAAATGTTGGAAATTTATCCAATTGCATTCAATTGCTATAGGTAGATGGCTCAGCATTAAATTGCAATAAAATATATTCGAGGCACTACATTGAAAGGCATTAGATTGCATAAATTGAGACTGGGAGAATCGCATTTAATTGTGCCATTGTTGATATAAATTGGATTCGGAATATTAAATTGTATGGCATTTAATTGCATTAATATATACAGTCTAGATCGTATTTAATTGTTTAAATTTTTATATACCTATAGACTCTAAAAAGGGGTAAGGAAATATTTGGTAGATAATGAGTGGATCAGGGATAACTGCTTTTCTATGCGACTCAATAGATAAGTCGTTAATTCGCTCGGAATGGGAGAAATGGCTTCGATCTTTTACTTTGTTTCTTCAGGCAGAAGAAATCGTAAATCCTTTAAAAAAGAGAAATAAGCTCATGCATTTGGGGGGTCCCCAAATGCAAGAAGTTATTTACAATATTCGCGGTGCTTTAAATGAACCACAAAAAGAACAAGAATCTTCAACAGATGTTTTTGAGATCTTAATTGAAAAACTTAATCAATATTTCTCACCTCAGAGGAACTCGACATTTGAAAGACACCTTTTTCGCTCCTTAAAACCTGAGCAAGGCGAAAACCTCAATAAAGTTTTATTGAGACTGCGAAGCCAGGCGGCAAAATGTCACTTCGGGGAAAAGAAGGAAGAGGTTATTAACATTAATCTACAAGATAAAGTCATTGATGTGTGGGCTCCTAAAGATCTTAAAAAACGGCTTTTGGAAAAAGAGTATAATCTCGATGAAATAATTGAGATGTGTATATGAACAAATAAATAGTCAATCTGAGGAGATGGTTTTGCCAACAACATCTGCAAATGTTAATAAAATAACTCATAAAGACGACGGTACGTTCAAAGACAATGAGTGTGGTAGGTGTGGGCATCACGGAAGTAGTCCATTCTGTCCCGCCAAAGAATCTAGATGCAACAAATGCGGTTTCATTGGTAATTTTTCCCGAATATGTAAAACCAAAAGCAAATCGATGAAACGAAAAGCCGATGATTTTGATAGGACAGATCTAAAAAAACAACGATTCAAGCCTTCTAAGATTCGCTTCGTAGGTGAGGAAAGCGAAACGGATCCTAAGCAAGAACGCGGGAATTTACAAGAATATGATTGTTTTAAAATAACCGACGGAAAGCCAGCAATGAACAATAACCAAATGAGTGAAAATCTAATCTGCTATATCGGAGGGTGTTAAATAACAATGATTATTGATTGGACCCATCTTTGCAAGGAAAACGCAATTGTATGGAATGTAAGGACTGAATCGGAAAACCAATTTCGGGCATACGCTGGGACTGATTTACTTAAAATTAAAACGGTTTTCGAAGCTGTAATTAGTGTAGATAGAATTTCCGACTTGATTTCTACATTCTGTGTTATAGAGAATGGTAGACAATCATTATTGGGTAAAAATGCGGCAATTGAGCTCAATGTTTTAAAGTTAGAACTTCACCTCAATCAAATCCAAAATGTTGAAACATTCCCGAAAATCAAAGGTTTCAAAGTCTCGCTCTCTATTGATGAATCTGTAAAACCAGTACAGCAGCCCTTACGCCGAATACCTGCCCCTCTTGAAGCGAAGGTAGAAGCTAAATTAAATGAGGCACTCGCGCAGGACATCATAGAGCCTGTAGTTGGACCAAGTCGTTGGATATCACCAGTTGTGATAGTGTTCAAAGAGAACGGCGACATTCGGTTGTGCATAGATATGAGACGGGCGAATGCGGCCGTTCTGAGAGAAAACTACCCTTTACCAACTTTTGACTCTGTTATGACAAGGCTAAAGGGAGCCAAGCACTTTTCTAGGTTAGACCTTAAGAACGCTTATCATCAATTGGAATTGGATGAAAGTAGTCGTGAAATCACAACTTTCATTACATCGAAGGCGATTTTTCGATACAAAAGATTATTGTTTGGGATGAATTCAGCCCCTGAAATTTTCCAGAAAACAATGGAAAACATCTTATCTACTTGTAAGAACGCCCTTAACTACCTCGACGATGTAATAGTTTTTGGACAAACGGAAACAGAACATGATCAGAATTTGAAGTTGGTATTGGCCGCTTTTAAAGATTTTAATGTGGTTCTTAATGACGGGAAGTGTATCTGGAAAGCACAAACCTTGAAGTTCTTAGGACATATTTTGTCGACGGAAGGTATACGCCCAGACCCAGAGAAGGTTAAGACTGTTTTGGATTCTAGGCCGCCAAATACCAAAGAAGAAACACGTAGTTTCTTAGGTCTCGTGACGTACTTGGGAAAATGTATTCCTGACCTGGGCCATATAACCGAACCGCTGAGACAACTAACGAAAAAAGACGTCACATTTACATGGGGAGCAAATCAAGATAATTCTTTTCAAGAATTGAAGAATAGGCTGGCTAAAATTCCAACACTTTCGTATTACAACCATAAAAATCGACTCCGTTTGATTGCCGACGCAAGTCCAGTTGCATTAGGCGCGGTCCTTCTGCAGTTTGTGAATGAAAGTCCTCAAGTGGTGTCTTTTGCTAGCAAAAGTCTTTCTGAGGTTGAACGACGGTACTCTCAGACGGAAAAAGAGAGCCTAGCTTTGGTCTGGGCTGTAGAAAGATTTTATTATTATTTTGCGGGAGTTGAATTCGAACTAGTAACGGATCTATAAACCATGAAACACTAAAAAGGAATCAACAAGAACTATACATACCAAGGACAATTCCAGCTGGAAAAATTGAAAATTATAATGAGACGTTAAAAAGAAAGATTAACCAGACCATATCAACGAATAATGAGGATCAGTATCTACAAAACATTTATAACCAATTAGAAAGCAACATCAAAACATCAGCTAAGGTTTCAATAATGAATACAAGGACATCAAAAGAAAACAAAATATCGGAAGACACAAGAGCACTTATCTTTAGACGAGAAACCCTTCGAACAAAAACCACTATTACGGGCCAAGAACAAAATGAACTTAAATACCTAAGAAAAACAATAAAACTAGAAACGAAAAAAGATATTCAAAAATATAACGAAGCAATTATAAAAGACACCCTAACGAACACAAAATCTATAAAAAAGACGAAACGTTTTTTAAATAACTCACAAGAATGGATCACATCAATAAAAAGTAACAACAAAGAAATAACAAATAGAATTGATATAAATGAATCTGCGACTATGTTTTTCGAAAAGCTATTTACCTCTACAAATATTGACCTCAGCAGAACACAAAATACAGACCCTACTTTCGAGCATGCTTCAATTTTTACTACACAAGACATCGAACAGTCAATTGACGATCTCAAAAAAGACAAATGCACAGGCAACGATGGAATCTCTGCTGAAATGATTATTTATGGAAAAAAATCACTCGCAGACACATTAACAAAACTATTTAATAAAATTGTAATTACACAGCAGGTTCCGCGCCAATGGAAAGAAACAACAATAACACTCATACACAAGAAAGGAAACAAGGACGACATTAATAATTACAGACCAATCAGCAATATATCCACAATTTATACACTCTTCTCGAAAACATTATATAAGAAAATCAAAAATGTATTAAACAACAAACAGCCGAGAGAACAAGCTGGTTTTAGAGAAGGATTTTCGACAACAGACCACCTACAGACAATGAACCAGATAATAGAAAAATGTAACGAATTCCAAAAACCAGTGTATATGTTATTTATTGACTTCAGCAAAGCATTTGACTGTATTGAACATAACATGATATGGGCATCACTAGCAAACCAAGGCGTTCACAACACAGTAATTGAAACAATAAAAAACATATATGACAATAATACAGCTCGGATAAAAACAGAAAGATTGGGACGACGCTTTAAAATAACAAGAGGAGTTCGACAAGGAGACCCTCTATCACCACCACTGTTTTCTGCTGTGCTCGAGGACATATTTCAAAAGATGAACTGGAGTAACAGATATGGAATCTCTATCAAGGGACAATCCTTAAACAACTTAAGATTTGCGGACGATATAGTTCTTATTTCTACAGAAGCTAAACACATCCAAGAAATGCTTACAGAACTGACAATCGTATGTAAGAACTATGGACTAATAATTAACCAATCCAAAACCAAAGTTATGACAAACCACATAAAAAACGAGATTAAATTTGAAAATACAAAAATTGAATACGTAGAAGATTACATATACCTTGGGCAAATAAAATCTTTTATTGACCAAGAAAAAAAGGAAATAAACAGACGTATCACAAATAGCTGGAAACAGTTCTGGAGTATGAATCAAATATTAAAATCGAACCTTAGCAAAGAGTTGCAAAAATATATTCTTGACTCCACTATTCTTCCAGTATTGACATATGGTCTCCAAACTCTCAGTCTGACTTCTAATGCGCTTGACAAATTGAGAATATGTCAAACGAAGATGGAGAGGAAAATTCTAAAAATAAGGATAAGTCAAAGATTTAGAAACGATGAAATAAGAAGACGAACAGGTATAACAGACGTAGTTGAAAGGACAAGAAAACTAAAATGGAGCTGGGCAGGACACATATCGAGAATACAGGACCAAAGATGGACAAAGATGACAACGAATTGGAAGCCACAAGAAACCAAGAGACGCAAAGGACGACCTAAGAAAAGATGGGCTGACGATCTACGACAAGTGAGTCAAAACTGGTACAGCGACGCGAAGGATAGAGAACTATGGGCAGCTTTGGGGGAGGCTTATGCCAGACTTTGAACTTTTGTCGAATCAAAAATACTAACGTGCACTTAAAAAAATTATAATAGTAAAAAATAATAGAATAATAATGTATCTTGTTTTTTTTTCCTTTTTATATCGACTATTATGAATCGAATTGTAAAAATGTAGAATTAAGTCTGTAAAATACTATAATGGCAATAAAAGCTTGTAATAATAATATAATAATAAGTAACGGATCATAAGCCTTTGGAGGCTATCTTCAAGCCAACCTCGAAGCCACCAATCCGAATCGAAAGATGGGTTTTGAGGCTACAATCATTCAAATTCAAAGTTATCTACCAACTTGGCAAGTTTAACATAGCTGATTAATTTTCCAGACTATGCCAAACGGAGCAAACCGATAGTTTTGACAGACACTGTGAACAAAATATTTGCCATATAGTTCAAAAATCAACACCACGAGCATTAACTATCCTTGAGATTGTTGATCATAATAAAACAGATGCAGAACTAATGGAAGCAGTTAGATGCATAGAAAATAACAATTGGACTGTTAACAGCGCCAACAAATTTTTTCCATTTCGTTTAGAATTGAGTACGATGGGAAACATTCTTTTGCGAGGAACAAAGCTGGTCATAGCGACGGGACTAAGGGCGAGAGTCTTAGAATTAGCACAAGAGGGTCATCCAGGAGAAACCGTTATGAAACAAAGAGTGCGATCTAAAGTTTGGTGGCCCTTGATAGATAGAGACGTTGAAAAGTTCGTAAAAATTTGTCGCGATTGCTTACTGGTATCGAAACCAATGCATCCAGCTCCAATGCATAGGCGTTCTTTTCCAGAAGGTCCATGGATATGCCTAGCAATGGACTTATTAGGCCCTCTCCCGAACCAAGATTATGTTTTTGTTATCATTGATTACTACTCAAGATACCATAAAACCAAGTTTGTTAAGAGAATAACATCGAGCATTATCATTGGTATCCTAGAGGAAATGTTTGCTAGACTCGGTTATCCTAAATCCATTACAGCCGACAATGGACGACAATTTGTAAGCAGAGAGTTCAAGGATTACTGCGAAAACAATTGCATTGAACTTATAACATCACCACCGTATTGGCCCCAGGCGAATGGAGAGGTTGAAAATATGAACCGATCCATACTTAAAAGACTTCAAATTGCAAACTCCAAAGGCGAAGACTATATAAAGGAGCTACAAAAATTTATTTTAATGTACAATGCAACGCCACACGGCACAACATTAAAATCACCTTCGGAGCTGTTGTTTAGTAGAATGATAAGGGATAAAATTCCATGCTTTCAAGACATTCAAGAAAACATTGTAGACTCAGAAGAAAGAGACTCAAATATTCGAAATAAAGAGAGGAGGAAGCAGGCAGCTGATAGAGATCGTAATGCAAAGAGCATTCAAATAGAAGTAGGGGACAAAGTTTTGATCCAGAACTTGACACCGTCAAATAAGCTCGCAACTACATTTAGTCCAGAAGAGTTTAAAGTGATTCAGCGGAAAGGGAACGATGTGATGGTGAGCGGAAACGGAAAAGTTTATATGAGAAATATAAGCCACCTCAAGAAAATACCTAGCCTCCCGGAAACAGGATCAGATTTCGATGGAACAGGTACTATTCGTAATACAAATAACTATGTCCCTTTACCTATTCTTTCAGGTCACACTGTGCGTAAGTCATCGACAGGGAACATGCAAATTTGTTCAACATCTAACCGGCAGGAAACGCAGGAAGAATCGGCAGCATCCAACCAAAGGCTGACATTGAGGTTGAAAAACATTGGAGGGATGTGGCAACCTGTCAAACAACCTGTCGATCCTACAACCGAGGGCCCGCGAGAGAGCTAAGTGTGCGCGAGAGAAATCCTGTTTCCGATACGATGTGACAAGATCTTATGTTTTCATTCATTCGTGTCGCAGAAGTCGAAGCATTAAAACTGTGTTATCATAAAGACGTGTGTTTTCATTTTGTGTATTTGACAGGTTTATACATGTTGTAAATCCTTATATCGTTTTTTTTCAAAGCATCTTGACTTTTACGGCTTTCTTTTTTATGCAGTGCATCTCTAAGTCTTTCTTGCGATCGATATTCAATTTTGTTTCTTAAAATTTTCTTGTTGATTACATCTGTTTGTTTTTCTTTCTTGCGATTTTCTTCATTGCATCTGCGGATTTGCATTCTGGATGCAAGTTTTTTGTTTTCATGAACCTTGTAGTCTTGCCGAGTTCTTAAAATTCTTTTTTGGCAAATATCTTTTCGCTTTTCTGGTGATCGATTCTCTATCAAACTTCGTCTAGTCTGCATCCTGGAAGCAAGCTTTTGGTTTTCAGAGGCCCTGTAATTTTCTTCAGTTCTTAAATTTTTGTTTCTTTGAGCATTTATTTTACTCTCTATTACATGATTCTCTGCTACACTTCTCCTGGTCCGCATTCTGGAAGCAAGTTGTTGGTTCTTAGAATTCCTATAATTTTCTTCGGTTCTTAAATTTTTGTTTCTTTGAGCATTTATTTTACTTTCTGCTAAATGATTCTCGGCCACACTTCTCCTGGTTCGCATTCTGGAAGCGAGTTTTTCGTTCTCAGAATTCCTATAATTTTTTTCGGTTCTTAAAATTTTGTGGCTTTGAGCATTTATTTTACTCTCTCTTAAGTGATTCTCTGCCACACTTCTCCTAGTCCGCATTCTGGAAGCAAGTTTTTGGTTCTCAGAATTCCTATAATTTTCTTGAGTTCTTAAATTTTTGTTTCTTTGAGCATTTATTTAACTCTCTATTAAATGATTCCCTGCTACACTTCTCCCGGTCCGCATTCTGGAAGCAAGTTATCATCTGTCTCTCTTCGAGTACAGTTCGTTTTGTTTGCCTTGGCTTTCATAAGGTTCATTTATTTTCTTAATTTCAATTAAAATTAAAATTAATGATTCTAACAAATGTGGTAATGCTTTGTGCAACGTCAGAATTGTGCGTGATAGATTCATTTTATGTGGTGGCATTTGTAATAAGAAATTTCATAAAAACTGCACTTCATTGAGTGACATTTCCTTAAATGCATTAAAAACCGATCATCATTTACAATGGAGATGTGATAAATGTGGTGCTATAGATGATTCATTTTTCTCAATGTTTTCTAAGTTGGTGAACGATGTCGCTGACATTAAATCAAAACTTTTTATTGATTCTGACTCATGCTCTAATTCAAAAACCGCTCCATCAATTAAAAAGCAAACAAAATCAAAAAATATCGAAAATAATGAAGTTGATCCATTTTCTCAAAAAACAATAACAACATCATTGGAAGTGGCGGCAGGCTCGGTGGTAGAATTGGTTGATGATAATGCTATGTTGTTCTCAGAACCAATGTTCCCTATTGGAGCAACAGAGGCAACAGTTACATTCATTGGAGCAACAGAAACAACAGTTTTATCAGCCCCATCTACACTTACATCATCTGAACATGTCACTGGCGGTGAGACGGGCGTTTTGGATAAAAACATTGACTCAGATCAATACAAACAAACAATTGCAAATCGTTCTTCAAAAGTAAAGTTTTGCACTAACACCAATGCAATACACGAATTACCATCAGTACCTAAGCTTCGTTTCATGCACCTTTCCCATTTGGACAAATGCTTAACAGCTGATGATGTCATAACGTATGCTGCGAACAAATTAAATATTCCAAGTAATCTCTTTAAATGCTCTCGCTTAATCAAAAGAGATGCTGATGTGACAAATCTTCGTTTTGTAAATCTTAAACTTGGAGTACCATATGACATCTTTGATGCTGCTTTTGATACTTCTCTTTGGCCTGTTAGAGTGAAAATTAAGAGATTCATCAAGTTTCCATCAAAAAACGAAGGCAATCAAAAGGAGAGGGAGACAATTTAGCGCAACACACGAATAATTTGTCAGAATTACGAGTTTATTTCCAAAACGTTGGTCGTTGGTGGCTTACGAACTAAGACTGAACAATTTTTTTCTTCATCATCCCTTCATGAATATGATGTAATCATACTTGTTGAAACTTGGCTCAACTCATACACCTTGTCATCTGAACTTTTCGACTCATCTTTTTCTGTTTATCGTAAAGATAGATCTAAGTCATCTGGAATGAATTTAGGTGGTGGAGTTCTAGTTGCTGTTAAATCGTCTTTTAATAACAAACAATGCTATTTAAAAATAGATACCGATAATCTCGAGCAATTATGTGTAAATATTTGTCATAATAATATGGACTTATTTTTCATTGTTAGTTACATTCGCAATAGAAGTGATTTTGATGTTTATTCAAACCATATTTCTAATATAAATTCATTAGTGAGTGAATTGACAACTAATCAATTCCCATTTATACTCGGTGATTTCAATATTGGTGACGTTACCTGGAGTTGTCCTGATGGTGAGCAATTATTAGTTCCTTTTAATGATTCACTTACTTCTTTAGATTTAAGTCAAATAAATTTTGTAAAAAATGATTTGAACAGGATTCTCGACTTAATTTTTATTAGAAATGATCTCAAATATTGTTTGAATTTAGCAGATTTTCCATACGTTAATAATTCAATTCATCATAAAGCACTATGTTTTACTTTTGATTGTTACTCTTTTGCAAAGGTTTCTCTTAGTGAAAGAAATTGTTTTAATTTTGCTAAGGCTGATTTCACTGGTTTGAACTGTTTTTATAGTACTTTTAATTGGAATGAATTGCTTGATAGTTGTTCACTAGAAGTTGCTTATGATACTTTTAAAACCATACTTTTTGAAGGCATAAGTTTTGTGCCAATCACTTTAAACAAAAAATCATTTAAGCTTCCGTGGTGCAATAAAAGATTAAAAAATCTAGAGAACGCTAAAAACAAAGCATTTAAACGGTCAAATATATCAGGGGACATAAATGATCGTCAAAACTTTCTTCGTTTAAGAAAAGAGTTTTCTTTTCTTAATAGTTTTTTGTATCGTCAGTATATCAGCTCCTGTGAGTCCAATATAAAGAAAAACGGCAAGGCTTTTTGGACGTTCATTAATTCTAAAAGAAAATGCTCAATATTTCCACAAAGTATGGAATATGGGAACAATAAATCTAATGATGTACAATCTTCATGTAATCTTTTTACAAATTTTTTTCAAACATCTTATAGTTCTGATACTATACCTAATAAAGGTGAATGTTTTTCAAATTTATCACCAATTACTGATTTTTCTCTGGAAAAGTTTTTAGTAGAAGAAGTTTTGACTGGTTCGGATAGTCTCGATATTTCAAAGAAATCTGGTTATGATAATATTCCACCTATATTACTGAAGAATTGCTCAAATTCCCTTGCTCCTGTAATAACTTCAATCTTCAAAACTGGACAAAAACACTTAATAAAAAACTATAGACCAATTTCAAAATTATCTGCGTTACCAAAACTTTTCGAAAAGTTAGTTACACAAAAACTGTATTTCTCTGTGAAAAACGCGATTTCTTCCAATCAACACGGCTTCGTAGCCGGTCGATCTACTAGTACCAATTTGTGTATTTTCATCAGTTTTTGTATTAATCAGATTGAAAGAGGTAAACGAATTGATGTTTTTTATACAGATTTTGTGAAAGCCTTCGATCGAGTCCATCATGATTTACTTCTACAAAAACTAAAAAGATTAGGACTAAATGATAATTTTCTCAGTTGGTTAAGATCTTATCTAATGAATAGAAAACAAATAGTTCAAATTGATAGCTATGTTCTCTTTCGGACTGTTCTAATCTACAAATTGATATTAAAAACTTTTTAATTTGGTGCGATACCAATAAACTTGAACTAAACTTTTTGAAATGCAAAGTCTTCAGTGCAACAAAGTCAGCTTCTTTGGTGACATTTGATTATATGTTTTATGAAAAACAACTACTACGAGTCGAAGCTGTGAAAGATGTGGGAGTATTTTTTGACTCAAAGCTTAGCTTTAAAAATCATATTGATTATATTGTCTCTAAAGGCAATTCTATGTTGGGCTTTTTAAAGCGAAACTCTACCAATTTTAAAGACGTTTACACTCTTAAAACTTTATTCACGACGTTAGTGTTGCCATTTTTGGAATATTGTTCAGTTGTTTGGTTTCCTTTCTACGAGAATATGTCATGAATTCCCATAAATTTATTACAAGGTACTTGCCATAATCGGCTGAACTCTACCCCGACTGATAAATACTCTGAACGGTGTGGCGAAATGCAACCGAAACTAACTTCACCAACTATTTGGCCAGGCAAGATGGCAGATTTTCCGTCCCCATTTCCTTCTTTTTCATGATAGTTTCGCCTGTGTCGGACGCGTGTTGAAGAGACGAAAAAAAAAAAATTTAAAGAAAAGATAGAAAAAAAAGAACATTTAATAAAATATAAAAGCGAGGCAAATCGCATCGGTTTCGATTACAAACGTAAACATATATAACTACTAGTTATAACGTTTCAAGAAGAAACGTTTGCCTGGAGAAAAAAGAAAAAAAAAAAAAAAACGAGAAAACAAAATCCAACCCTTGTGCTGCACCGCAGCTTCGCAGTCGAAGTTCAAAATTACACAGCAACCGAGTAAGTTTTCGCTTCCCCTTTCAAAAGCTTTTAAAAGGAAAGACAAGAGAAAATTAAATATACAATTTTTCATAGGTTGCAGAACAGCCACGTGCATCGCAAGCAAACGTACAGCTTCCAGTGCTCGTCTGCGCCAACGCAACAGCATTCGGTTGCATCCCCTCGCGTTCCGCGCTTCCGACTGCACACACAAAAAAAAACACCACCAGCCACGTCACTGCGACGCGACGCTCCAATAAGTCAGACTCCGCAAGCGACATCGCTACCCAACATCAGTCTGCACGACGAGTACTACAACGCACAGCGCCCTCGCCCATAAACCGGATTTACCTACAGTCTACCCTCCCCTCTACCCCTGACACCTACCATAAAAAAAAAAAAAAGAAGAAAAGAAAGAAAATCACCCCTAAGTAGTGATAGTGAACCCCTAAATTAAATAAATGTAAATGTACATAGTTTTTTTAAAATGATATAAGAAAAAGGAAAAAAAGATCGTTAAGAAATTCCAATTCAAAAAGAAAAAGAAAAGATCGTAAAGAGGATCCAGTTCAAAAAGAAAAAGAAAAAAATCGTAAAGTAAGAAAGAGATAGCTATTTTTAGTTCGAATAAGCACAGAAAACAGAAAAAAAAAATTCTTTAAAAGTAGAAAGCTAATAAGAGAAAAAAAAGTATATTCTATAAGCTGAGTGTGAGTGATATCCTAACGATAAAAATTTTTAGATTCCCTAAGTAATCACAGCTGGACTTTGAGCAGCCATCCGAAACCTGACTTTGTGCGCACAACAGACAGCAAGGAGGAAAAGCAAAACTGTAAGTCAATTCATAAATATTCTATTAAAAAAAAAAAAAATTATTCTCGAGAAGATGTCACTCCGTTCCCCTCTGGAACTTTATCGTAAATTGGTTTGATCGTAATTTAATACCAATACATGCATATATATCGTACCTATATGCCTACTTTTTGGAATTAGGTCAATGGTATAAATGCATAAATTGAGTAGAAGCAGCTCCATATGTTTTTTTTTATTGTTTTCTTTTAGTTATCTAAGTCAAGTGGATGTATTGTAATGAAAGAAGAAAAAAACAACAGATCTATTTGAATTAATAAAAAAAAAAACAAATTAAAAACGGTTACAATTAAATCTAATGAATTTACTTTCCGTTTCGTTAATTACTTTGTGATTTAATTTTCTTTGCTATGGCTCCTTAAATTTGTATAAGAGAAGATATGTGGGAGGAAGTGACGGGTGATATGTGAGAAATTCTTTAGTTTTTTTTCAGGGGCTAAGTCCAAACCCAGGGCCAGACTTAGCCAAGCGGTGTCGTCATTGACAGATGACTCGACTCATTGTGGTGGGATTGCCCAAGTACGACATACACCTGCTCGTACAAATGAGAAAAGGAGGTGCATAAAGAGTTTTGGCACGAGTTTTTTTTTGTTAATTTGTTGTGTGGTTGCTAGCAGCAAGTCCCCCCCCGTCCGACGAGCAGTTGCCGAGCGATCGTGCCACCCGCAGCTAGAATGGGAACTAACTCCATCCCTGCCCCGACAAATTATGGCGCCCAACGACGTTGAGCTTAGGTGTATGCTTAAGTTTAGCAGTTATGTTGTACGAGGCTCGATGAGCAGTTTGACGCGTTCCGTCGTGAAAATCCACCAGTAGCCTCGTACTTCCTTATATTGACATTTTGTTATTTTAGTTTTCGATAATTAAATCCTAAAAATATAACTATGTCAATTTAACTTTTGTGTGTTTGCAGTGAAGGGAGTGTCTCGCAGAAGGTTGTGAGCCTTGTTTCCGCAAATACATCTGTTGTTCCCAGAATTATCTTAAGATAATTTTTCTTGAAAATTTTTCTTAAAGTTAATCGGGAATGTAGTTTAAATTTTTCATTATGTTGTCCTTCCGTCCAAAAAAGTGCACACTCTTTTCTTAATCTCACATATCGTTTTGCTCCTACTTCCACATATCTTCTCATTATGCTTATGACAGATAAACAATATTTTTTTTCCTCGATATATAATATATTATTTTTTTTGGTATTCAAAACTTTTTTTTCTGTTGTTAATTTTTCTTTAATTAAACTAAATTTTGGTTCGTAATAGCCCAGATTAACTTTGCTACATTTATATTTACAATTCGATTTGCGGGTTCCCTTGCTCCATTAGCAATTATGAATACATCCAGGGGTGCGGTACCGAGACCACAACCTACCTCCAGTAATTCAATGACCACGAGGTCTCAGTCTAGAAATAACCTGAATATGAACATATCGCTAAATGATAGAGCTCGCGTCATGCATTCGCCCCACCCGGCTTCGCTTGCTGCCCCTCGCGTATCCGATGCACCACAAGTTGCGGGTTGTTCTAGAAATCTTCAAGAAGTTGCTGAACCCATTCACGATTTTA
Source organism: Platycheirus albimanus (assembly GCA_916050605.2). Classification (NCBI taxonomy): domain Eukaryota; kingdom Metazoa; phylum Arthropoda; class Insecta; order Diptera; family Syrphidae; genus Platycheirus; species Platycheirus albimanus. The sequence continues at coordinate 205,944,459 of OU696696.1, forward strand.
ATATAGAGCCAGATAGAATTGATAATGACATGGCATCTCATCAGCAAGAGGCTGCGTCTGAGCTGAGTTCAGGTGAGGAAAATGACGATTTATTTCCCGTTCCCCAGAGGGCAGCAAATATTAATCCTTCCATTAATTATAATCGGCATGATATGTCGGTAGAAAATTATGTAAGCCAATATGTCGAGCAAAGCCTAAACGGGTTTCATGATATAATACTGAAATCTTTAGTAAGTGTGATAGACAAAAACAGTGTTAGACCTCCTGCTCTATCAGGTTCACTGAACAATCCTCCCAGAGCAACAACCTCTCGCGACCACCACATGCCATCAGTTAGCTTAAATCAAAATCTGCTTCAAAATCAACCTCGTAAAGTTTTCCCTATACCAAATCGTTCAAGTAGAAGTGTACCAGATCCTCAATGGCAAAATTTTGAATTTCAACAATTTAATGTTCAAGACAACCGGCCACAAGTAAATTTGGGAGGGAATTCCCAACCACAAATCCATTCGGATATGCCGCGTAAGCTTGAATTAGATCGATGGGGTATACGTTTTGATGGAACGTGCAAATCAATGTCGGTTGAAGATTTCATTTTTAGAGTCGAAACCCTGGCCGAGAACTACAACACCTCGCCTGATATAGTTATGAAAAATTTCCATTTGCTTCTTTCGGGGATAGCATTAGATTGGTTTTGGCAATATTTGCGTACCAATCGTCGACCCGCGTGGCACGAGTTGTGCCAATCTCTGTTGCAACAATTTAAGAGCCATGAAACAGATTTCGAAATCATCAAGCAGATCATGGAACGCAGGCAGCTTCCCAATGAACCGTTTGAAGATTTCTTTAATTCCATCCTAGGATTTAAAAACCAGCTTAGAGTTCCAATGAACGACTTCGAACTTATGAATATTCTAAAAACCAATATTAATAATCGGTTGATGCCTTACATATATCCCATGCAAGTTTTTAACTTGGACCTTTTCCGCAAGGAGTGCAGAAGAGCAGAGAAGATGCTGCAGTCTCGGGATTATCCTCGCATGCGCTCCACCCCAGTTTTAAGGAATGTTCATGAACTAGCTAATGATAACAATGCCATGACAGATTACAGTGAAGACGGTTTAGCGTTGGCTTCTGGGTTCGAAAATTGTGCCATATCTTCAAGCAATTTAAGGTGTTTCAACTGCAAACAATTAGGTCATGCTTTTATGACATGTCCCTCTCCTAGCCATAAATTTTGCTATCGCTGTGGTCTCGATGATGTTAGAACACCCGAGTGTCCAAATTGCAATGCGTATCAGGGAAACCAGCGGACGAGCGGGAGAACCACCGGGGTTTCTCGTTCAACTCAAACCAACCCGGAATAGTCTATAAGGATGCTAGTACCAGTACGGATACCAGCAGCTCCATGAAAATTTTAGAAAAAAGAAAGAAAGAAACACCAGCTCCATCTACTGCCAGGCCAGCCCAACAACCGCGCAAAACATATGAAGAACGTCTTAAAATCTATAACGATCTTCGAGAAAAGCTCTTTTCTATCGAAGAAATTGCTTTTCCACATCCAAGTACAAATAAATCAAATTTTAAATCCAGAATTAGAAAAAACAAAAGGCAAACTTTCCAGCGTATGATCAGATCAGCCACTATTTCTTCCTTTAAATTCGAAAGCGATCCAAGACCATATGCGCTAATTCAAATTCAGGGTGAATCTTTTAAGGGTTTACTGGACAGTGGCGCAACTATTTCGTGCGTGGGGAAAAATTGCCTAAAATTTGTCAAGAGATTGGGGATTCCAATATTGAAATTCCACTCTGATCTTAAAACAGCAGATGGTCAGGATCAGGAGATTGTAGGCAGAATAAATATTGCAGTAACGTATAATAACATAACAAAACCAATTGACTTTTACTTAGTTCCTTCCTTGTCCCAGGAATTTTACCTTGGAGTTAATTTTTGGCAAATATTTAAGGTAGCTCCGCATTTGATTTCTGAACTCTCAGGTAGTGGCAAGGAAGACTGTTCCGTTCCTAGGCATGAGCTTAGCAGCGATCAGCAACTGGCTCTTGATGCGGTTGTAGAGAAATTTCCATCATTCGCAAAAGAGGGTCTGGGAAGAACAAAAGTTTTATACCATCGCATTGATACTGGAGATTCGATTCCAGTCAAACAGCGACATTATCCGGTGTCACCGGTGATTCAGGGATTACTATACGAGGAGGTGGATAGACTTCTGGACTTGGGAGTGATAGAAGAAAGTCAAAGTGCGTGGAGTAGCCCTGTGGTTCTCATTAGAAAACCGGGAAAAAACCGCCTTTGCCTGGACTACCGCAAGGTTAATTCACTTTCAAAGCGGGATGCCTATCCAATTGCCCATATAGAGGGTTTGCTTAGTCGAATGGGGGATGCAATTTATATCACAAGTGTAGACCTTAAGGACGCCTTCCTGCAAATTCCCCTTGAAGAGTCATCGAAGGAAAAAACTGCGTTCACCGTGCCGGGGAGACCACTTTTACAGTTCGTCGTAATGCCTCCAGGACTGTCTGGTGGACCTCAGACGATGTGCCGTTTGATGGATAAGGTGATCCCTCCCGCGCTCAGGGAATTCGTTTTCGTGTATGTCGATGATCTCCTCATAGTTTCAGGTGATTTCGATACTCATTTAAAGTTACTGGCAACCGTAGCACAATGCCTTAAAGGTGCCAATCTGACCATCAACGTAGAAAAATCTAAATTTTGCTGCAAGGAACTTAAGTATTTAGGTCATGTGGTAGGTCACGGACAAGTTAAACCTGATCCTGAAAAGGTGACGGCAGTAGAAGATTTCCCCATACCAAGGACCGTAAAACAGATGCGTAGATTCCTAGGAATGTGCGGGTGGTACAGACGATTTGTGCCCAACTTTTCAGTAATTGCAGCCCCATTGACAGACACCCTCAAAAAGAATAGCACAAAATTAAATTTGAGTCCAGAAGCCATTGAAGCATTTGGAAAACTGAAATCGGCTCTGGTAACGGCTCCCGTTCTGACAAGTCCAGATTTTTCAAAACCCTTCAAGATTCAGTGCGATGCTTCTAGTCAGGGTATTGGTGCGGTCCTCTTCCAAACGGATGATGAGGGACACGAAAAACCAATCGCCTTTTTCTCCCAAAAGTTGAACCCGACTCAATCGAATTGGACCGTAACCGAGCAGGAATGCTTTGCTGCGGTACGAGCCGTCTGGAAATTTCGTCCGTACATAGAAGGGTACCATTTCACGATAATAACGGATCATTCGAGCTTAAAATGGTTAATGAATGTAAAAGACTTGAGTGGAAAATTAGCACGGTGGTCGATGAAATTACAAGCCCACGACTTTGAAGTAGAACACCGTCCGGGTTCAGCCAACATTGTGCCAGACGCACTTTCTCGCGCGTGGGTTGAAGGCATCAATGGTTCTCTGTTCAAAAGCATGAAAATTGATTTAGGTTCCTCTGAATTTAAAAGTGAGGGGTATGCTAAACTTTTAACTACAATTACGGAAAATCCTGGAAATTTCCCGGATATTACGATTTCAGAAGGAAAGGTATACAAAAAAGTCTGCGCTTCCGACTGTCCGGAAACCTCGGATATCCAATGGCGATTATGGGTTCCACAGGGTCTAACAATGGATTTAATTGAGGCAGCGCATAACCCACCTTCATGCGCACATGGAGGCATAGGGAAGACCCTGCATCGGTTGCGACAGTTTTTCTTTTGGCCAACAATGGCAATCCAAGTTCGGACCTTTGTGAAAGACTGTGAAATTTGCAAGACAACGAAACCAGCAAACCAGTGTCTTAAACCACCAATGACAACGTTTAGAAAATTCGAAAGACCATTTCAAAAGTTGTATACAGATTTTCTCGGACCTTATGTCCGCTCGAAGAAGGGAAACCTGTATCTTTTTATTGTCCTAGATCACGTGACAAAATTCGTTCTTCTTAAGCCAATGGCCAAAGCAACAACCCAATCGGTCATCACCTTTTTGGAGCAATCGGTTTTCCATACATTTGGAGTCCCTGAATTTATCCATTCGGATAACGGCTCCCAGTTTGTGTCAAGTATGTTCCAACAGTATCTAAGCAAATATGGTGTACGGCACATTAAAACCGCCTTTTACTCTCCGCAAGCCAATGCCTCTGAACGGGTAAATCAGTCGATTCTGACAGGCGTCCGGTCTTATTTGAAGGAAGAGCATCGCGATTGGGATGTTCACATACCCGAAATTCAACAATCCCTTTGTTCAACCATTCACCAATCGATTTCAGTGACCCCATTTTTTGCCCTGTTTGGCACGCAAATGATCACCCACGCAGACATGTATGAGCTGATGAAACAACTCAATGACATGAACGATAGTGAAGTTGCGATGATTTCAAAGGGGGATAAACTAAAAATAATAAGAGAAAATATTCAAAACCACCTGAAGAAAGCATTTGTCAGACACTCTAAATCCTATAACCTCCGATCGTCTGACCGAAAATTTACACCAGGGCAGGAAGTATTTCGCCGGAATTTCGTTCAAAGTGATGCAGCCAAAGGTGTCAGTGCAAAGCTTTGTCCGAAATTTCTTAAATGTAGAATAGTCAAAGCAGTTGGCAAGGCAATGTATGAAGTTGAAGATTTTAAAGGAAAAACCGGTGACATTTACCATGCAAAGGATTTGAAATTTTAGCCCGGTTAGCTCAATCGGTAGAGCATGAGTCGTTCTCAAGGCATGGGTCGAGCCACACGTTTCGCAGAGCTAAGCTAAGAATTCCCTTTCCATGTCTTTTGGTCGAATCCTCGTCCCAAAATCCACGGTTTTGTCATGAATTCCCATAAATTTATTACAAGGTACTTGCCATAATCGGCTGAACTCTACCCCGACTGATAAATACTCTGAACGGTGTGGCGAAATGCAACCGAAACTAACTTCACCAACTATTTGGCCAGGCAAGATGGCAGATTTTCCGTCCCCATTTCCTTCTTTTTCATGATAGTTTCGCCTGTGTCGGACGCGTGTTGAAGAGACGAAAAAAAAAAATTTAAAGAAAAGATAGAAAAAAAAGAACATTTAATAAAATATAAAAGCGAGGCAAATCGCATCGGTTTCGATTACAAACGTAAACATATATAACTACTAGTTATAACGTTTCAAGAAGAAACGTTTGCCTGGAGAAAAAAGAAAAAAAAAAAAAAAAACGAGAAAACAAAATCCAACCCTTGTGCTGCACCGCAGCTTCGCAGTCGAAGTTCAAAATTACACAGCAACCGAGTAAGTTTTCGCTTCCCCTTTCAAAAGCTTTTAAAAGGAAAGACAAGAGAAAATTAAATATACAATTTTTCATAGGTTGCAGAACAGCCACGTGCATCGCAAGCAAACGTACAGCTTCCAGTGCTCGTCTGCGCCAACGCAACAGCATTCGGTTGCATCCCCTCGCGTTCCGCGCTTCCGACTGCACACACAAAAAAAAACACCACCAGCCACGTCACTGCGACGCGACGCTCCAATAAGTCAGACTCCGCAAGCGACATCGCTACCCAACATCAGTCTGCACGACGAGTACTACAACGCACAGCGCCCTCGCCCATAAACCGGATTTACCTACAGTCTACCCTCCCCTCTACCCCTGACACCTACCATAAAAAAAAAAAAAAGAAGAAAAGAAAGAAAATCACCCCTAAGTAGTGATAGTGAACCCCTAAATTAAATAAATGTAAATGTACATAGTTTTTTTAAAATGATATAAGAAAAAGGAAAAAAAGATCGTTAAGAAATTCCAATTCAAAAAGAAAAAGAAAAGATCGTAAAGAGGATCCAGTTCAAAAAGAAAAAGAAAAAAATCGTAAAGTAAGAAAGAGATAGCTATTTTTAGTTCGAATAAGCACAGAAAACAGAAAAAAAAATTCTTTAAAAGTAGAAAGCTAATAAGAGAAAAAAAAGTATATTCTATAAGCTGAGTGTGAGTGATATCCTAACGATAAAAATTTTTAGATTCCCTAAGTAATCACAGCTGGACTTTGAGCAGCCATCCGAAACCTGACTTTGTGCGCACAACAGACAGCAAGGAGGAAAAGCAAAACTGTAAGTCAATTCATAAATATTCTATTAAAAAAAAAAAAAATTATTCTCGAGAAGATGTCACTCCGTTCCCCTCTGGAACTTTATCGTAAATTGGTTTGATCGTAATTTAATACCAATACATGCATATATATCGTACCTATATGCCTACTTTTTGGAATTAGGTCAATGGTATAAATGCATAAATTGAGTAGAAGCAGCTCCATATGTTTTTTTTTATTGTTTTCTTTTAGTTATCTAAGTCAAGTGGATGTATTGTAATGAAAGAAGAAAAAAACAACAGATCTATTTGAATTAATAAAAAAAAAAACAAATTAAAAACGGTTACAATTAAATCTAATGAATTTACTTTCCGTTTCGTTAATTACTTTGTGATTTAATTTTCTTTGCTATGGCTCCTTAAATTTTTATAAGAGAAGATATGTGGGAGGAAGTGACGGGTGATATGTGAGAAATTCTTTAGTTTTTTTTCAGGGGCTAAGTCCAAACCCAGGGCCAGACTTAGCCAAGCGGTGTCGTCATTGACAGATGACTCGACTCATTGTGGTGGGATTGCCCAAGTACGACATACACCTGCTCGTACAAATGAGAAAAGGAGGTGCATAAAGAGTTTTGGCACGAGTTTTTGTTTGTTAATTTGTTGTGTGGTTGCTAGCAGCAAGTCCCCCCCCGTCCGACGAGCAGTTGCCGAGCGATCGTGCCACCCGCAGCTAGAATGGGAACTAACTCCATCCCTGCCCCGACAAATAGCATATCTAGAATTGACAGAATACAAAGAAGATTTACCAGGTTTGCACTGCGCAACTGGAATGATGATATACCAAACTATTTTTCAAGATGTGCTCTAATTAACATAAAATCGCTTGAATCTCGAAGAATGTGTCAGTGTATATTATTTGTTAAAGATATTTTTGACAATAGAATAAACTCTAGTGAACTGCTATCTTTAATATGGTTTAATGTTCCTGATACTCGAATAAGAAATCGTAATATGACGTTTTTCGTTCCTGCTCACAGAACAAATTATGGTCAAAATGAAGCCATAACGCGTTGCTTGAAATTATTTAACTCACACTGCAGTGAGATTGACCTTTGCATGACAAGAGAACATTTTAAAGCAATCTTTTTTTCAAAAATATAGTCATTTGTAATGTAATATTTATTATAAAAATATGTACAAGTAATTTAAGTGTTGTTTTTTAAAACAAGTAGAAATTTATTTCAATGTATCCCTATCAAAAATTATATGTAAACAGCAGATGTAAAAATATCAATTAATGAATAAACTAAACTAAACTAAACTAAACTAAACTAAACAAGTTGTTGGTCCTCAGAATTCCTATAATTTTCTTCGGTTCTTAAATTTTTGTTTCTTTGAGCATTTATTTTACTTTCTGCTAAACGATTCTCAGCCACACTTCTCCTGGTTCGCATTCTGGAAGCAAGTTTTTCGTTCTCAGAATTCCTATAATTTTCTTCGGTTCTTTAATTTTTGTTTCTTTGAGCATTTATTTTACTTTCTGCTAAAAGATTCTCTACCACACTTCTCCTGATTCGCATTCTGGAAGCATGCTTTTGGTTTTTATTGGTTCTGTATTTTTCCTTAGTCCTTAAAAATTTCTTTCCAACTGTATCCTTCGATTGGTTGTTCATTAAATTTTTTACCGCACTTCTTGTCTTTCTCGTGGATGTAAGATTTTTGATTTCATTTGTCAGGAAGGTTTCTCCTAAAGGTAAATTTTGATGACTGCCTTGAATTTCGCATAATGAGGTGCATTGAATTCGTAGAGATGTAATAGAAAACATATTGCCTCCCTCCAAATGCACATTCAATTTGACATTGGATATGAGATCATTAACACTTGTAAGCATGAACGCCATTCCAACACCATTTTCAACTAAATTGCCCTTCTCATCTCTACTGTGAGGATCAAAAATCCAAAAACAACTTCCCTCTTTAAAAATAGCTTTGGACATGGACACGTCAAAAACGTCAAGACTCCCAATTTCTCCCCCAAAAAGAATCGCTCTAACTCCGAAGCAAAACAATTTGAATGATCAATAAAACCTTGATAATTGGCTGGACTTCATCTGCGGCCAAATAAAAGAATGTTGGTGGCTGTTGACCGAACCTTTGAAAATAAGTACTGACGGACTGGACATGGAGATCATGGCCATGCCTCAGAATAGTGTCAATTGTTTCAGTATTCCAAGATATAACGAGAATGTGCTTGGACATGCACAGAGCCATAACCGAATTGCTAGTACATTGAGTGTTTTCTCCACTGAAAATCTTACTATTTTGACTCGTAGGTTATATAGTTTATATATAACAAAATTTAAAGTATAAAAGACAAAATTGTAGATATGGAAAGAACTCACCAATTTACTTAAAAATCAAAAGGTGCTAAACAATAAATAACACAAAAAAGAATCACTTAGGAAACCAATTAAAAAGCGTAAACACTAAAATAAACAAATTTGAAAAAAATCACCAATTAATGACTGTGATTATGATTTAAACAAAAAAAATATTTGTGAGTATGCACAGTTTTATATTCACTAAGAAGATTTTACATAAACCGCACAAAAAACACCACACATACGCACTTTAATATTCAATTTGAATAATAATTGTTTGAATGATAGGAAATTTTAAATTCAACAAATAGGTCGGATTTGCATTAAAAATGCAGTTAATAGCACAAACTTTTTTGAAACTCTTATAAAATGATCAAGAACTCGGATATCAATTTTACGTACTTCCGTCGTCTGTTAGACAAAAATGTCAATTGATAGATCAAGAGCCAATGTTTTGAAATTGGACCCACAATTTCTTTGCAATGAAAGAAAGACAAATAGTCCAGTAAATAGAGACAAAAAAGGGGGGTTACACTACAAAAGGTCGGGTAGTTCTAAATTTTTGATATGTTATATGGTATGGCTGGTAGATGAAAATTCCAAATGTACACAACCACGCCCCCTCCGCCCCCTTCAAAATCCTGGAAAAACCAAAAAAAATCGGCACTTTTGTCACTTTTTTGCCTATAATTTTTTTTCAGTGTATTTTATCGAAAAAATAAATACGCAAGTTTGTAGTTTATAAAATTTCCTATAAATATGATACGAGAAGTATTTTGTACATCCACTACGAACGGCGCTATGAAGCTTCCAAAAAAGGCTAAAATTTCGTCATCATTCAAAAACTAATATTAGTAATGTTTGAAATTTTTCTTTATTTCATTTGATTGTTGCGAATTTATTTTAGTTTGTGTTTGTGGTTTTCGCTTCGGTCATACTTTGTGAAATTTTAGAAAATTGTGTTGTATTTTAAACAAAACTTTACACGCCGTTTCAAAAGTGTAATTAGTTTTTTAACTTTAATGTGAGATAATAACAGTGTACATACAATGGATTCTTCATCTCAATCAGGAACTACAGGTAATGTGTGCTTTATTTGTGAAAAAAGTTTGGGAGGAAGTGACACAATAGTTGTTAAACAGAGAGGAGTTGGGACTTTATATAAATCAAGTATTAAAAGGGGGCAGATTGATCATACACGACTTTTGGCATTCAAAAATGAATTGGTGCACAATACTTGTTTACAAAAATATAATAACAGTGGAATGATAACTGCGTCCCAGAATCGGAAGCGTGATAAGGGAGATGAAAAAAAGCTTTTAACATCAGTGCTAAGGTCAGATAATGAAGGAAGATTTCGGTTCAAGACGCATTGCTTTTTATGTGGAGAAAGAGTTTCACCAGAGTTTTGGGAAAAACAAAAGAAGGCTGATGCACAATACCACTTATTTTGCCAAAGGAAATTGTACCAAACACCAACCTCTGAGTTTGAAAGGGGGTACAGACCGCATACCTACCCGGATAGATAATTCAATGGAATTCATTTATTCATATCTTGATAGGAACAGTGAGGAATGCCAATTTTCATTTGATGAGTTGATAGATACGATTGAGGGAGATTATAAAATTGATAGAAGAACAGTTAAATCCCGTTTGCTAAAAAAGTATGGAGAAGATATCCTTTTTGTGGAATCAGCCAATAAGTCATCTGTTTGTTTTAAGAACACAGGTTATAAGATACTCACAGAAAACTGGTATCACAATCAAAATGCCGATCCTCAAATAGAAAGATTGAGAGTAGTCAAAGCAGCTGCAGACATAGTTATGGCATATTTAATGAAAAATCTTCTTTTTTTTTAATATTACCTGGTTGTTTTATTAATAAGTTAATTTAAATTTGGAATTTAAAAAATAAAAAAATAATTTTTTAATTTAAATAAATAAAACAAGAAACACATTTTTTTAACAGTTTATGGAGTTTGAATAGAGCTACAAAAAAGTTGCGAGCAGTTGATGCCATAAATCGAATAGGGTGTTGTAAACCAACTATTTGTTGAGCCAAGTGCAAAATTGTAGCCGCGCATATGCGCGCACTACCGAGATATTGTAATTTGTTTAAAAAAAACATTTTCCCATTTCTGTTTTTTTTTTGTTTTAAAAGCAAATTCACTCTTGGAATATTTGAATTACTCCAATTGTCTAAAGAGCTGAGAGTGTAAATTTTTTTCTTGTATCAATTGCAATACGTTGTATTATCTGTAAGGAAAAAAATCCGCCCACTTCCACGCCCCCTTTTTATATAAATGCCAAATGTCACAAAAATATAATTAAAAGACAGTAAACAAACAATTTTTTGTTTTATTAAACATTTAATTTTTATAATCCGCCCACTTGCATGCCCCTTTTTAAATAGATTTCTGTTACTTCTAAGCCAAAAGGATTATTATAAATCATTATGTTCTTATTCATAAAGCAGGTAAACATGAATTAACGTACCAAAAGTAAGAGATTAATTTTTTTTTATTAGCTACTCTTTACTAAAGGTTGAAGGATATATTTAATTACAGATTTTTATTTTATGATCCAATAAAACAGGTAGATATAAATATTAAGTTTTTTCACAACCCCAACAAAAGAGATTATAAGTAATGCATTTTGGGTAGCTTAAATTTCGCAGGTAAAATAATCCTTGTTCATGTGCATGTTTATCTGTGATATAATCTCTGACTATGGATAAACTTTATTAGTTTTCAAAAGGTTTCACTGAAGAGCGGAGCGTGTAAATTAAATTTGAATATGAATATTTCAAACAGAGTCCTTTTTGAAAATTTTTGCAATGCTTCGAATTCTAAAGAATTTGTGGAATTATTGTTTCAAAACCAAAACACAGAAATAAGTGTCACCAAAGAAATTAAAAAGAAACTTCAACAAGTATATTCTTTAATCAAACGAAAATGGATTGACTGTAGTAAACACAAAGAAAGATTTCTCTTTAAACAAGCAGAATTTTTAAATGGAACATTAACTTTACAAGAGGATGAAATTGAAGACAGTGACGATGACGTGCCAAGTACATCAAGAGGAAGGCCTTCGAAATCCTTGGATGCATGTGCAGAATACACCAAAAGGAGGAAACTATTGGAAACTACGACCAATATTTCGACTGAAAATGTGTCAATAGCTCTTAGTATGAAATATAATAAGGAGCATAATAAGACAAAAGCGGGCATCACAAAAGCAGTTTTGAGTGCTAGCCCATTACGAGTCCAGCGAATAAAAGAGAGTATTCCTACACCCCAAAGGGATCCAATTAAATATGATGGTCCGACTGCACTAGCCTTGTTCTTGGATATGGGACTTTCTAAGGAAAAGTACAATTTGATGAGAAAATCATTGAGAAGCCATTACGTTGACGTGTTTCCAAGCTATAATGTCTTAATGGAAGCTAAGAAAGACGCCACTCCATCAAACTTGATAGTAACAGAAACTTCTGTTGAAGTGAATATCCAAGATTTGGTGGACCATACAGCAAAGAGGATAATAAACAGCTTAGACAACCGGGAACTACAAGCACTACCAACAAAACTAAATTTGTTAAGCAAATGGGGATGCGATGGATCTTCTGGGCAAAGTGCATATAAGCAAAGAATAGTATCAGAAGATGGCGAAGTAGTATCTGATGCGAACATGTTTATGGCATCACTAGTTCCACTGCGTCTAAAAGATGATTTAATCGAATATTGGAAGAATCCAAGGCCTTCATCTGTGCACTTTTGCAGACCGATCCTTTTTAAATACGCAAAAGAGTCATGTGATATTATTCAGACAACTGTCAGCAACATAAGGAACCAAATAGAAAGTCTAGTGCCAACTGTAATTACTCTTAACGAAGAAAAAAATGTGATGGTTCAACATGAGTTCTTTCTGACTATGATAGACGGAAAAGTATTGAATGAACTAACTAGCACGAAATCCACATTATCATGTGCAATTTGCAAAAGGACACAAAAAAAATTTCGAAAAGATGCAGCCGATTTAGCCGAAGCAGATGAGAGAAATTACGAGTTTGGAATTTCGCCTTTGCACGCTAGAATAAGATGTATGGAGTTCGTGCTAAAACTAGCTTATGGACTTTGTGAGCAAGACGAGACCACCGACAAGAAGGAAGCCGAAAAAAGAAGAAAATTGGAAATACAACAAGAATTTAGGCAGCAACTTGGGTTGATACGCCAAAACAAGGATTCGGTAATACAAATGATGGAAACACTTCACGAAGATTTTTCGAAAATCCAGAAGTTACGTCAGCTATAACCCGGGTAGACGAAGAACTTTTAAAGAAACTGCAAGTGATTTTAAATGCACTATCATCTATGGAATCAATAAATGTTGATAAATTCAACGAGTATACTAAAAGTACTTCGGATCTTTTAAAATCCAAATATAGTCACAAACTCCTGACGCCAACACTTCATAAGATTCTGGACCATGGTGGAGAACTTATAAGCCATCAAATTTTACCGATAGGGGAACTTTCAGAAGAAGCACAGGAAGCAAGGAATAAAGACTACAAGCGATATCGATACTCAAATACATGCAAGGTTTCACGGAAACGACAAAATGAAGATTTATTTAACATGCTATCCATATCATCAGATCCACTTGTTTCATCTTTAAGACACGTTAGATCCCAGAAAGAGCTGAAAAAAAGCTACTGCCCAGAACTAATAAGTCTTTTAAATATTAGAAATGATGATGATGACAGTGAATTTTTTTCTGAAAATTAAAATTTATATTTACCTATTGTTTAAGAATATGATTTATGTATGTATTTTTTTTATTTTATAAATATAATATTTTTTATTATACTCGATTTAATTTTTTTTAATTGTTTGGTCCGTTTACTTTTTCCCTTTAGTGTTTCACATAATATATATCACTGAAAAAATGTATAAAATATTATTATACACCACTACATGCAAAAAAAAATACAATTTTTAATACTTAATACAAATATTTAGGAAATAGGTTCGTTATCTTTAAGCATCCACTGTTGTGATCAATTTTATTTTGGAACACCCAATGAACACTTAGGTGGTCATAGTTTTTGTTTTTTACAATTTTTGAAAGTTTTATTCAATTGTTTTTTCTGTTAATTCCTTTTTCTAAGAAAATCTTTTTTTAGCCAATGATTCCGAAACACCCTGTGAAACAATTTTCTTGAAATTCATTTTTTTAATAGCCCTGGAAATTTCCCTCAAATAAAAAAAAATTGTAGCAATATCTTCATGCGATCAAAAGTTATGATTTTTGCAACCAAAAAAGTCATTTTGGACCACCGTGCGGCGCTATGAAGCTTCCAAAAAAGGCTAAAATTTCGTATTTTGTAAGAATTTCAGTTTCCTCCCTCTTTAAAGCGCAATAACTCCTTAACCGTCGAGTTTTGGGTAATTTTTGTTTCGATCAATCTTTTAGATAATTTAATTGGCTAGCAACTGCATGCAAGCATTTTTATTTTGTGACCAATACAATCGGGTGAGGATTGATATAGTGATTTGTTAAAATATTCTCACTAACTCATTTTTTCTCTGTATGTCTTTTTGGTTGCTGCGATTTTAAACTAACTTTCAGATAAGCCAGAGACCCAAGCGCGTGCATGCCAGTCCCTGCACCCTTTCTTTAGTCCGTTTCATGCACCCCCGTCAAGGCCATACTCAGGATGCCAATGAGGGGGAGGGGGGCGAAATCATTCAAAAATTAATACTAGTATACAATGATCATAGTTTCTTTATCAACTTTTATCCAACAGCCACAATTATATAAAATAGATATACATAGCTATTGAAAAATGTGTTCAGTACGTACCTGTAGAGCCTAAGTCTTAGAGCTCTATACTTGAGTGGAAAATATAAAACGCCCAGCAAAGATTCATCAACAATATTAAGATATCCAAAGATTTTGAAATTAATAATTTGATTCTTTTCATTTAATTTTTTTATTGAATCTATGTATATATATAAAAATGAATTGGTGTCTGTTTGTACGCGCTTAACTCCGATGAATATCATCCAATTTGCATGGGGATTTTTTTGTTGGGTTTGTATTAAACCAGGTAAACGAATAGCGGAGCCGAATTTTTCAAATTTCGAACGGTATTTTTTAAAAATCGTTAAAACACAAAATTGCGGAACAAATATCAACAGATTATGAATTTGTTCTTTGTACAAGCATAACTAAATATTTTCCGATTTGCATGAGGATTTTTTTGTTGGATTTGTTTTCAACCAGGTAAACACACAACGGAGCCGGTTTTTTTTTTTTTTAATTTTTTTTTTTTTTTTCACTTGCAAAAGCAAACGAGTTTCTTCTACACTCCACCTGTGCAAATGACCCGTTCGCCAGAGCTGCTCTACTCGGAAATGCCTCGCTATTATATTTGAAATGCGCCGTACAAAAAATTTCAACTTCGAAAACAAAGGCAAGCTGTTGCCGGATATGCGGATGTGTATTAAACTGATGCGCTTGGTCGTATCTATGCTGTCCATCCAGGAAATGACGACTGCTTCTGTCTGCGATTGCTTTTGGTCAATGTGCCTGGTGAAACTTCGTACGAGAACCTGCGGACTGTTGATGGTGTGTTGTGTGCCACATTTAGAGAAGCCTGTCAGCGGATGAATTTGTTTGCCAACGACAATCATTGGGACGCAACACTTTCTCACAAAACGTTTCTCCTTTCGTTGATTTTTACTTCAATTCGGTCAAGATCCGACATAGCGCTTGCGATTGCCTCTTCTCGAATAGTGGCCACGTTGTTGGAAGGTGGTTGCTTAGCACATTCAGCGTTAAAATTGACACTGAATCTGCAGTTGAATGACGAACCAACATGCAATATTCCAAGAAATTCTGCTATGGCATAAGTGTTGAAAACTTTCAAAATTATCATCTGGGATGAATGCACAATGGCACACAAGAGAACATTGAAGGCTCTTGATCGAACAATGAAAGATCTACGGAACAATATAAGACGCATTGGAGGAGCAATGATATTGCTAGCCGGTGATTTCCGTCAAATTTTACCAGTAATCCCGCGATCAACGCCTGCAGATGAACTCAACGCTTGCCTAAAATTATTGTTTTTCTGGCTATACGTAAAGAAGCTGCAGTTGACGACGAACATGCGAGTTGCGTTGCAGAACGATACATCAGCCGATGATTTTGCAAAAAAACAATTGGCAATTATTGGAAATGGTCGAATTACCTTTGATGCTGCAACTGGCCTGATTTCGTTCCCGCTGAATTGTGAATTCACATCATAGAAGGAAGAACTCATCAGCAAAGTGTTCCCTAACATCGGTCACAATTATTTGAACCACGATTGGCTCAGTGAACGCGCGATATTAGCTGCGGAAAATAAGGACGTTGATGATTTGAATTTCATCATTCAAAATAAAATCGCAGCTCCACTGCATTCGTTCAAATCGGTGGATCGCATAACAAATGATGACGAAGCAACAAACTATCCAATTGAATTTTTGAATTCGTTGGATGTTCCCGGTCTATACCACCACACAATTTGCAACTGAAAGTCGGCTCTGTCATCATAATGCTGCGCAATCTGAACCAACCAAAACTATGCAATGGAACTAAGTTGACAGTGAAGAAACTCATGAACAACGTCATCCAAGCGACAATAATCAAAGGCAAGTTCAAAGGCAAAGAAGTTCTCATTCCAAGAATTCCTTTGATATCAACCGACTTGCCATTCGAGTTTAAGCGGATTCAGTTTCCCGTTCGACCCGCATTCGCCATGACAATTAACAAATCGCAAGGCCAATCGTTGCAAAAGTGTGGCCTTAATCTTGAATTCCCTTGCTTTTCACATGGACAACTGTACGTGGCGTGTTCGCGTGTCGGAAAGCAATCTGCATTTTTTGTTTATGCACCGGACAAAAAAACAAACAACGTTGTTTATCACAAAGCGTTGCAGTGACCTTATCATTTCTGTTTAAATAAAAGTAATTTTAATCAATTTAATATCAATTGTTTAATTCTTTCTTAAGAGAGGCTCGACTTTCGAAAGGGACATTTAGTCAATTTAAGGCGGAACGAAGTTCGCCGGGACAGCTAGTAATTAAATATTTTTCTTTTTTTTTTTATAAATAATGAAAAGTTAAAAAAAATTCCAAGATTACATAAGTCGTATTGACAACATGTCTGATAATTGAGAAAAAGTTAAGTTACATGAGCTTATCAAATACTATAAGAGTAAAATATTTACACTCTCGTGCGCTTAGACGGAGGTGGACTATGATCGGGTGCACAAGGTATGAGTGGAGTAGTATAGGAGTGAGTAGAAGGGAGTGGAGTAGGAGGGGATATAATAATAGGCTGTTGAGTAGAAGGGTGTGGAATAAGAGGGGAGGTTCCGTCGCTCGAATCTTCAGTATTCTGCATCGAAATAATGGGATCTTCGTCTTTGGAATCTTCATTTAAAATGGCATCAGGCCGGTTTTCGCAAGAATGACCACAGGAAAATTTGCACAAGCTGGAGCATGTTAAGCCAGCCTTTCTGCAGCCACAAGTTCCCATGCAGCCAGTCACACATTTACATGATACCGTTTTCAACAATTTGTGGGGAGCAGCATCCTCAGTGGTTTTAATGGGTTGCAAGCCTTTGCACCCTTTCGTCCAGCCAAAATCAAGAGGATTTTTTTTACTCCCATCCACGCTATGACCTGGTGGTAAGTTATGAGGAAATGAAAATATGCAGCTTTTGTTGTAGGCGGCAGCTTGGATAAATTCATTTTGGTTGAACTGCTTAGAAACTTGTAATAGCGTAACAAACTAAGCGATTGACCATGGTCCCCACCATATAAAGAGACCAAAATACGTTCTCCTGCCTCTGTAATTTCCTGAACGCTGGCATTTGGATCTCTGAACTTCTCAGCGGCCTCGAGTAAAAGTGGGTTTTTTTGAAAAATTTGGCAGAACTTGGTTTTTCCAAAACCAAAGATGTTTGAAGTGGTATCAGATCCACTTATAGCATGAAGGAGAAGAACGTTCTCTCTTGGACTAAAGTCATAAGATGAGGATGCATAGAAGCTATCCGGCAAATTAGCCCTCCCAGGTTTTCGGATGTAGACGTTCTCTACCCTAGGTATTGTTCCGGTCAGTAATATGAGCAAGTCGATGTCTTCCCCAACAATAATCACTGCATCATACTGTGAAGCCATGGCTTTTGCAGTGGCGACTATTAGAACATCAGCATCTTCTTCAGCTTGTATGGTGTTGATGTTTGCATCCTCCAGTTCAGTGACGAGAAGTTCTATAAATCGCTTCTTGTTGCGCTCATTGGATAGGAACTTCTCTTGCGGTGCTTGGTTGATAGTTGTATTTGTCTTACACCTTCTTGCCCGTTCAGCACTCTTAGTGTTTTGTAAAGCAGTTTTCTCAGGGTAGCCATCAAATATCACCATCACAGCAGTGCCATAGTGCCGATGAATAAACTTTATGTAATCTGCTAAAACGCCTCCAAAGGTTAAATTGCGATTCCAAACCACTTTGTGGAGAAGATATCCACCATCAACTACAACCATTCGACGATTGGGCAGTTGAAAGTCAGCTGGAAGTGGAGTGAATGCCGCATATAAAGTTACGCATCCCATCTTCATTAAACAGGAACATGGGAAATGGAGCAAGGTCGTAAGACATGTAATCTTTAAGATCTTCTTGAGATTGTTTAGCTATGCACATTCTTTGGAACAGTGTGAGTGGATCGACAGCAAACTTTTTTCAAATTTCGAACGGTATTTTTTAAAAATCGTTAAAACACAAAATTGCGGAACAAATATCAACAGATTATGAATTTGTTCTTTGTACAAGCATAACTTGGCTAAATATTTTCCGATTTGCATGAGGATTTTTTTGTTGGATTTGTTTTCAACCAGGTAAACACACAACGGAGCCGGTTTTTTTTTTTTTTTATTTTTTTTTTTTTTTCACTTGCAAAAGCAAACGAGTTTCTTCTCCACTCCACCTGTGCAAATGACCCGTTCGCCAGAGCTGCTCTACTCGGAAATGTCTCGCTATTATATTTGAAATGCGCCGTACAAAAAATTTCAACGTCGAAAACAAAGGCAAGCTGTTGCCGGATATGCGGATGTGTATTAAACTGATGCGCTTGGTCGTATCTATGCTGTTCATCCAGAAAATGACGACTGCTTCTGTCTGCGATTGCTTTTGGTCAATGTGCCTGGTGAAACTTCGTACGAGAACCTGCGGACTGTTGATGGTGTGCTGTGTGCCACATTTAGAGAAGCCTGTCAGCGGATGAATTTGTTTGCCAACGACAATCATTGGGACGCAACACTTTCTCACAAACCGTTTCTCCTTTCGTTGATTTTTACTTCAATTCGGTCAAGATCCGACATAGCGCTTGCGATTGCCTCTTCTCGAATAGCGGCCACGTTGTTGGAAGGTGGTTGCTTAGCACATTCAGCGTTAAAATTGAGACTGAATCTGCAGTTGAATGACGAACCAACATGCAATATTCCAAGAAATTCTGCTATGGCATAAGTGTTGAAAACTTTCAAAATTATCATCTGGGATGAATGCACAATGGCACACAAGAGAACATTGGAGGCTCTTGATCGAACAATGAAAGATCTACGGAACAATATAAGACGCATTGGAGGAGCAATGATATTGCTAGCCGGTGATTTCCGTCAAATTTTACCAGTAATCCCGCGATCAACGCCTGCAGATGAACTCAACGCTTGCCTAAAATTATTGTTTTTCTGGCTATACGTAAAGAAGCTGCAGTTGACGACGAACATGCGAGTTGCATTGCAGAACGATACATCAGCCGATGATTTTGCAAAAAAACAATTGGCAATTATTGGAAATGGTCGAATTACCGTTGATGCTGCAACTGGCCTGATTTCGTTCCCGCTGAATTGTGAATTCACATCATAGAAGGAAGAACTCATCAGCAAAGTGTTCCCTAACATCGGTCACAATTATTTGAACCACGATTGGCTCAGTGAACGCGCGATATTAGCTGCGGAAAATAAGGACGTTGATGATTTGAATTTCATCATTCAAAATAAAATCGCAGCTCCACTGCATTCGTTCAAATCGGTGGATCGCATAACAAATGATGACGAAGCAACAAACTATCCAATTGAATTTTTGAATTCTTTGGATGTTCCCGGTCTATACCACCACACAATTTGCAACTGAAAGTCGGCTCTGTCATCATAATGATGCGCAATCTGAACCAACCAAAACTATGCAATGGAACTAAGTTGACAGTGAAGAAACTCATGAACAACGTCATCCAAGCGACAATAATCAAAGGCAAGTTCAAAGGCGAAGAAGTTCTCATTCCAAGAATTCCTTTGTTACCAACCGACTTGCCATTCGAGTTTAAGCGGATTCAGTTTCCCGTTCGACCCGCATTCGCCATGACAATTAACAAATCGCAAGGCCAATCGTTGCAAAAGTGTGGCCTTAATCTTGAATTCCCTTGCTTTTCACATGGACAACTGTACGTGGCGTGTTCGCGTGTCGGAAAGCAATCTGCATTTTTTGTTTATGCACCGGACAAAAAAACAAACAACGTTGTTTATCACAAAGCGTTGCAGTGACCTTATCATTTCTGTTTAAATAAAAGTAATTTTAATCAATTTAATATCAATTGTTTAATTCTTTCTTAAGAGAGGCTCGACTTTCGAAAGGGACATTTAGTCAATTTAAGGCGGAACGAAGTTCGCCGGGTCAGCTAGTAATTAAATATTTTTCTTTTTTTTTATAAATAATGAAAAGTTAAAAAAAATTCCAAGATTACATAAGTCGTATTGACAACATGTCTGATAATTGAGAAAAAGTTAAGTTACATGAGCTTATCAAATACTATAAGAGTAAAATATTTACACTCTCGTGCGCTTAGACGGAGGTGGACTATGATCGGGTGCACAAGGTATGAGTGGAGTAGTATAGGAGTGAGTAGAAGGGAGTGGAGTAGGAGGGGATATAATAATAGGCTGTTGAGTAGAAGGGTGTGGAATAAGAGGGGAGGTTCCGTCGCTCGAATCTTCAGTATTCTGCATCGAAATAATGGGATCTTCGTCTTTGGAATCTTCATTTAAAATGGCATCAGGCCGGTTTTCGCAAGAATGACCACAGGAAAATTTGCACAAGCTGGAGCATTTTAAGCCAGCCTTTCTGCAGCCACAAGTTCCCATGCAGCCAGTCACACATTTACATGATACCGTTTTCAACAATTTGTGGGGAGCAGCATCCTCAGTGGTTTTAATGGGTTGCAAGCCTTTGCACCCTTTCGTCCAGCCAAAATCAAGAGGATTTTTTTTACTCCCATCCACGCCATGACCTGGTGGTAAGTCCTGAGAAAATGAAAATATGCAGCGTTTGTTGTAGGCGGCAGCTTGGATAAATTCATTTTGGTTGAACTGCTTAGAAACTTGTAATAGCGTAACAAACTAAGCGATTGACCATGGTCCCCACCATATAAAGAGACCAAAATACGTTCTCCTGCCTCTGTAATTTCCTGAACGCTGGCATTTGGATCTCTGAACTTCTCAGCGGCCTCGAGTAAAAGTGGGTTTTTTTGAAAAATTTGGCAGAACTTGGTTTTTCCAAAACCAAAGATGTTTGAAGTGGTATCAGATCCACTTATAGCATGAAGGAGAAGAACGTTCTCTCTTGGACTAAAGTCATAAGATGAGGATGCATAGAAGCTATCCGGCAAATTAGCCCTCCCAGGTTTTCGGATGTAGACGTTCTCTACCCTAGGTATTTTTCCGGTCAGTAATATGAGCAAGTCGATGTCTTCCCCAACAATAATCACTGCATCATACTGTGAAGCCATGGATTTTGCAGTGGCGACTATTAAAACATCAGCATCTTCTTCAGCTTGTATGGTGTTGATGTTTGCATCCTCCAGTTCAGTGACGAGAAGTTCTATAAATCGCTTCTTGTTGCGCTCATTGGATAGGAACTTCTCTTGCGGTGCTTGGTTGATAGTTGTATTTGTCTTACACCTTCTTGCCCGTTCAGCACTCTTAGTGTTTTGTAAAGCAGTTTCCTCAGGGTAGCCATCAAATATCACCATCACAGCAGTGCCATAGTGCCGATGAATAAACTTTATGTAATCTGCTAAAACGCCTCCAAAGGTTAAATTGCGATTCCAAACCACTTTGTGGAGAAGATATCCACCATCAACTACAACCATTCGACGATTGGGCAGTTGAAAGTCAGCTGGAAGTGGAGTGAATGCCGCATATAAAGTTACGCATCCCATCTTCATTAAACAGGAACATGGGAAATGGAGCAAGGTCGTAAGACATGTAATCTTTAAGATCTTCTTGAGATTGTTTAGCTATGCACATTCTTTGGAACAGTGTGAGTGGATCGACAGCAAACTTTTTTTCCCCAACCTTTAAGGCGTTTTTATCAAAAGCTAATGTAATTACTTTGTCCTTCTTTTTGAATGAAACATCTCCAAAGGTGTCACCGATGATTTTTGATACGCCTTTCAACCCAACTTCTAGAGCCTTGTGACAATTGACCTGGTCACTTCCCACAACTCCAGAGCTAATACTCATAATTAAATCAGATTCTGGGAAAGGAACATGTTTTGAAAACCACTCAAGTAACTTTTGAACATCATTATTATCACGATTGATCCTTGTGGGCCTCATCTCCACATGTTGTTCAGATGATGTTGCTGTCACATTGGTAAAGTTTTCCATCTCATTAACAATATTTTTGAGGTAAGTCATTCCCAGGGTCCATTTTAAAAGTGTGCTATCTGTCATTCCCCGACCGGGTAATCCTCCACCTATCTTCATGTCCTTCATAAGTAATTGCTCAATCGTCATATATGTCCAAATGACTGACCAAAATTTGTCTGTTCTTCGGATAGTAAAATAACCTTCCATGGTAAATTTCTGAAACTCTGTAGGATCCATTCTGTCTTGCAAGCACAACATTTCATGTAAATATAAATGGGAACTTTTTGTGTAGAACCAATGTCCCGCAGCATAGAAAATGGAATCATCTTTTCAACAGACTGCAAATGAAGTTTAAATCTACCCATTCTTTCACCCTCTATATACTGTTTAACAAGAGTTATCATGTTGAAATATTGCACCCAAGGTTGTGCAGTGGGTCCCCTGCGTTCTAAGCCTTGGAGAGCTTTTTTTAAATTTTTCCTTTACTGATTTTAGTTCTTGGATTTCATCAACTAAGAAAAATGATGAGCTTTGAACTTTTGATAAAAGTCTCTTAGATTCTTCTTTTTCATCATCGGTCAATTCAATTGTGTCCATTATCAATACGGCCAAAGCTTGGTGGGTCAATAAATGAGCCCTGAGTGCTCGCGAATATGCATGACCAGACATGATTTTAATGATGCTATTCTCAGCGTAAATAGTGGCGAACAGTTCATTAATTCCACTGCCAGACATAATGGTTCCAATTGCTCCCAGGTAGGACATTAGTAAGTGAAAGCCCGCAAGCCTCGCTATAACGTCTTTCAATTCTGGTTGTGTACCATTGTTGAGAATTTCCTGGGCCTTCATATATAGCGGCTGGTCAAACGTTACCAAGCAAGTTTTTTGCTTGATACTGTTACATTTTTGACGAGCAATAAGAAGTGCTGTGTAAACGGTGTCATGGTTGCTAGGTGGGGCATTAATGAATGGAAGGTAAATTATTTTTGATCGTTGGTATTCTTTGTTGCATGTAGCCTGTTCCATGAAACCATTCCATCCTGGCACATTCAAATCATTTGATTTTCCATATAACCACAGAATGTCAGTACTGGAAGGCAAAATAGAATCACTGACATCTGAGAGGCTATGAATGTCTTTAATTAAAACAATTTTTAAACCAGCGTTTGAGTTCTTAACAAACCTTTGAAGTTCTGTGGAACCAGCTTTTGAGACTAGTTCTGGTGCTGTTAATCTTCGCACGCGTTGAATGTTTCCTCCATGCTCAACTGCATCATGTGGAGTCAAGCATATTATTCCACCCATGGCATGAAATGTTCCAAGACCATCAATAGTATTTGTATTAAAGTCTGCGTTATCGAACACCAACTGGCAGAAAGCATCTGTACGTTCATATTGTATCAAGGGTGCTTGTGGTTGCATAATAGTAGAAACTTCAAGTAACTGAGCCTCGTGGTGACTTGATGAAAAACCAAGAGATGGCATCATATCAATAAGAAGCTTAGAACCAAATTTTCTATACATGAATACACTTATTCCTGTTAGGAGAGGTGACAGAAAGGACCTGGGCCGTGCAGCAGCAATGACAGCATGCGATAAGGCCACACATCTCTTCTTCCATTTATCGAAAAGGTTTTTTTTATTCTTCAGTATCACAGTTTCAAAGAATAAGAGTAAAGATTGTGGAATGTATGACTCTATATCATTCAAAAATTGATCGGATGGTGGATATTCATTGATATTGTAGACTTGAGAACGAATGTCCTCCAAAACTCAGCTGCTTTGACTACTCTCAATCTTTCTATTTGAGGATCGGCATTTTGATTGTGATACCAGTTTTCTGTGAGTATCTTATAACCTGTGTTCTTAAAACAAACAGATGACTTATTGGCTGATTCCACAAAAAGGATATCTTCTCCATACTTTTTTAGCAAACGGGATTTAACTGTTCTTCTATCAATTTTATAATCTCCCTCAATCGTATCTATCAACTCATCAAATGAAAATTGGCATTCCTCACTGTTCCTATCAAGATATGAATAAATGAATTCCATTGAATTATCTATCCGGGTAGGTATGCGGTCTGTACCCCCTTTCAAACTCAGAGGTTGGTGTTTGGTACAATTTCCTTTGGCAAAATAAGTGGTATTGTGCATCAGCCTTCTTTTGTTTTTCCCAAAACTCTGGTGAAACTCTTTCTCCACATAAAAAGCAATGCGTCTTGAACCGAAATCTTCCTTCATTATCTGACCTTAGCACTGATGTTAAAAGCTTTTTTTCATCTCCCCCATCACGCTTCCGATTCTGGGACGCAGTTATCATTCCACTGTTATTATATTTTTGTAAACAAGTATTGTGCACCAATTCATTTTTGAATGCCAAAAGTCGTGTATGATCAATCTGCCCCCTTTTAATACTTGATTTATATAAAGTCTCAACTCCTCTCTGTTTAACAACTATTGTGTCACTTCCTCCCAAACTTTTTTCACAAATAAAGCACACATTACCTGTAGTTCCTGATTGAGATGAAGAATCCATTGTATGTACACTGTTATTATCTCACATTAAAGTTAAAACACTAATTACACTTTTGAAACGGCGTGTAAAGTTTTGTTTAAAATACAACACAATTTTCTAAAATTTCACAAAGTATGACCGAAGCGAAAACCACAAACACAAGCTAAAATAAATTCGCAACAATCAAATGAAATAAAGAAAAATTTCAAACATTACTAATATTAGTTTTTGAATGATTTTGAACGCCAACCCCCCCCCCCACCCCGCCCTGATTGGCATCCTGAGCACGGGGGTGCATGAAACGGACTTAAGAAAGGGGTGCAGGGACTGGCATGCACGCGCTTGGGTCTCTGGCTTATCTGAAAGTTAGTTTAAAATCGCAGCAACCAAAAAGACATACAGAGAAAAAATGAGTTAGTGAGAATATTTTAACAAATCACTATATCAATCCTCACCCGATTGTATTAGTCACAAAATAAAAATGCTTGCATGCAATTGGTAGCAAATTAAATTATCTACAAGATTGATCGAAACAAAAATTGCCCTTAACTCGACGGTTAAGGAGTTATTGCGCTTTAAAGAGGGAGGAAACTGAAATTCTTACAAAATACGAAATTTTAGCCTTTTTTGGAAGCTTCATAGCGCCGTTCGTAGTGGATGTACAAAAATACTTCTCGCATCATATTTATAGTAAATTTTATAAACTACAAACTTGCATATTTATTTTTTCGATAAAATACACTGAAAAAAAATTATAGGCAAAAAAGTGACAAAAGTGCCGATTTTTTTTGGTTTTTCCAGGATTTTGAAGGGGGCGGAGGGGGCGTGGTTGTGTACATTTGGAATTTTCATCTACCAGCCATACTATATAACATATCAAAAATTTAGAACTACCCGACCTTTTGTAGGGTAAAATGTCTCTATTTACTGGACTAAAAGAAAGTTTTTAAAAGGACTGGATTTGCATGTAACTATGCATAACAAGTTCATTGATTTGCACGGCGCAGGTATAACAATATTCGTATGATATGACCCGCATGCGTAAATGCATGCAATTTTGTTGCGGTATACATACCTGCGGATCAGGTCGCTAAATTTTCAACCTGCGCTGCGCCTTGAAAGAGGGTTCATGAATCATGAATAAAAAATAGGTTTTTTGGGTTTTTATGAATGAAAATATTTATATTGCTGAAAACAGATGTGCATTCAGAATGCACGCGTGACTGCATGCATCAACGCACCTAAAACAGATGTGCATACTCTTCGAAAAATTTGATGCCTACTTCTGTCAAAAATATTTTATTCTTTGTCTATTCGTACGCATTAGTGTCACCAGTTTCAAAAAAGGTACGCTAATGTGAATAGCCATCTTTTGCGAATAAACTTATTTTTCGTAGTCAGTCCCCATTATGCAATATTTTTACTTCTCTAAAGTTGTCTGGCTAGCACCCTACTCAACAGTTTTTCAATTCAAAGAAATTTAACCGTGTCGACTTTATCGAAACTGGTGTAATTTAAGACACTCGTGCGTGCGAATACATGCTGCCTTTGTTTGAAGAAGGACAGGTACTGTCAAAATAAGTGATGCCAGATAGCAATTATTTGCAGTTTTTTCGTTTGTTGTTGTGGCTGCAATAAAACTAGGCATCCAATTTAGGAATAGAGACATCGTGCATTCACTGCAACCCCTGCATATTTTTGGTGGGGATGTCCCATAAGAACCTGTGTAAATTATTTTGACTGCACAGAAAATTATGCACATCTGTTTTGACCATATGACTTACATCCGTTAGAAGGTAGAAGGTTTATGTCAATTTAACGCCTATCCCTAGGAAAGGCTGACTATTTATCGTGTGGTGTTCGCTACATGGATAGGTATATATAATTTTTTTCTTATATTTGGTAGTGTATTTTAAGAACAAAACTGTAAAAACTATAGGTAGGCCTGTTTGTTTTTAAAGCCTTTGAAAACTGTTTGAGAATCATGAAGACCAAAGAAGATTAATATTATAACATCCTTCTTTTGTTCGATTATATTTTAACTTAAGAACGTCAAACTGTTGAAACTATTTAAATTATATTTAAAATATATTGTGCAAGAAAAAGCTTAAGCAATTAAGATTGTTATCCTTGTCAGTTTTTGGAAAAGTCATCCCATATTAATAAGCATTTAAAGTTGAAAAAAATGTCGTTAAGGCCGGATTTGAAGAAATTTTCAAATATGTTAAATAATAAAACCGTTAAAATCAGATTTCCTTTATTATCATGTGTAGGCAAAAACTAAAAACGCAGTTCTCTCCAAACCATTATAATGTGTGTTACAATAAAAGTTTAATAAAAATCGTTAGAACCTTTTCTATTTTCCGGAAGCTTTGGCAGTAGAAGTTTGTGAAATTTAAATAGAGAAATGTAATGTCAAAGTTAATATACATGTCAGGCTTAATCGGGTAATTGATCGGTGTGACCGCCTTTCGTGATTTATAAATCATTTAGCTAAATCAGGCCGGTGGAGACATAGTATTATGGTCATTTGAAAAAAAGCCGTTTAAAACTGATTTTTTTACCAAAATTTAAGCCAAAAACAAAAAATGCAGTTTTGTTCGAAATACATTAGGTAAGTTAAATTCTGAGTTTAATCAAAAACGTTGGAGCCGTTTTCGAGCAAATTCAAAAACAAAACAAAAACCTTACTTGAAAGGTACCAGTTTGAGCCGGACTAAAAAACAAATTTCCCTTATTATCATTTGTAGCCCAAAACTTAAGTGCAGTTTTCTTCAAAACATTCTATGTATATTCAATACAAAACTTAATAAAAATTGGTACAGCCTTTTTTGAGTAAATTAAATAAAACTAAAAAAAATTGGCCAAAACCTAGTGGCTCTTTGTATGGGAGCCACCATTTTAAAAAGAGTAACTGAAAAAAATGCAATGCTGCCTGATAGAGAGATGTAAGGAACTGTACCAAACAAAGTTTGAGTGAATTCGATACAACCGTTGCCAAATTATGGCCTATTGAAAAAAAGACGTTAAGACCAGATCTCCGTTATTAGCATTTTTTTCCAAAAAGTAAAAACGCAGTTCTCTCAAGAACACTAAAAGGATATAACACACAAAGTTTAATCAAAATCGTTAGAGCCATTTTTGAGCAAATTAGAAAAAACCAAAAAAAGTTGGCTAAAACTGAACCGCTAGTCGTATGGGAGCCACCATTTAGAAAGACTTCACTGATAAATTTACAAAGCCATCCTATAGAACACTATAAAGAACTATGTCAAACAAAGTTTGAGTCAATTCAATCGAGCCGTTGCAAACTTATGGCCATTTGAAAAAAGCCGTTTAAACCTGATTTTCCTTACGACGGTTTAAGCCAAAAACAAAAAACCCAGTTTTACATAAAATAATTTAACATAAGTTAAATTCTGAGTTTAATCAAAATCGTTAGAGCCGTTTTCGAGCAAACCAAAAATGAAAAAAACCGTTACATGAAAGGTACCAGTTTGAGCCGGGCTAAAACAAAACAAAAAAACCTCGACAATGGTTTTTCTTCAAACTGCTATATACCAAGTTTTAAGAAAATCCGTCAAGCCGTTTAGGCTGTAGCACATCCACACATCCGCACAGGCGCACAGACAGACCGACGAAGGGTATGCCGAAAACCACTTTTTCGGGCTTTACTATCATCGTAATGTCATGTTTGATTAAAACCTCGATTTTTTTTCTGCACGAAACCAATGCTTGCCCTATAGAGCAAGTAAAAAGTTATTGAGGGAAAACCGGAGCAACGTCGAAAAATTTCCAGTTTGACCCCCCCCCCCCCCCCCCTCTCCCTCTTTTAGCAAAGGGCCCTTGAGGTCAAAAACTTATCAAACTGTTAGTTTACCTACTATCTTTGAACAAAACCTCCAAGTTTCATCAACTTTGGATCTTCTTCCTCCTAAAAGTACCTGTCTACTGGACTAATTTTCGTTTGCCCACGCTTGGTTTCCTAAATAATTAAAATTCAAAATTTTGGTTGAAAGACAAAAAAAAAAAATGCACGACTGGGTCGCACGAACTTGCTCTTATGATAAGCAATTACGTAGTGGCTGCATATATGGATATTTAAAAAAAATTAAATAATTTTGAAAGTTCTTTTATTTTTACCTGCTCTATAGGGCAAGTATTGGTTTCGTGTAGAAAAAACAAACATGACATTACGATGATAGAGCAGCCCAAAAAAGTGGTTTTCGCCAAACCGTCCGTCGGTCTGTCTGTGCGTCTGTGCGGATGTGCGCTTTTTCACGTCATGCTACAGCCTAAACGGCTTGACGGATTTTCTTCAAACTTGGTATATAGCAGTTTGAAGAAAAACCATTGTCGAGGTTTTTTTTATTTTGTTTTAGCACGGCTCAAACTGGTACCTTTCGAGTAACGGTTTTTTTCAATTTGGATTTTCTCGAAAACGGCTCTTACGATTTTAATTAAATTTAAAATTTGGCTAACTTTAAACATTTCTAACAAAACTGCGGTTTTTGTTTTTGCCTCAAATGGTCGTAACGAAAATCAGGTTTTAACGGCTTTTTTTTCAAATAGCCATAAGTTCACAACGGCTTGATTGAATAAACTCAAACTTTAATTGACATAGTTTTTCATAGTGTTCTATAGGATAGTTTAGTAAATTTTTCACTGAAGCCTTTCTAAACGGTGGCTTCCATACAACGAGCCGTTTAGTTTTAGCCAACTTTTTTTCGGTTTTTTCTAGTTTTCTCGAAAATGGCTCTAACGATTTTGATTAAAGTTTGTGTGTTATATTCTTTTAGGGTTTTGAAGAGAACTGCGTTTTTAGTTTTTGGCTAAAAATGCAAATAACGGAGATCTGCTCTTAACGGCTTTTTTTCAAATGGCCATAAGTTGTCAACGGTTGCATCGAATTCTTTCAAACTTTGTTTGGTATAGTTCCTTACAGCTTTCTATCAGATGGCATTGATTTTTTTTCATTTTCTCTTTTTAAAAAGTTGGCTCCAATACAAAAAGCCACTAGATTTTGGCCTATTTTTTCATTTTTTCTAATTTATTCAAAAAAGGCTCCCCCATTTTTATGAAACTTTGTATGTAACATACTTAGATACTTCAAACAAAACTGCATTTTTAGTTTTTGGCTATACATGATAATAGCGGAAATTGCTTTTAACAGTATTATTAATTTGGCCATAAGTGGACATTTGTATCATTTATAACACCCACAAGATAACGTCTTATTTTAAATTTTAAAGGTTTCTTAACGTTAGCTTCCGTATATCGAGTTTTCCAGTTTTAGCAAAATTTTTTGGTTTTTACCAAATTTTTCAAAAATTAATTGTTCTTATTGATCGAAAAGTTTGTTTTCATCGTACTATTGCACCAACAGAGCAAGTACGTGCGACCCAGTCGTGCATTTTATTTAAATTAGCTTAAGAGTTTTCTCGGAAAAACTAAGTATGCAATAAAATTTCAAAGCTATGCGTCAATCTAGGAAAAAAAAAATATTGAAAATCGTTCGCCCAGTTTTTTTTTTTAAAAGGTTCTTTTTGAAAAACTTTTTCAAAAACTATTTTGAAATTTATTTGAGTATGCAAATATATGGCAATCTGTAGTTTACATTTGAAAATTAATTAAAAAAAAAAATCAATATACCCGTTTCCACAAAATTTTGTTTGAAAAAATTATAAAAAATCAAAATTTTTTTTTTTTGAAAATTTTTAAATGCCATATTAAAATAAAGTGCACTACTGGGACGTACGAACTTGCTCTAATGTGTTCAAATGAACTTGGGGCTTGAGATTTTCGGAAAAAAGCATTGAAAAAATCATATGAAATTTTATTAATCACTTAAAAATCAATAGTTAAAAGGTTTTTTGGAGAAAATGAAGTAAGCCATCAGATTTCTTTTGCTGTTTCAAAATTTAAGGAAATTTTTTTTCAAAATCGTTCGACCAGTTTTTTCAAAAAACTGTTTTTTTGAAAAACTTTTCGAAAACATATTCCAATTTTTTTTTTTTTGAGTATGCCAACTTCTAGAACATTGTAGTTTTTATCAGAAAAATAAAATTTAAAAAAAATTGATAAAACCGTTTTTGGAAAAAATAAGAAATTTTTTATTTTTTATTTTTTCCAAAAACGGTTTTATCATTTTTTTTTTTTAATTTTAAAACTTTTTTAAAAAACTCAAAAAAAACTTTGTTTGAAAAATTAAAGATTTTTTATTATTTCGTTTCTAATAGGGCTTCTACATTAAAAATTTCATCGAAATTCGTTCAGTGGCTTACGAGAAAATTGGATTTCAAAAAACCGGTCCTATGGGAGGTAGCGTTATAAGACTTTTCCTGAAAAATCTATTCCAACCAAAACATTAAGTTTGCGCAGAAAACAGCATTCAGAAAGTTTTATCAAAATCGTAGGAGCCGTTTTCGAGAAAAAATTAATGTTCACTAAAAATCGTATGGCAGATACCGTCAGTTTTAAAGCTAGAATGCTAATTGCAAAAACCCCTCTGTAGGACGTCATAATAATACTATCTACCAAGCTTGAAGCAAATCGGTCCAGCCGTTTAGGCTGTAGGTGCCGATACAGACAGACGGACAGACAGACAGACAGAATTGTCGGACCCACTTTTTTCGACTTCTCCATCATCGTAATGTTATGTTTGATTGTCCAAACGAATTGCGAATGCATAACTTGCCTTATAGTACCTATAATCGCAAGTAAATTTTATGAATGACTTCCTGTGGCCAAAATTTTATTGCAATCAAATGTATAATTTACGAGAAAATTTGATTTGAAAATACTGGTTCTATGAGAGGTACCGTTATTAGAAAAATTTTGAAAAAAAAATTTCTAACCGAAAGATAGATTGTCTTGCAAAAATAGCATTCTGAAAGTTTTATCAAAATCGTTAGAGCCGTTTTTGAGAAAATCAATTTTTGTCTTCAAGATTGTATGGCAGGTGCCGTTATTTTTGGACCTAGAGCAAAAATAAAAAATTCGTTCCGAGGGACGGCCAAATAAATCCTAAATACCAAATTTGAAGCAAATCGGCCCACCCGTTCAGCCTCCAGAGGCGCGAACAGACATACAGACAGACGGACGTAATTTCCAGACCCACTTTTTTCGACTTCTCCATGATCGTAATGTCATGTGTGATTGTTATCTCAAATTTGTTTTTCTGCACGAATCCATAACTTGCCTTATACATAGTACCTATAATCGCAAGTAAAAAAAAAAGTAAAAATCGATTTGTTGTATGCAGTTCGTTTGCCCATCGTAAGCCCACGTTTGCCCGTCAAAAGTTTTCGTTTGCCCACCCTTGGTTTCCCAAATAATCAAAATTCAAAATTTTGATTGAAAGACAAAAAAAAGATGTAAAAATCAGTTTTTTGTATGCAGTTCGTTTGCCCACCGTTAGCCCACGTTTGCCCATCAAAAATTTTCGTTTGCCCACCCTTAAAAAAAAAATTTAAAAAAATATTTGTTTTTTGGTTGAAAGCGATTGAATTAAATAAAATGCACGACTGGGTCGCACGTACTTGCTCTGAGGGTGCAATAGTACGATGAAAACAAAGTTTTCGAGCAATATGAAGAACTCATGTTTGGAAAAATTGGGAAAAAATTGGGAACAGTTTGGCTAAAACTGGAAAACCCGATATACAGAAGCTTACGTTAAGAAACCTTTAGTATATCAAATTTAGATGTCATCTTTTGGGTGCTATAAATGATATAAATGTCCGCTTATGGCCAAATTAATAAAATTCTTAAAACAAATTTCCGTTATTATCATTTGTAGCCAAAAACTCAAATGCAGTTTTCTTCAAAACATTTTATATAATTTTATTACATAAAAAGTATAATAAAAATCGGTAGAATCTTTTTTGAGTAAATTAAAAAAAAATACATAATTTGGCCAAAACCTAGTGGCTTTTTGTATGGGAGCCACCATTTAAAAAAGAGTAACTGACAAAAATGCAATGGCATCTGATAGAGAGTTGTAAGGAACTATACCAAACAAAGTTTGTTTGAATTCGATACAACCGTTGACAACTTATGGCCATTTAAAAAAAAGACGATAAGATCAGATCTCCGTTATTAGCATTTTTTGCCAAAAACTAAAAACGCAGTTCTATTAAGAACACTAAAAGAATATATTACACCAAATTTAATCAAAATCGTTAGAGCCATTTTTGAGCAAATTAGAAAAAACCTAAATAAGTTGGCTAAAACTGAACGGCTCGTTGTATGGGAGCTACCATTTAGAAAGGCTTCACTGAAAAATTTACAAAAATCGTTTGCCCATCGTTAGCTCACGTTTGCCCACCAACAATTTTCGCTTGCCCAACCTTGGTATCCCAAATAATCAAAATTCAAAAGTTTGGTTGAAAGACAAAAACAAAAAAAAAAAACAAAAAAGACGTAAAAATCGATTTTTTATGCAGTGCGTTTGCCCATCGTAAGCCCACGTTTGCCCACCAAACGTTTTCGGTTGCCCACCTTCCATTTTGAAAATATTGACAAGCTGGCACTCCACTTGTGTAATTTCTTATCGAAATTGAGGCAGTTCGTTTACCCATCGTTAGCCCACGTTTGCTTAACAAAAATGTTCGTTTTCCCACCTTCCCTTTCGAAAATATTGACAAAATAAAATTTTGAATTTCGTGAAGTTGGCATCCCACTTGTGAAATGAAATTTTTAATCGAAATTGATGCAGTTCGTTTGCCCATCGTTAGCCCTGGTTTGCCCACCAAACATTTTCGTTTGCCCGCCCTTGGTTTCCCAAATAATCGAAATTCAAAGTTTTGGTTGAAAGACAAACAAAAAAAAAAAGATGAAAAAATCGATTTTGTGTATGCACTTCGTTTGTCCATCGTTAGCCCACGTTTGCCAACCAAAAATTTTCGTTTGCCCACCCTTGGTTTTCCAAATATGTAATCAAAATTAAATATTTTAGTTGAAAGACAAAAAAAAAATATTTAAAAATACAAATAGGAATGAAAAATATTGCAGTACCTACTGCTACTTATTTCTATTCTAACTCACTTTTGATTTTTCTTCATTTCAATTACTACAACCTTTCGCCTATACTTTTAACAAGCGAATGAAGAAGCAGCGCATAGATTAATCTAAGATATGACCAATATTCAAATGCAGACGAGTGTCGCGGTGTTTCATTTAAGAAAATAAATCGCCAAAATATAACACCATAGCCAAGGATAAAAATCATTGCACCGTAAGAGCAACGAAAACCTACCGGTATCCAAGAGCGGCGCCAGGATATTTTTCATCTTTAATCATAATGGCAACCAACAACACCATCATGAGCAACCCTTCCTTTGTCCGCGATACCAGCTTTGTTGCAAACCACCGCCGCGCCGCCGCGGCCGTCTTTGTAGTGACCGATATATATAGAGAACTACCTAACCGTCCTATATTTTGCATTGCGAAAAATAGCGCACAGATCATCTCACCACGCTAAGCAGTAGTCATCACCAGTAGATGCAATTTCAACAAGTTTGTATTTTAACGGCGGCGGCGTACCTAAACAGTTTTTTAACTCGGTATCATTAAAATGTATTAAATAGTCAACAAAACAGAAATCAAATTAATATGCAAAAAAAAAAAAAAAAAAAAACATTGTACCTTTTCGGTTGACCATAAGGTAGGTAAGGTGTGTCGGTAAATTAATTACGTATTTTGAATATAAATAAACTAGTGCATAGTGCACTTATAAAAACCAAATCGATTCACCAATTGTTAGGGAAACCCAGAGGGAAAAGCCGCAAGATCCTTTACCCTCTCGGAATGTAACTAACGGGTGATTTTTTAGCTGGTTTGGTTTTGGCAACACTGGTTTTGACAGCTGACGTGTGTTTAGTACCTTGTGTCACTGTCAAACAGCTTCAGTTTGGTTTGCAATTTAACCATGGATCGTCTTACAAATGAACAACGCTTGCAAATTATTGAATTTTACTATCAAAATTCGTGCTCGGTTCGAAATGTTCATCTGGCCGAGGATCCGCTTTTTTATCGAAAAATTGTGTTCAGCGATGAGGCTCATTTTTGGTTGAATGGGTACGTAAATAAGCAAAATTGCCGCATTTGGAGTGAAGATCAGCCAGAAGCATTGCAACAGCTACCAATGCATCCCGAAAAAGCCACTGTTTGGTGCGGTTTATGGGCCGGCGGCATTATTGGGCCATATTTCTTCAAAGATGATGCGAATCGTAGCGTTACTGTCAATGGTGAACGCTGCCGAGCGATGATAACAAACTTTTTTTTGCCCGAAATGGAAGTTCTTGACTTGCATGATATGTGGTTTCAACAAGACGGTGCCACATGCCACACAGCACGCGAAACAATGGCGCAATTGCGAGGCGAGTTTGGTGAACAGTTAATTTCACGTTTCGGGCCGGTCAATTGGCCGCCTAGATCGTGCGATTTGACACCATTAGACTATTTTTTGTGGGGGTATGTCAAGGCTAATGTCTAAAGGGACAAGCCCGCTTCGATTGACGCACTGGAAGCCAACATCCATGCATTCATTCGTGAGATACCGGCCGATATGTGTGAAAGAGTATGCCAAAATTGGACTCAGCGGATGGGCTACCTGAGACACAGCCCCGGTCAACATTTGCATGAAATTATCTTTAAACATTAAATTGCAAGGTTCAAACTATCGATTCAAATAAATATTTCATTCATTTTTTCGAATTTTTTGTGTTTTTTTTTTTTTAAAGTTCTAAACCTCTTAAAAAATCAAGTTGAATTAAATTATCTGATTGGTTAATATGTATACCTCATATAAAGCTTTCAATTTTGTTCTTATTTGGTTCACATTGACTAGTATATTTTGATCTTCCCAATTGGGAATTTTTCATTTAAACAGCAACAAATTTAAGTATCTTGGAAACGTGCTTGTATGATAAATATATTTATAAAAAATGATCTGATTGGTACGTACAAGCAGTGCCGGATTAACCACGTAGCAAGAGTAGCAATTGCTACGGGCCCCGCGCGAAAGGGGGCCCCGCATATTTAAATCCACTCATCTCTGCCTGAGCGTAATTTTTTTGAGTGAAACTTATTAAGATGTGGTATATTGAATTTTTTTGATGTCACAAGAACGTGAAACGTTACAACTTTTCCTATTAAGACAATCCACCGTCAGACACTCGGTACCCGACTATTTCCTTGGCGTAAATAAATAACCGAATTTCGAACGGTAAACGCACAAGTTCTACAAAAAGTTGCTTGCATAAAAGTGTAGAATTTCAGTCGGCCTGATAATCAGCTCTACAAAAAGTCTGACGTATGCAAGCACTCTTACCCGACATTTAGTGTGGATGTGTAGCAGAATTGAAATGGGTCGATTTTAATTGTTAAAATTATCTCTTTATTTGTAAGATTAACAGACTTATTATTTTTAGTATAATTTAGTAACCATATACCAAAAATCTACTTTCTAGAATATAAGTATATTGGGTTATAGAAGTTATGACTAAAAAAATTATAATTATTAATATTAATCTTAAAAGAGAGATTTCCTCAAATTGAATTTTCCATAACCATTTCGTAATCTTGATATAGTAAGATCATTACCAAATTCATAAACAGCAATGCATTCAATAAACTATTTACAGAACCAAAGAAGTTTAAATTCTAGACGCGAGAGTCTCTATAATTTTTTTTCCGCTTCTACACATCGTTGGAGTCTTCTTACGGAAGCTCTTACTTCGAAAATTCCGATTTTGAAAAGGTTGTCGGATACTAGGTGGTCCGCCAGAGCTGATGCTACAAGGGCACTTTTATGTGGTTTTCCCACTATCAAGCAAGTTTTGGATGCCATTTCCAATAATATAAGATCAAAAGGCAGAGTGTCGTAATCAAGCTTACGGACTTGTTTCAAAGATGAATAAGTTGGAAACGGGAATAATGACAATTACGTGGAATTGAATCCTAGAACGCATGCAAGCAACTAGTGCGTCGCTGCAATCGTCTAAAATAGACCTGAATATGGGATACAGCCTTTATGAATCATTACATGGATATGTCCAAACAATGCGATCTACATTTTCAAATATTGAAGCACAAGCCAAAGAGCTGACAGGCTGTCATGAATATCAGCAACAGACTTCAAGACGACGCAAGCGGAACACAAAGTACGACGATTTTAGCGGTTCTAGTACACTTGACGAATTTGTTGAGAACGAAACACCTGTTAAAAAGTTTGAAATTGAGGTGTTTGTTGTCATTATTGATAGCACACTATCTGCTTTAGACAAACGCATGAAAGCATATCAAAAACTTACTAGTGTTTTTGGAATATTTCGACAGTTAAAATCTATGACGAGATTTTAAAAAAAACACCAATTATAGTCAGTGCTTATGAAAATGATTTGGAAGACAGCCTAGACAACGAATTAGTGCAGTTTGCGGAGCTGCTGAAAACGGATGTGGCTAGTGCGATTGACAGTATACGAAAAACGAAGCTCTGGAAATTCAATATTATAAATTCCTAATGGACAATTCATTAGAATCATGTTTCCCCAATTTAGAAATTGCCTTGCGCATTTATTTATCTCTCATGATCACTAACTGCAGTGGCGAACGTTCATTTTCGACATTAAAGCGCATAAGAAATGAGTTAAGGAAAACTATGAGACAAGAACGTCTGAATTATCTCGCTTTGATGAATATAGAATATGATTTGCTCAGAAAAATTGGTACGAATAGTATTATTTCTAAATTTGCCCACATGAAATCTAGAAAAGTTACTTTGTAAAAGTTTAAAAAATAATAAGGGAACAGATAAATAAATATAAAACATTATTTAAAGTATACCATTGATAAAATATAACATTAGCTATTCCTAAAAATATAATATACTTTGTATTAAATTTAAACTCTGAAATATGTATTGAAAAAAATAATTTGTGTAGTATCATCAGTTTTCAATTGTTAGTTTCCTATCAAAATTATTCTAAATTGCCAGGAAATCTCATCTCAGGCTTTTTGTACTTGTCAGAGCCTAACAGCGCCTATAGTAATTTACTACACTATTAATTACCCACAAAATTGTAACCTATAGATAGCAAATAAACGTATTGAGTATTGAGTATTGAATTGTTTTTTTACCACTTTATACTTAAGAACCCATAGTAGATCGAGGGCTCTTTGAAAGAATTTGCTACGGGCCCCGCGCTTGCTTTTTTTTTTTTTTTTTTAAACTCTGAAATATGTATTGAAAAAAATAATTTGTGTAGTATCATCAGTTTTCAATTGTTAGTTTCCTATCAAAATTATTCTTAATTGCCAGGAAATCTCATCTCAGGCTTTTTGTACTTGTCAGAGCCTAACAGCGCCTATAGTAATTTACTACACTATTAATTACCCACAAAATTGTAACCTATAGATAGCAAATAAACGTATTGAGTATTGAGTATTGAATTGTTTTTTTACCACTTTATACTTAAGAACCCATAGTAGATCGAGGGCTCTTTGAAAGAATTTGCTACGGGCCCCGCGCTTGCTTAATCCGGCATTGCGTACAAGTAGCCATTTTTAATAATAAAATAATAATAAAATAAAGTGCACGACTGTGTCGTACAAACTTGCTCTAATGTGTTCAAATGGGTTTGGGTGCTTGAGATTTTGGGAAAAAAGCGTTGAAAAAATCATATGAAATTTTATAAATCACTTTAAACCAATACCATAAACGTTTTTTGGAGAAAATGAAGTAGGCCATCAGGTTTCTTTTACGTTTTTGAATTTAGACGAAAATTTTTTTCAAAATCGTTGGACCAGTTTTTTCAAAAAACAGTTTTTTTTAAAAACTTTTCGAAAATATATTCCAAATTTTTTTTGAGTATGCCAACTTCTAGCACTTTGTAGTTTTTATCAGAAAAATAAAATTAAATAAATATAGATTAAACCGTTTTTGGAAAAAACAAAAGTTAAAAAAAAATTTTGAAACTTTTTTTAAAAACTCAAAAAAATTTTTTTTGGAAAAATTAACAATTTATATTATTTCGTTTATAAAAGGGCTTCCACATTAAAAATTTCATCGAAATCCGTCAAGTGGCTTACGAGAAAATCAGATTTCAAAAAACCGGTCCTATGGGAGGTACCGTTATAAGACTTTTCCTGAAAAATCTATTACAACCAAAACATAAAATTTGCACAGAAAACATCATTCAGAAAGTTTTATCAAAATCGTAGGTTCCGATTTTGAGAAAATTTAATTTTTCACAAAAAATCGTATGGCAGGTACCGTTAGTTTTAGAGCTAGGATGCTAATTCCAAAAACCCCTCTGTAGGACGTCATAATAATACTATGTACCAAGTTTGAAGCAAATCGGTCCAGCCGTTTAGGCTGTAGGTAACTATACAGACAGACATACGGACAGACAGACAGAATTGTCGGACCCACTTTTTTCGACTTCTCTATCATCGTAATGTCATGTTTGATTGTTAGATTTTTTTTTTTTTTTTTTACGAATGCATAACTTGCCTTATAGTACCTATAATCGCAAGTAAAATAAAGTGCACGACTGGGTCGTACGAACTTGCTCTAATGTGTGAAAATAGTTTTGGGTGCTTGAGATTTTGGGAAAAAAGCGTTGAAAAAATCATATGAAATTTTATAAATCACTTTAAAATCAATACCTAAAACGTTTTTTGGAGAAAATGAAGTAAGCCATCAGGTTTCTTTTACGTTTTTGAATTTTGACGAAATTTTTTTTCAAAATCGTTGGACCAGTTTTTTCAAAAAACAGTTTTTTTTGAAAAACTTTTCGAAAATATATTCCAAATTTTTTTGGAGTATGCCAACTTCTACCACTTTGTAGTTTTTATCAGAAAAATAAAATTAAAAAAATATAGATTAAAAGGTTTTTGGAAAAAACAAAAGTTAAAAAAAAATTTTGAAACTTTTTTTAAAAACTCAAAA
Organism: Platycheirus albimanus; assembly: GCA_916050605.2. NCBI lineage: Eukaryota > Metazoa > Arthropoda > Insecta > Diptera > Syrphidae > Platycheirus > Platycheirus albimanus. Next base: position 205,984,123 of record OU696696.1, read on the forward strand.
AATCTTTTTTAGGAAAAATTAAAAATTCATATTATTTCGTTTATAAAAGGGTTTCTACATTAAAAATTTCATCGAAATCCGTCCAGTGGCTTACGAGAAAATCGGATTTCAAAAAACCGGTCCTATGGGAGGTACCGTTATAAGACTTTTCCTGAAAAATCTATTCCAAGCAGAACATAAAGTTTGCACAGAAAACATCATTCAGAAAGTTTTATCAAAATCGTAGGAGCCGTTTTTGAGAAAATTTAATTTTTCACAAAAAATCGTATGGCAGGTACCGTTAGTTTTGGAGCTAGGATGCTAATTCCAAAAACCCCTCTGTAGGACGTCATAATAATACTATGTACCAAGTTTGAAGCAAATCGGTTAAGCCGTTTAGACTGTAGGTAACTATACAGACAGACATACGGACAGACAGACAGACAGACAGACAGACAGAATTGTCGGACCCACTTTTTTCGACTTCTCTATCATCGTAATGTCATGTTTGATTGTTAGAATTTTTTTTTTTTTTTTTTACGAATGCATAACTTGCCTTATAGTACCTATAATTGCAAGTAAAAAGAGGTTAAAATAAAATATGAAGATCAGAAGCATCTAAAGATAACAATATATATTTATTAACCTGTTTGATATCAAAACTATAATTTAATTTGAATGATATTATTTAGGTAATTAGGTAAAACGGGTGTTGGTAAGGAAAACAATTAGCTATTTAATGTTGATACCTACTTACTGTAATAATTATCTATTTCTTTATATACTATATTTACATTTTAAAACTTTACTATATTTATAAACTTATCATTTTTGTAGAAAAATTTATTTGAAATATAACTTTAAATTTGATTTGATAGGTATCATAAATATATTCTAAGGCTATATGTAGGAACCTATCAGTATTAGGTACTATAGGTGCGGGGTAGAAGCATAGTTTAGTTAGTTGTAAGTAGTACAGTTAAGCTCGTATGAGTTGGATATTTTCATATTTCTTAGCACCTTGTGCATTTGGTGACAAAAAAAACAAGCTGTATGTGTAATATGGTATGCGTAAAATTTGTAAATTTTGTATGTACCTACTTGTACCTATCTGTTTTTTACTTGCGATTATAGGTACTATAAGGTAAGTTATGCATTCGTACAAAAAACATTTTTTTTTTTGGCAATCAAACATAACATTACGATGATAGAGAAGCCTAAAAAGTGGGTCCGACAATTCTGTCTGTCTGTCTGTCTGTCTGTCTGTCTGTCTGTCCGTCCGTCTGTATCGGCACCTACAGCCTAAACGGCTCGATCGATTTGCTTCAAACTTGGTAGATAGTATTATTATGACGTCCTACAGAGGGGTTTTTGGAATTAGCATTCTAGAATTAAAACTAACGGTACCTGCCATACGATTTTTAGTGAAAAATTAATTTTTCTCAAAAACGGCTTCTACGATTTTGATAAAACTTTCTGAATAGTGTTTTATGTGCAAGCTTTATGTTTTGGTTGGAATAGATTTTTCAGGAAAAGCCTTATAACGGTACCTCCCATAGGACCGTTTTTTTGAAATCCGATTTTCTCGTAAGCCACTTGACGGATTTCGATGAAATTTTTAATGTAGAAGCCCTTTTATCAAATAAATAATACAAATTCTTAAATTTTTCAAAAAAAGTTTTTTTGAGTTTTTTAAAAAAGTTTTAAAATTTTTTTTTTATTTTTATTTTTTCCAAAAACGGTTTAATCTATATTTTTTTAATTTTATTTTTCGGATAAAAACTGCAAAGTGCTAGAAGCTGGCATACTCCAAGAAAATTGGGAATACATTTTCGAAAAGTTTTTCAAAAAAAACTGTTTTTTGAAAAAACTGGTCGATTAATTTTGAAATTTTTTTTTGTAAAAATTCAAAAAAGTAAAAGAAACCTGATAGCTTACTTCATTTTCTCCAAAAAACGTTTTAGGTATTGATTTTTAAGTGATTTATAAAATTTCATATGATTTTTTCAACGCTTTTTTCCCAAAAGCTCATGCACCCAAGACCATTTTAACACATTAGAGCAAGTTTGTACGACCCAGTCGTCCACTTTATTTATTTATACATTCCGTGATATTGGCATAGGTACCTAATTATATTGTATGCTATGTAATTACATTATAGGTATTATTAGAAAGACATAAGCATAATAAGACATAATTTTCGTATGGGAAAACCGAGGTATAAAAAAACAAATTGGATGTACCTAATATTAGATATAGATGTGCAATGGGAACCAGGATGCATATCAAGTTCAAGTATAGGTATATTATTTAGTTGGACTTGAGACTTTCACAATGAGGAGCAACCTTAACAAAATTTAAAATTTAATATTCTCCATATTTTCTAGATGGAGGGTGATATAGGCAAACGATAATTTTTGATGGTCAACGTGGCTTAAAATAGTTTATTTTAAAATATATTTGTTTGTCTTTCAACCAAAATTTTTAATTTTGATTTGATTTTGATTTGGGAAACCACGGGTGGGCAAACGAAAATTTTTGGTGGGCAAACGTGGGCTAACGATGGGCAGGCGAACTCCATCAATTTCGATAAAAAATTCCACAAGTGGGGTGCCAACTTCACGAAATTCGAAATATGTAATCAATTAACCTACACATTCGCCTTATAGTCACCAAAAAAGTAGGTACAATGTTTTATTTATATTATTTTTTTGCATATTAATTTGTTTTCTGTTTTGTTGACTATTTAATACATTTTAATGAAAACTGTTTAGGTACGCCGCGCCGCCGGCGTTAAAATACAAACTTGTTGAAATTGCATCTAGGTACTGGTGATGACTACTGCTTATGGTAGTTCCACACTATCCTACAGTGTAGTACGACATGTCAAAAAAAAGTGTGAAGGAATGTGTGATGGTTTTACATTCATTCCTAAAAAAATATTTCAGATCTAAACACATGTCAAATCGTATGAGATCTGCGCTGTCATATTCTGTTTCCACACTATTATACACTTGTTTCATCACACATTTTTGACATGTCGTATCACACTGTGGGATAGTGTGGAACTACCTTTAGCGTGGTGAGACGATGTTTGCGCTATTTTTCGCAATGCAAAATATAGGACGGTTAGGTAGTTCTCTATATATCGGTCACTACAAAGACGGCCGTGGCGGCGCGGCGGTGGTTTGCAACAAAGCTGGTATCGCGGATAAAGGAAGGGTTGCTTATGATGGTGTTGTTGGTTGCCATTATGATTAAAGATGGAAAATATCCTGGCGCCGCTCTATTATACCGGTAGGTTTTCGTTGCTCTTGCGGCGCAATGATTTTATCCTTGTTATGGCTATGGTGTTATATTTTGGCGCTTTTTTTTCTTAAAAGAAACACCGCGACACTCGCCTGCATTTGAAAATTGGTCATATCTTAGATTGATATGCGTTGCTTCTTCATTCGCGTGCGAAAAGTATAAGAGAAAGGTTATAGTAATTGAAATAAAGAAAAATCAAAAGTGAGTTAGAAATAAGTAAGTACTGCAATATTTTTCAAACCTATTTGTATTTTTAAATATTTTTTTTTGTCTTTCAACCAAAATTTTTAATTTTGATTATTTGGAAAAACAAGGGTGGGCAAACGAAAATTTTTGATGGACAAATGTGGGCTAACGATGGGCAAACGAACTGCATACAAAAAATCGATTTTTAGATCTTTTTTTTTTGTTTGTCTTTCAAATAAAATTTTGAATTTTGATTATTTGGAAAACCAAGGGTGGGCAAACGAAAATTTTTGGTGGGCAAACGTTGGCTAACGATGGGCAAACGAACTGCATCAATTTCGATTAAAAATTTCATTTCACAAGTGGGGTGCCAACTTCACACAGCCAAGAAGGAATGCGAAAATGCTAATATCATAATATTCATATTCATATTCATATTCATATTCATATTCATATTCATATTCATATTCATATTCATATTCATATTCATATTCATATTCATATTCATATTCATATTCATATTCATATTCATATTCATATTCAATATTCATATTCATATTCATATTCATATTCATATTCATATTCATATTCATATTCATATTCATATTCATATTCATATTCATATTCATATTCATATTCATATTCATATTCATATTCATATTCATATTCATATTCATATTCATATTCATATTCATATTCATATTCATATTCATATTCATATTCATATTCATATTCATATTCATATTCATATTCATATTCATATTCATATTCATATTCATATTCATATTCATATTCATATTCATATTCATATTCATATTCATATTCATATTCATATTCATATTCATATTCATATTCATATTCATATTCATATTCATATTCATATTCATATTCATATTCATATTCATATTCATATTCATATTCATATTCATATTCATATTCATATTCATATTCATATTCATATTCATATTCATATTCATATTCATATTCATATTCATATTCATATTCATATTCATATTCATATTCATATTCATATTCATATTCATATTCATATTCATATTCATATTCATATTCATATTCATATTCATATTCATATTCATATTCATATTCATATTCATATTCATATTCATATTCATATTCATATTCATATTCATATTCATATTCATATTCATATTCATATTCATATTCATATTCATATTCATATTCATATTCATATTCATATTCATATTCATATTCATATTCATATTCATATTCATATTCATATTCATATTCATATTCATATTCATATTCATATTCATATTCATATTCATATTCATATTCATATTCATATTCATATTCATATTCATATTCATATTCATATTCATATTCATATTCATATTCATATTCATATTCATATTCATATTCATATTCATATTCATATTCATATTCATATTCATATTCATATTCATATTCATATTCATATTCATATTCATATTCATATTCATATTCATATTCATATTCATATTCATATTCATATTCATATTCATATTCATATTCATATTCATATTCATATTCATATTCATATTCATATTCATATTCATATTCATATTCATATTCATATTCATATTCATATTCATATTCATATTCATATTCATATTCATATTCATATTCATATTCATATTCATATTCATATTCATATTCATATTCATATTCATATTCATATTCATATTCATATTCATATTCATATTCATATTCATATTCATATTCATATTCATATTCATATTCATATTCATATTCATATTCATATTCATATTCATATTCATATTCATATTCATATTCATATTCATATTCATATTCATATTCATATTCATATTCATATTCATATTCATATTCATATTCATATTCATATTCATATTCATATTCATATTCATATTCATATTCATATTCATATTCATATTCATATTCATATTCATATTCATATTCATATTCATATTCATATTCATATTCATATTCATATTCATATTCATATTCATATTCATATTCATATTCATATTCATATTCATATTCATATTCATATTCATATTCATATTCATATTCATATTCATATTCATATTCATATTCATATTCATATTCATATTCATATTCATATTCATATTCATATTCATATTCATATTCATATTCATATTCATATTCATATTCATATTCATATTCATATTCATATTCATATTCATATTCATATTCATATTCATATTCATATTCATATTCATATTCATATTCATATTCATATTCATATTCATATTCATATTCATATTCATATTCATATTCATATTCATATTCATATTCATATTCATATTCATATTCATATTCATATTCATATTCATATTCATATTCATATTCATATTCATATTCATATTCATATTCATATTCATATTCATATTCATATTCATATTCATATTCATATTCATATTCATATTCATATTCATATTCATATTCATATTCATATTCATATTCATATTCATATTCATATTCATATTCATATTCATATTCATATTCATATTCATATTCATATTCATATTCATATTCATATTCATATTCATATTCATATTCATATTCATATTCATATTCATATTCATATTCATATTCATATTCATATTCATATTCATATTCATATTCATATTCATATTCATATTCATATTCATATTCATATTCATATTCATATTCATATTCATATTCATATTCATATTCATATTCATATTCATATTCATATTCATATTCATATTCATATTCATATTCATATTCATATTCATATTCATATTCATATTCATATTCATATTCATATTCATATTCATATTCATATTCATATTCATATTCATATTCATATTCATATTCATATTCATATTCATATTCATATTCATATTCATATTCATATTCATATTCATATTCATATTCATATTCATATTCATATTCATATTCATATTCATATTCATATTCATATTCATATTCATATTCATATTCATATTCATATTCATATTCATATTCATATTCATATTCATATTCATATTCATATTCATATTCATATTCATATTCATATTCATATTCATATTCATATTCATATTCATATTCATATTCATATTCATATTCATATTCATATTCATATTCATATTCATATTCATATTCATATTCATATTCATATTCATATTCATATTCATATTCATATTCATATTCATATTCATATTCATATTCATATTCATATTCATATTCATATTCATATTCATATTCATATTCATATTCATATTCATATTCATATTCATATTCATATTCATATTCATATTCATATTCATATTCATATTCATATTCATATTCATATTCATATTCATATTCATATTCATATTCATATTCATATTCATATTCATATTCATATTCATATTCATATTCATATTCATATTCATATTCATATTCATATTCATATTCATATTCATATTCATATTCATATTCATATTCATATTCATATTCATATTCATATTCATATTCATATTCATATTCATATTCATATTCATATTCATATTCATATTCATATTCATATTCATATTCATATTCATATTCATATTCATATTCATATTCATATTCATATTCATATTCATATTCATATTCATATTCATATTCATATTCATATTCATATTCATATTCATATTCATATTCATATTCATATTCATATTCATATTCATATTCATATTCATATTCATATTCATATTCATATTCATATTCATATTCATATTCATATTCATATTCATATTCATATTCATATTCATATTCATATTCATATTCATATTCATATTCATATTCATATTCATATTCATATTCATATTCATATTCATATTCATATTCATATTCATATTCATATTCATATTCATATTCATATTCATATTCATATTCATATTCATATTCATATTCATATTCATATTCATATTCATATTCATATTCATATTCATATTCATATTCATATTCATATTCATATTCATATTCATATTCATATTCATATTCATATTCATATTCATATTCATATTCATATTCATATTCATATTCATATTCATATTCATATTCATATTCATATTCATATTCATATTCATATTCATATTCATATTCATATTCATATTCATATTCATATTCATATTCATATTCATATTCATATTCATATTCATATTCATATTCATATTCATATTCATATTCATATTCATATTCATATTCATATTCATATTCATATTCATATTCATATTCATATTCATATTCATATTCATATTCATATTCATATTCATATTCATATTCATATTCATATTCATATTCATATTCATATTCATATTCATATTCATATTCATATTCATATTCATATTCATATTCATATTCATATTCATATTCATATTCATATTCATATTCATATTCATATTCATATTCATATTCATATTCATATTCATATTCATATTCATATTCATATTCATATTCATATTCATATTCATATTCATATTCATATTCATATTCATATTCATATTCATATTCATATTCATATTCATATTCATATTCATATTCATATTCATATTCATATTCATATTCATATTCATATTCATATTCATATTCATATTCATATTCATATTCATATTCATATTCATATTCATATTCATATTCATATTCATATTCATATTCATATTCATATTCATATTCATATTCATATTCATATTCATATTCATATTCATATTCATATTCATATTCATATTCATATTCATATTCATATTCATATTCATATTCATATTCATATTCATATTCATATTCATATTCATATTCATATTCATATTCATATTCATATTCATATTCATATTCATATTCATATTCATATTCATATTCATATTCATATTCATATTCATATTCATATTCATATTCATATTCATATTCATATTCATATTCATATTCATATTCATATTCATATTCATATTCATATTCATATTCATATTCATATTCATATTCATATTCATATTCATATTCATATTCATATTCATATTCATATTCATATTCATATTCATATTCATATTCATATTCATATTCATATTCATATTCATATTCATATTCATATTCATATTCATATTCATATTCATATTCATATTCATATTCATATTCATATTCATATTCATATTCATATTCATATTCATATTCATATTCATATTCATATTCATATTCATATTCATATTCATATTCATATTCATATTCATATTCATATTCATATTCATATTCATATTCATATTCATATTCATATTCATATTCATATTCATATTCATATTCATATTCATATTCATATATTTATTCGCATAGATTTATACCATAAGATACAATATCTTTGAAGGCAGTATAAACTTAATTGATTAGTTTTCATAATGTGTTCTAAGTTACAACAAAAGAAAAACAAATGAATTCCAATGAAAGAAATAACAATTTTTGAATTTTAAAAATAAAATAAAAAAAGCAAAAGAGAATAATAATAGTTTCATATTAGTTATCGGAAAAAAAACAATAATAATTACATTGACTAAAAAAAGAAAAATATGTGTGGTTTTATGAAACCACCGTAAAAGTGAAACTAACGAGCGCCTTTCACTTTATCCCTACTCCGCGGCCGACCGTCACGCGACATGCAACACACAGACGAAAAAGTTTGAGACGATGTACCTAATAAAAGTTTCACTTTAAAAAGAGAAAAGGAAATAAGAAAAGAAAAGAAAAAAGAAAGAAAATCATCATCACATAAGGTCTCCAAGTACTCCTTGAGTTTAATACTGAATAACCTAGTACAACATAATTGTCATCCTTATTGATCGGGGAAGAGAATTCCACAAACGTATCGCATTTATAAATAAAGTGCACGACTGGGTCGCACGAACTTGCTCTAATGTGTTAAAATGATTTGGAGTGCTTGAGATTTTGGGAAAAAAGCTTTAAAAAATCATATGAAATTTTATAAATTACTTAAAAATCAATACCTTAAACGTTTTTTGGAGAAAACGAAATAAACCTTCAGGTTTCTTTTACTTTTTTGAATTTTTACAAAAAAAAATTTCAAAATCGATCGACCAGTTTTTTCAAAAAACAGTTTTTTTTGAAAAACTTTTTGAAAACATATTCCAATAATTTTTTGAGTATGCCAACTTCTAGTACTTTGTAGTTTTTATCAGAAAAATAAAATTAAAAAATATAGATTAAACCGTTTTGGAAAAAAAAAAAAATTGAAAAAAAATTTTGAAACTTTTTAAAAAACTTTTTTTGAAAAATTTACGAATTTTTATTATTTCTTTTATAAAATGGCTTCTACATTAAATATTTCATTGAAATCCGTCAAGCGGCTTACGAGAAAATCGGACTTAAAAAAACCGGTCCTATGGGACCTTTTTGTGAAAAATCTATTTCAACCAAAACATAAAGCTTGCACATAAAACACTATTTAGAAAGTTTTATCAAAATCGTAGGAGCCGTTTTTGAGAAAAATTAATTTTTCACTAAAAATCGTATGGCAGGTACCGTTAGTTTTAATTCTAGAATGCTAATTCCAAAAACCCCTCTGTAGGACGTCATAATAATACTATCTACCAAGTTTGAAGCAAATCGGTCCAGCCGTTTAGGCTGTAGGTGCCGATACAGACGGACGGACAGACAGACAGAATTGTCAGACCCACTTTTTTAGTAATGTTATGTTTGATTGCCCAAACAAAAAATTTTTTTTTACGAATGCATAACTTGCCTATAGTACCTATAATCGCAAGTAAAAATTGGCGCTCAGATATTAAGAAGACGTAACGTATAGGCATTATATTTAAAGTTCTAAGAGAACGCGATTGACATATCTTATTATAAAGGTAAGGTGGTTGACGTGTTTGTAAAACATTGTTTAGTAGTGTTAACGTTCTAAGCTTAAAAATATTTTCAAGAGTAATGCCATATATTGACTTGGAAAAATGAGTAACATGATTGTATTTTCTTAATCCAAAGATATACCTAGCTATGCTGTTATATGCAATATTCAGCTTACGCTTGTGCTCATAATCACAATTATAGAAAAGCTCACAGCCATAAAGGATAATAGGAATGAGTAATGTCTTGGCTAAGATAATTCTTGTTCTTAAGGGTGTTATTTTATGATTCGCCCATAGCATACGAAGCCCTCCGTAAACCTTACCGATTGTCAGTCTGATATGGTTATTCCAAGAAAGTGTTTTTGTAAAGGTTATACCTAGGTTTCTTGCAGAATCGACAAATTCAATTTGTTTATTATTTAAGTATATTTTGGGGAAGTCAATGGTGTCGATTGACTTTCTTGAAATTACCAAGCATTTAGACTTGATTGGATTTACGCATAATCCATTTTTCTGTGACCAACTTTGAACCAAGCATTTAGACTTGATTGGATTTACGCATAATCCATTTTTCTGTGACCAACTTTGAATTCTGTTTAAATCCTCATTAACCTCAACGGCTGCATTTTCCACCAAACATAATGGAAAACTTTTCCGTATCTGAACATCATCAGCGTACGTATGTATCTACTTGACTGTTTTGCAAGCAAATAGGCAAATCATTAATGTACATGGAGAACAAAAGCGGTCCCATTATTGAACCCTGTGGGACTCCTCTGCGCAACAAGAGAAGTTCAGAAACGGAGCGATTGGCCATAACTGCCTGAGATCTGCAGTCAAGATATGACTGGCTCAACATCGCAGAATTAGAAGAGAAATTAAACTGATTCATCAGCTTACTAAACAGGACATTATGGTTGACCGTGTCAAATGCCTTAGAAAAGTCAAGAAGAACGAGAAAGACAACATTATCACAGTCAACCGTTTGTCTTATGTTTTCAACAACATCTATGAGCGTTGTCGTACAGCTGTGCTTACGACGAAAACCCGACTGATTTACACATAACAAATTTTTGTTGTTTAGATATTTTCGTATTTGGGTATTCATTATCCTTTCCAGCACTTTGGACAGAAACGGTAGAAAGATGCGTTATGTGTTTAAGAATATAAGGGAGTATTGCTTTAACAAAAGTGAATTTCATCAAGTCCAACTGAGTTTGATTTTATATTTATGCAGCTCTCTAAGACATCCGCCTCATCAACTGGTGAGAAACTGAAACATGGAAAAGAAAACACGCAGTTATCGACCGATAGATCAGTTGTCTCATCAACGACTTCTGGACATGGAAGAGAAATGAATTTTCTGTTGAGTTCGTCGCAATGTTGCTATTTTTTTGTTTGCCAATACCAATGTCCCGCAAGTTCTTCCAGCGTATGTCCAGCTTGAGAGGGGTTCAGTCGGGGGGCAAAGTAGTTTATCTTTGCTTCGCGAATCTTACTCGTTACCTTATTTCTCAGCCTTTTAAAAACATTGAAAAAAACATCTAATCGAAAGCCCTTCCAACATTTATAAGCTCTATCACGTTCAAATATCAGTTTTTTTATATTGTTGTTGAACCATGGGATATTTTTATTTATAACAGTTTTCGTAACTAATGGAACGTGTGTTTCAAATAGGTTTTTTATGTTGTTTTGGATGAAAGAAACTTGGTCGTCAACAGCCGGCATTTCATAAACCCGAAACCATTCAATTCTCTTTACATCATCTTCCAGCTGACTCTGACTAATATGTTTGAAATCACGATAACTTATATTTCTATTTGAAATCAACGGCTCACATTGGAATGCCAAATGGATTAGATCATGACGCGAAAATCCTGATGCTGAGATTTGATTAAAATGTAATACTTTGTGAAGATGGCTGACAAAAAAAACATCAAGAAGTGTGCTGCTGTGACTAGTAAAATGGGTGGGAGATAATTAATAATAATAATTAAAGATAATTCATCTATGACTCGCGTAGTCATTGATGTTGTTGTTAGGCCTCTACACCGAGCCAATCAAGATTTTAGTATATAGCATACTATTTCTACAAACAATTTCACTCCCAAGAGGAGCTTTGCGGATAAATTTACAATTCAATTCTTTACGTACGAAAATCGCAGCACCTCCCCCAATTCGTCCAACCCTATCAGATCGAAAAGTTTTATGAAAACCATTTAATGAACACATGTCATCCCCTATGTCACTTGAAAGCCAAGTCTCTGAAACACAAATCAAGTCAACCTTTGAACCTTCAAATAAGTGTCTAAACTCATCAATTTTTGGATAAATACTTTGAGCATTAATATGACAAACATGCAAACCAATGCGCTGACTACATAAAACATTAACCATTGTTCGCATAGTAAAGTTTTGGTTTATAACATCTGTGGAATTTCTGTAATGAAGTTTGCTGGAATTAACCATTCTCAAAAATTAAGGAAATGAGGTTCCAAATCAACCTCTTTATACAATGGATGCATACACTGTAAAGAATATTAGGGAGGAAAACAATCCACAAGAAGACAAAAAATGTGATGATGAGAGGTATTTATGGTGTAATAACATTGCAAATTTTCATTTGGAAGTAGTGGAATCCCGTGCAAGAGTGCATCGCTCATTGTTTCTTTTAGTTGTTGTTTTTCTTTTTTTATTTGTTGTATCGCCTCGTCATGCTTTTGCAACTCTTCTTTAAGTTCTTGATTCTCATCTTTTAGAGTGTCAATTTCGTTTTGTCTTTTGTTTTGCTTCCAGCCAAGACAAGTGGTTATTTACAGCTTCAAGCGAAGATTTTAAAGCTCCAACCTCTAAGTCAATTTTTTGCGTAATTCGATTTTCTGATTCGGTAATTTGTGACATTATTTTCTCAAGTTTTTCTAGAACTGTGCATTCATCATTTGAAATTAAATTACGATTATTATTCTTAAACATGTTTGGTATCGAAGTTGTTTCAAGCTTTGGCAATTTTAAAAGTGTTAGTGGTATGGATCGAGAAAGTGTTGATATTTTTTTGGTATTTTCTTTGATAATAAACTTGCAATTAATTTAAAACGATTTTCGTAATAAAAAGACAAAACACAATAATTCACCAATTTGATGCAAAGTAATCGATAGTTATTGTAATTGTAATTGACCTTGGTATGGAATTTAAAACTTCTTAAAACCAACCCGAAACTGCCACTCTGTCACACACGTCCGCTTAGCAACACATCGAGTACGCTTTTTTTATCATCGCAACAGGAGACAGGATAGAACCGCAGAAATGTTTTCCAAAGATGTGTTGAGAATCAGAAAAGGAAAAATTCCGGTAGATACTTAAAGTGGTTGAATATCGATTATACCTGCATTTGTTAGTTCACTCCAACAAAAAATTAAATCACAAGTATGTAATCAACAATTTGTCAAAATTTTCGTAACTACGAATAGTTGAGTGCACACGCAATTTCAGCAGTGGAAAATATTACCTAATGTCAGTGACTTTAACTGGAAAATTAAATTCTTGGAAAATTGCGTTTATACAAATCTATCGATCGCGTAGAAAACGAAGACGTCACTTATCCAGTTGAAAGTTCTGGATTTGTTTGGCATGCTGCCACATCATTCTTCTTAAAGTTGGCGTCATCATTATACTACGAAATCTGCATGCCCCGAAAATAGCAATATTGGGAAGGATTTTGAAAGGGCTGTTGAAATGAGAAGAATGACTAATTCTACTAATGACTTCAACCGCCTTGCCGTTCCAGTATTCAGTTCCCAGTGAAATTTGCATTTGCTGCAAGTGCGCCGCATAAATCTTGAAATGTCATGCTTTTCACACGGCCAGCTGTATCTGGTGTATTCTTGAGTAGGTTAACCATCCCCAATCCTTTACCCTCAACAGAAAACAAAAAACCATTTCATTGAGGTGATATATGTGAGTCCAAAAATCACTCTTGCCAATCGCAGTTTTTCGGGCTTAAAAGGCATCTATGTAAGTTACAAAACCCAAAACCCTCTCTCAAAGTACCAAGGAGACCCTATTCAAGATCCTAATATCTTGCTATGAGAGAAACATATTTCGGGTTATATTCGGTCCTGTATGTATTAATGGAGTGTGGAGGAGAAAATTTAACGAAAAATTTTAAGTGTAAAGCGACATTGGTCTGGTAGAAAAAACCCAAAATACAGCGGCTTAGATGGCTAGGGCATGTGGAGCGCATGGACGAATACGCAATAGCACGCCTAGTTTACAATTCCAACTCTTAGGCCCGACGCAGTGCTGGAAGACCCCATCTCAATTGGCGCGTTTAAGTGGAGAACCACCTCAACCAACTTGGTATATGTGCAACTGGAGGCCACTGGCTAATTACCAGCCTAGCTGGCAGGGTTCTTTGGTTGAGGTCGCAATGGACTGTCTACCAGACCGTAAAAAAAAAAATAATGTTGGGTGCCATGCAGCCTTAAATAGAATACATATATTAATTTACTATTCAATTCTCTTTATTAGATTTAAAAAAAGGAATACATAATCCAATTATTAAATTAATACTTGATTTTATTTTACTTTCGAAAAATATTTATAGGGACGAAGTCCGTCGGATCAGCTAATATTAATTTGCATTATGTATCTGAAGAAATACTTAATGTTGTGGTAAACGAGCCCAAAATGGCCTAATCCTCAGTTCATATCAATGTATGTTATTGTTTTTAATGGATTCCAAAATGGCCTAAGCGGCTTAGGTCATTTTGACATCGACTTTCTGACCTTTTTCCACCTAAACCCACTTTCTCCGACCTGTGGACTAAAATTAAATAGCACTGTCTCACATTGAAACAAATTCGTGTGATCCAGTCGTACACTTTATTTTATTCTGATACCGCTTTTACCACAGAGAAAAAATAAATTGGTCGTTATAGGTCATTGGATACCTACCACCTTTATGAAAGACTCCTAACGTTCTTTCATGTTGGGTCGAAAAATTCACACCGAGAAATAAATTGGTCACAATCAAATTAATGTTGAATTTAATTACACAGATATGAGAAAAGAACGCAAATAGTATATGTCTAGCTGCATTTACGTTTCTTCTTCAATCATACAAATTTGCACAAAATTTTGATTGCTCCGTTTTTGAAACTTCAAAAAGTATTGGATCCGAAATAGCTATGCACTTACCTTTTCTTCTAAAAAATTCTTTTTCTTAAACGTCTTTTTCCTATATAGAAGCCCTTTTCTGCGGATTCCTGTTTTGGTGGCAACCGCAGCTTTTGGTGTTCCTGGAGCTACATATTTTGTATTGGTCAGCTTTTAAGAAATATACATCTATGCCACAGATACACAAAAGATTAAACAAGGGTAAAAAATGACAACGGGATGTTTTTCTGGAGAAATAAGTATTTTCTAATACTTCTTGTTTTTGTTACTACACCTTGATTATTTAACAGGGCCTTTTCACAAGGACTTTCAGAATTTCACTTTTTTTCACTTTATACCTACACGCACATTAACAATTTTCGATTACATATTTTAACAAGTTTTCCTTGCCATATCAGAAAAATTTTACCGAACCAAACAAAATCCATTTAAATAATTTAAAAATGCATTACACACGTATCCTACATTGAAAATGAACCAAATACATAAAAGGATTCACGTCTTGTTTCTTTTTCAACTCACTTCTTATTTATATGTCCTTAGTTGGAAGTGAAACAGAATGTGTATCCTTTTCGTCCTCCAGGATATGTACATAGAGTAGCTTGTGAGGGATTTGCTGTAAGGGGAGATCTTAATGTATTACGAATGATACTTCCGTTTTTTTTTGTGCTTTTTTTATGTTTTATTCATTATATTCCTTTTTAAGTAAATATATACATAGATATATGTATATATATATATACATTACATATACATACGTATATATCGTATTATTTTGACACAAATTCATAAATGACACAGCACTTATTAAAAAAAAAAAACACCATATTAGACGATATCAAAATTCACTAATCGGACGAAGGGATAATTCATCCGAATTGAAAAGAAAAGTCTAAATTCATACACTTTCGGTCAAAAATATGACAAATGAGCTCTTTTTATTCCTGAAAGCCATATTGAAATGACATTAAACTTGCTGTGCTCGTGTCTGTGTATGCAGGACAAGGAAACAATTAATAATTAAAACGAGGGATAAGAACTACGAAAAATCACTTGGAATAGATCTTTTCTTAAATTTACTGCTAAGAAGTGTAAGCTCCTTGGGCAATAATTTTGTTGTTAACACAAAACTATGAAAGAAAAAGACGAGAACGAGTGCGAACTGTATTTATTCCAGTAACTAGCTCTCAATTTGATTTCAGCATCCTGATCAGGTCACCATCTTTTAGTATATCCTTGGAACTTTGTTACAGAATTTCGTATAATTTATTTTATTTTACTCGTACTCCTGATTCCTGTGTACAATAAGATATTTAATAATTTAATTTTTGAATTGGGGAATTTTAATTATTACACTTTCTATCCTTTTTGGATTTTTTCTTTTACAGAATTAAGAAATGAAAAAGGCAATAATAAAAGAACAACGCGATGGCAAGTATCAATCGGGACACTCATGCCATTTAAAGCGACAACGAAGACTAAAGAATGAAACCTTGAGTAACCGCGCAGAAAAAAATCGTTACAAACGAAAATAAATTAAGATTTTTCAGTACAGGAGAGACTTCATGAGTGACTCGGTTTCTAAAGCGCATGATTTTTCCACAAAAATCAGGAAAACTGTTTAATCTCTGGAAAATGAGAGGAAAAGCTCATTTCTTTCCATTGTTCTTGGTGAAATCTTTAATTCCCTTCTCGTTTAAGGTTCAGTAAGGAGTGGAACCGGAACTGTTGTTGGTTTTTTTACTTGCGATTATAGGTACTATAAGGCAAGTTATGCATTCGTCGAAAAAAAAAGTTTTGAGATAACAATCAAACATGACATTACGATGATAGCGAAGACGAAAAAAGATGGTCGAAAAATTCTGTCCGTCTGTATGTCTGTCTGTCTGTCTGTCTGTCTGTCTGTCTGTCTGTCTGTCTGTCTGTCTGTCTGTCTGTCTGTCTGTCTGTATGTATAGAGACCTACAGCCCAAACGGATGGGCCGAATTGCTTCAAACTTGGTATATAGACTTTTTTA
Source organism: Platycheirus albimanus (assembly GCA_916050605.2). Taxonomy (NCBI): domain Eukaryota; kingdom Metazoa; phylum Arthropoda; class Insecta; order Diptera; family Syrphidae; genus Platycheirus; species Platycheirus albimanus. The sequence goes on from OU696696.1 coordinate 206,001,654, forward strand.
GGTATTGTACAGAGGGGAAATTGAAATTTTTTTTTAGCTCAAAAAATAACGGTACCTGCCATACAACCGTTACGTTAAAGCTTATTTTTCTCAAAAACGGCTCTAACGATTTCTATTTAAAAAAATCAGTGTTGCTTTTTGGATACGACCAATCATATGGCTGAAAAAAAGTTTTAAAAAATGGCTAAGAACGGTACTTTCCATAGGACCGTTTTTTTTGCTTTCGACTAACTCGAAAACGACTCTACCGATTCCTTCGAAATTTCACACACATATAGCTGTAGGTAGCTCAATTTGTATTGCGTACCAATATTTTTGAAAAATATTTTTTTGTATTTTTAAAAGCATTTTTTTAAAAATAATTTAAAAAATTAATATTTTGAAAACTGCTTATTAAATTTTTTTCTAAAATTTTTAAATAAATGTATTTGCTGAATGCCTATAAACTGGCGTTTTTGAATTTTTTTTTTTTAATTTTTTTTCAAAAAGTTTTTCGAAAAAAACTTTTTTTCTCAAAAACCGCTCCACAGATTTTTATTAATTTATTCTCATAAATTCGAATTTATCCAAGAAATAAAATGGCGTACTTTTTTTTCAGCTCAAATTAGTTTAAGTATTTATTTAAGAATTTTGAAAATTTTATTTTTATCAAAATCTCAAGCCCCTTAACCACTGTCACACTTTCGAGCAAGTTCGTGCGACCCAGTCGTGCATTTTATTTTTTTTGTATACAGAAAAAGGCTTTTCAGTAGTTGACGATGGAATCGGGGTCATCATCAACCACGCTCAGCCGTTATGACAGGATTTTTGTATATTCTTCTACTTTTGATAGTTTTTCTAACTTTCTTGTTATTTCTGGGTCACTGGCCTTTCCTTTTTAAATGATTTTTGGTTTTGTGTCCTGTTTTGTTTTTTTTTCAAATTCTGCTTATTTTGTTGCGCTTGAATCAGAGTTTTCTTTCTTTTTACTTGCGATTATAGGTACTATAAGGCAAGTTATGCATTCGTAAAAAAAAAAAAAAATTCTAACAATCAAACATGACATAACGATGATAGAGAAGTCGAAAAAAGTGGGTCAGACAATTCTGTCTGTCTGTCTGTCTGTCTGTCTGTCCGTGTGTCTGTATGTCTGTACAGTTACCTACAGCCTAAACGGCTGGACCGATTTGCTTAAAACTTGGTACACAGTATTATTATGACGTCCTACAGAGGGGTTTTTGGAATTAGCATCCTAGCTTCAAAACTAACGATACCTGCTATACGATTTTTTGTGAAAAATTAAATTTTCTCAAAAACGGCTCTTACGATTTTGATAAAACTTTCTGAATGATGTTTTCTGTGCAAATTTCATGTTTTGGTTGGAGTAGATTTTTCAGGAAAAGTCTTATAACGGTACCTAACATAGGACCGGTTTTTGAAATCCGATTTTCTCGTAAGCCACTTGACGGATTTCGATGAAATTTTGAATGTAGAAGCCCTTTAATAAACGAAATAATAAAAAAATTTAAATTTTATAAAAAATGTTTTTTTGAGTTTTAAAAAAAAGTTTCAAAATTTTTTTTTAACTTTTGTTTTTTCCAAAAACGGTTTAATCTATATTTTTTTAATTTAATTTTTCTGATAAAAACTACATAGTTCTAGAAGTGGGCGTACTCAAAAAAAATTTGGAATATATTTTTCGAAAAGTTTTTCAAAAAAAACTGTTTTTTGAAATAAATGGTATAACGATTTTGAAAAAAATGTTCGTCAAAACTCAAAAACGTAAAAGAAACCTGATGGCTTACTCCATTTTCTCCAAAAAACGTTTTAGGTATTGATTTTAAAGTGATTTATAAAAATTTCATATGATTTTTTCAACGTTTTTTCCCAAAATCTCAAGCACTCAAAACCATTTTAACACAGTAGAGCAAGTTCGTACGACCCAGTTGTGCCCTTTTTTTTTTTTTTTTTTGAGAGAGAGAGAAGTCAAATTCTTGGATCTTCTATGACTGATCTACATGCATTTTGTGATCATACGAGTAGGTTAATGGCGCCGTGCAGTAAGGTCGTGCGCAATAATGTCGAAGCGGCTTTATTTCCATTTGTAATTGGTAATAATGTCGAATTCTCATAATTTGTGAGTTCGACTTTATTTCACAAACAAAAATTAGTAAATGGAAATAATGTCGCTTAGCAAGCTTCGTAGACATTATGTTATTGAATCCCTCCAAGGAGCCATGCAAAGCCTTATAGTACGATATTTTCTCGGGTCCTTCCTATATTTGAACAGAGGAATGGTTCTTCAAAGTATGTATATTTTTATGCGCCGAAAGAATAGCTTAATAAGAAGAAAAAGGGCGTGCGAGCAGCGGCAAGGAAGGGGCCGGCGGGCGATGGCCCAGGTGGGCGGCGTGGGTGGCCGGTGACGTGCAATTTCGTTTTCGGTTCTTTATTTCTAAAAAAAAATTATATATTTTAGTTCTCGTTAGAGAACTCCACTTGAAAATAATAACTCATAAGATTAATTTGAGAATTATATTTATTCAGCTTCGGATCCCTTACCACTGGTGGGGGGAAATCTTCAGCTATACGAAGAACTGGAACTCTAATACTGCTCTTTACATTCGACTTGGAAGCTTCTTTTATACAATAATAATGCTTATGCAGCAAATCTTGGTTTGGCTGCATTATCTTTGTTTAATTCTATGATGAAAATAGAGTCTTTGTTGCTGAAGGCAAAAAGTGCTTCTATGACAATTTGTGCAGTAGATACTTTGTATCTATGATATTATAAACTGAAGATACTTTGTATCTTTTTTATTGAGGATGTGACTAAGAGGAAACTTATTATAATTTGAATGTGAGGGCGTTCTGTGAACGTAACTCTTCTCCCCTTATGTTTGATGCTCTCCTGAGAATCTACAATTATGTTTTCAATTTTTACTTTTTTAGTTACTTTATGTTTCAAATATAATAGTAAAATTGCAATTGAAATAATTATAAATGTGATACCACTATATGATATAATATGTTTAACATTACTATAGTATTTTAGTTCTTGCAAATATTTTAGATTTTGTATTTGGCTTATATGTATATCTTCCAATGTCAGATTAATATTTGTAACATTTAATGTGTTGTATAATGGAATAACAATGTTTTGTTTAAATGTTTCCTTTTCATTGTTGTATATAGTTGTATTTATTTTAATATTACAGTCCTTAAAATATATAAGGTTATTTTTTACAATTTCGTACTCAATATTATTACAATAGTTACTTAGACTTGTTTTGAAAAGGTTTTTTGTTAAAATGAGTCCATTTTCTAATTCTATTAATTCTTGATCTTTATTTAATCTTATTTTACAATTCTCATGTTTTGTTTCGTACAAGTTTTGGATACATATTGGACTTTTTTTTAGGTTTTTTACATATTTTATTTCATTATATTCATATAACGTTTCGTTATAATTAATGTAGTTATATTTCGATATTTCAATTTCAAATCCTTGATTATTTGGAATAGGTAAAATCATTATGCTTTCATATTTATATGTAAATGTAGGTATTTTCAAAACAAAAACTAATTGGTTGCTTCTAGTCAATAGGCTACTCTCTATGTGTTCTAACTTGTTTGCAGATATGTTAAATCTTTTAATTTCTTCCTTTGTTAAGATATTCCTGCCTAAAATGCCTAATCGTGAAAAGACTATATTGTCTTGTAATTTTTCTATTTCGTTGTTTAATAACATTATATCCGTATTAATTTGCAGTGAAAATATGCTCTTAGCTAGATTTTCCTGTTGAATATCTGTAGAATTCATGAAGTTCCTCAATACATACTGATGTTTGTTTATGCGGTCGGCCATTGTTTCTAACTCTGTTTGAAATTGTGTATTAATCCCTACCTGTTTGTTTAACTCTGTAATGGCGTTTTTGTTATTTTCTTCTATTATTTTTAAATGATTTTCAATTTCTACTCTTTCATCATTGTCCATTACCCCAAAAAGAAAATGGAGCCCGCTGCCTCCTATGTTTATTAATCCCCTTCTTTATCTTGAATATGGGAGGATACTTTTTAATTTCGATTTAGAATCTCCTAACGCATCTGTCATCAATCTTTTTAATCTTGTATCCCTGAAATTATTATAACCGTTTTCTATAGAAAATTCAATTTGTTTTATAATTTCACTGTATGTTTCTAAATTAATTATATGAAGAATTTTATCATATTTTTCGATTAATTCAATGGGCTCCTGTTTAATTATAACATACCCTGCTTGATTGTGGATTTCTTGTAAAAAGAACTCTGATTTTATCATGGTTACAATGGAGAATAAATATATACTAATTATAGTTTTCATATTGCCTGTAAAGAGATTAAATTATTATCACTATTTTGATATTTATATTTTCTTTTAAAATTTTGTTTGTGTATTTTTTTCTTATTTGCGTAATATTTGTTATTTATCTTTTCTACCTTAGTTTTCTTATATTTTGCTGCTATCTTCTTAGCTGTTCTAACTACGTTGGCTTTTATATATAAATCTTTGTTTAAATCTGGTTCAACAAAGTCTGTTTTATTTTGATTAAGCTTATTTATATTATCTTCTTTAACTTTTTGAATCCTTCTTCCTATTTCTTCCAGCTCGTTTTCTTTTATTTTGTTTTTTATAAAATCTATAGGTTTTCTTAATGTCGTTGAATGAATTGTACAATTATATACACTAACTGCTTTTATAACCTTTTCTTTTAAGTTTAATATGTTCTTTTTATTTTCTTGAGCATTAAATATTCTTATATGTTCATTGAGTGTACCGTGCACTCTTTCTACGTCTGCATTTCCTGTCTTATGATTTGGGGTACTATTTTTTATTTTTATATTTTCTTCGTTACAATATTCTTTAAATGCTAGGCTGCTAAATTCATTATCGCATACTATTTCTTCAGGTTTGCCTAATATTGAATTTCTATTGAATTTCTAAGCTTAAGTTGTTCAATAATTTTGTGTGTATTTCTACTAGCAATGGGAAAAGCTGTTAAATGCTTTGTATAGCTATTTGTCTATAAAGGTCAAAAAGTAAATATCTTTGCTTGGAATATAAATGTCCATGTGTATGAGTTCATTTGGTTTCAGTGCAGTTTTGCTTATTTCAAATTTAATTTTTTCTGGGCTTCTATCATGTTTTGCTATCTGACATAGTACAATTGTTTATGTACCTTCTAATTAGTTCCCTTAGCTTTGGAAAATAGTATTCATTTTTAATTTCAAGATATGTTTCATGTATTCCGCTGTGATTAAATTTTTCATGAATCCTTTGAATGAGATTCAATGCATCGTTTGTGTTACTTAAATCTTTTAAAAGCGTAATACATCTAAGTAATTTTAATTTACTTTGATTGCTATAAAGCTCGACATATTTTTCCTGAATTTTGCAAAATAAATTATCACTTGGACAGTATACTGCCACTTTACCGTGATCGGGTAAGAATTCTCTTAATGCTTCAGTAAAATAATCGCCTACATTTTTTGTTATAATGGTAAGTCTTCTTACACCTTGATGTATAAATTTAATATTTTTACTTTCGTCTTCTGACTCTATTACTTCTATTTGATGCTTAAACATATTTGTAGGTAATTCAGAAATTCCTATGTGATCATTTCTTTCTTCTATTCCGCTATGATTTGTGGCTAATGATGATTCATCATTCCTATTAAATGCATTTACTTCAAGTCTACTAAGATAATCTGCAACACGATTTTCTTTTCCTTTTAAATATTCAATATCAAAGTCATATTCATTTAAACTGATTTTCCATCTCTGGAGTTTTGAGTTTGGTTCTTTAAGGTTACTTAACCATATAAGAGGTCTATGATCGGTGCGTATTTTAAACTTGCGACCGTAAAGATATGGTCTGAAATATTTTGTTGACCATACAATACTTAATAATTCTTTTTCGATAGTGCTTTATCTTCGTTCATGTTCATTAAGAGTGCGAGATGCATAACATAATGGGTGATTTGACTGTGAAAGAACAGACCCGATTGCATAATTGGATGCATCTGTTGTCAACACGAATTCATTTGTAAAATCAAGATATTTTAAAACTGGATCACTAGATATGAGTAATTTAAGTTCTTCAAAAGCTGTTAAATATTCTGGGTCTTTAGTGTTTATCTTAACTCCTTTCTTAAGATATTTGGTCATAGGTATTGCTACTTTTGAATAATCCTTAATAAATTTTCTGTAGTAACCTGTAAGCCCTAAAAATGATTTTATTTGTTTTGTTGTAGACGGAATTGGTATTTTATCAATTGCTTTTATTTTCTCTGGGTTTGGCTTTATTCCATTTGTAGTAATTACATGCCCTAAATATTCTGTATTTTTGCTTAAAAACTTGCATTTATCTATTTGTATTTTTAAATTATATAGTTTAAGTTTCTGAAATACTTTATTAATTGAACAAATATGTTCTTCTAATGATGTACTGAATATAAGAATGTCGTCTAAATAGACAACACATATTTTTCCTACAAGACCTTCTAATACGTGATTAATCATTCGCTGAAAAGTAGCGGGGGCGTTTTTTAATCCAAAAGGCATACGATTAAATTCATAATGACCAGTAGCTGTTGAAAAAGCAGTTTTGTGTCTATCTTTAGGGTTCACCAATATCTGATGGAAACCTTTAGCTAGATCTAACGTTGTAAAATATTGGGCTCTTCCCAATTTACTGAAAATGTCATCAATATTTGGTATAGGAAACTTGTCTTCCACTGTTATTTCGTTAAGTTTTCTATAATCAATGACAATACGCCATTTTTTGAGTCCTGAATTGTCTATCTTTTTGGGGACGACCCAGATACGAGCATTATATGGACTGCTACTTTCTTTTATTATGCCCTGTTCTAACATTTCAATTATTTGTCTATCAACTTCTTCTTTATGTACTTCCGGATATCTATATAGGCGTGAATATATTGGCTTATCATTTTTTGTTTCGATTTTATGTGTAACTTCGTTTACATTTGTTAAAATATCCCCTTCTTTATAAAATAGTTGTCTATTATTCTTCAATATTTCAGTAAGAGCTTTTTTTTCTTCTATGTTCATATAGGGTTCTATTAATTTGTTAATTAAATCTTGTGAATATAAATCATTTATTATTATTATTATTTATTAATCAAAACATAAATGTACAGATTAATCTTAAAATCTAACAGCACTAGCTACATGGCTTTAGGCTGGGCTCTTACAATTTTTTTTTTTACTTGAGATATTAGTGATTTAAGCTAACGCCTATTGTTAGCATTTATAACGTTCTTAAGATGAGGGGGAGCAATCGAGGATAAAAGGAATGAGCGCTGCTAAGCACTCGTTCCTGTTATCCCCAACTGCTCCCCGTTGAAGGGGTCAACAAAATGAGTTTAAATACAGGTATCGAGTTTGAGATCTTGTAAAACTTTGAATACATGTTTTATGTTATCCGCTGATGTGGTTTAAAGTAGGTTAGTAAACGTTTTATTGTATAATTTTTCAAACATTTGCTTAATTTTACTACATTCGGAAGTTAAATGTTTGATGGAAATTATGCTGTTTGTTTGGCAGATGTGGCAAGTGGCAGGAGGCTCATTCTTCAGTAAGTGGCTGTTCGTTATCCAGGTGTGTCCGAGCCTCAAGCGTAGGAAGCACCTGTTCATATTGGTCGTTGTGTTTGTAGGATAAAATGCTGGTATCCCTTCTGGGTTGATTGAGGCATAGTGGTGGATATAAGTGCTCCAATTCTCTTTTATTTTTTGCTGCCAATGAATGTCTGTAATTTTTTCTAGGTCTTTTTTGAGAGGTCGGTGTTGGCTAAAGTTAGTATTGGGACATACACTGATGAATTTTGCTTCACGATCTGCTGCTTCATTACCTTTAATCCCAACATGTCCTGGGATCCAGATCAGTTTTAATTTAGCTCCTTGAGATATAATGTTATCTCGAATTTTGTTGATGTATCGTGTTCTGTTCTTAAGATTTTTTATTGCGGTTAGCGTGGAAAGACTATCAGTAAAGATGACGGTTTTTTTATTCGTTGAAATTGCTATGTTTGTTGCTTCCAGTACAGCTAATGCTTCTGTTGAGAATACAGAATAGTATGTTGGGAGCTTCTCGGCGCCAAAAAGGTTGCCGTGTTTATCAACAATTGCGAATCCGGTTCCATCAGGACCTTTGGAGCCATCGGTGTATAGTATGTTCCAAAGGTTATTAGGGTATCTGTGCAGGAGATCCAAGGATAATTGGGTATATATTTCCTTGGGTGTTGTGTCTTTCGGGTATTTTGCCAAACTGGTGTTAATAGAGTCTTGTGGAAGCGCCCATGGTGGGTGTTTTTCTATTGGTATACTTTTTACATCCGTGTCGATTCCTATGTCTTTTCCGAACGATAGAGCCTTATAAAGTGTTGACGGTTGTTTAGGTATCTTCTTACGTCTCAATATTTTGGCTGCGTCTTTATGAATTGGGGAGGGATATGATTCACAAATTTTCGTAAAAAGCCGGGATGTTAAAATTACACTTCTGTCTTCAATTGAGTAAAAGCCACCTTCTGTCATCATATTTTTGATTGGAGTAGTCCGGAAACATTTAAGGCTTGCTCTAATTGCTGCGTGGTAGAACGGATTTAGTATTTTTAAGTTTGATTTGGCACTTTTGCCGTATATGGTTAGACCGTATTCGAATTTAGAGCAAAAGATATTTTTTGTAATATTAATTAAGGTGTTAGTATGAACATGACTATTTTGTGAGGATAAATATCTTATAACATTAAGTCTAGGAGCTAATTTCTTTTTTAATTCCATACAATGAGGCTTAAAGTTAAATTTGTTATCAAACAGTATTCCTAAGATACTTAAGTTATTTACAGTTGGAATATGAATATTATTAACCTTAATGTCAAAGTTGGAACAATTTAATTTCCTGCAAATATGCAGGTGTTTGTTTTTATTTGAGGAAATTATTGCCCCTGAGTGGGTACACCAATTATTTATACAGTTTAAAACTTCTTTGATTACATTTGCTGTTCGTGTAATATCGTTACATCTAGACATTAAGCATAAATCGTCTGCATATAAAGAATGCTCGATATTTTTGAATTTTAAAATTATTTCGGTTATGTCATTGAAAGCTATCACAAAAAGGACTACCGAAAGGGGTGATCCTTGTGGTATACCATTTTTAAGCGCGTGCAATTTGGAGTAAGAGTTGTTTACTTTTGATCTAAAAAATCGGTTTGTAAGAAATGATTTTATAAATTTGTACATTTTGGGGCCGATTTTCCAACTTATTAATTTACTTAGGACAACGTGTATACCAATGCGTTCAAATGCTTTCTCGAAGTCAATTGAAACAATTGAAATATGGTTTTTGCATGATAGTGTGGAGGCTATAAACTCGTCTATATGAAGGAGAGAATCAATGGTACTGTGGCCATGTTTGAAGGCGACCTGGTTAAGATTCGTAGGATTGTGCCTTTCAATAAACCAAAGAAGTCTTTTTGATACTATTTTTTCTAATAATTTGCTTGTGCAGGATAATAATGAAATCGGTCTATAACCATTGGTATCAGTTGGCTGTTTATTCGGCTTAGGGATCGGAACATTGGTTGCAGTTTTCCATGTCTGGGGCACTATACCTTGATCGAAGATATTGTTAAATAATAGCAAAATACGTTTTTTTACTTGCAATGGAGCGTTTTTGATCATTGGATATGATATGCGGTCGAAGCCGGGAGTTTTCCCTTTGACTGAGCTCAAGTTGCTTTCTAGTTCAAGAAAGGTAAAAGGTAACTCTAGGTAGTTTGCAGATGGAGATAATTTATGAGACCTGATAATCTGGTTTAAAGCTACATGTTTGGCCTCACAGAATTGGTCAGAAAAATTTGAGTCACTTGAGTATGTGGACCAGCGAGTAGCAAAGTGTTCTGCAATGAGGTTTGAGTCCGTGAGAGGTCCAGAGTCAGTAAGAAGTGTTTTTATAGATTGAGGGATGTAGTTTCCTGTAAGTCTCTTGATATCGGCCCATATTTTTTTACTCGTCGTGTTGGGATTTAGATTGGAGGTAAAATTTTGGAAGTTCTCGATTTTGGAGGCTTTAGCTTTTCTACGGAATAATGCGTTTGTCTTACGATAATTAATTAGGTTCTTGTCGTTAGGATATCTTCTAAAGATTTTCCATAGATGCTGCTTCTTTTCACGAAGGGCCGCAATTTCGGAGTTCCACCATAGAACTATGTTTTTTATTGGTTTGTTCTTTGTTTGTGGGATAGACAAGTTAGCTGCCAACCGTAAGCTTTTGCTTATATTTGCTGCTTCTTTGTTAATGTTAGTGGATTGTGGTTTGTTGTTAAGGAATTCTATTGTTTTTTCTTGGAAAAGCTTCCAATCTGCGCGGTCGGTTAGAAATTTAGGGGTTGGTTTAGAGCAGCTGTTCTGTCGTTTGAGATTAATGCTGGATATTATGGGGAAGTGGTCGCTTCCGTGGAGGTAATCAAGTCTTTGCCAGGCAATCTTAGGTAATATAAGCGGAGATGTAAATGTAAGATCTACATGTGTGAGTGTCTTGTGGGTAGAAAAATGTGTAGGACTCCCATCATTTAAAAAAGATAAGTTGGCATTGGTTAGAAAGTTTTCTACAATCTTCCCTCTTGAATTTGCTACAGGTGAGTCCCAGAGAGGGTTCCATGCATTGAAATCTCCAGTGATCAATAAAGGTGTACTTACAGATTTGAATATGTCTTCTAAATTGGAAGATGAAAAGGGTTGTGAGGGATGTATATAGAGGGATAAAACTGTTAATTTAATATCAAGATCAATTTCAACTGCTATTGTTGAAATGTTTGATGATATTATTTGCGTTTTGTGTGGAATGGATTTGTGTATCAACAGCCCTACACCTTGTTTTGCTGTTGTATTTACACTTAAGTTGTGAAAATAAGGTGTGTACTGTTTTGGGGCTTTGATTGTTGTATTGTCAGAGGTATGGGTTTCCTGAAGGGCAATTATATGGGGCCTATGATCTTTAATAATTAAGAGCTCAAGCTCATGATAGTTATTTAGATATCCGTTAAGATTCCACTGGAGAACCTTAATGATTGATTTTGTAGTTGCAGATGACTTTTTTGCAGTATAAGAGGAACTATACTGTGCAAAGTCATTAGTGTATGTATTATTCTGGTTAATTGTTTGACTCTGTCATACAGAGGCTGAACCACTCAAACTCTTGGTGGAGTTTGAGTGTTTCAGCCTCTGAACGACAGAGTCAGTATTTTGGGTACCGATATTAAGATTAGATGTCTCCATCATCATCATCTTCTTCATTAATTGACATTTTTTCGTAATACTGTTTGGGGTGGTCGATCGACATTGGTGAAACTGTTTCAGTTGTTTTAGATGATAATATATTAGTTTCTAAGTGTTGATTTAAAGATTTATTGTTGATTGTTGAAGTATTTGGTAGGTTGAGTTGTGTGGATGAGTTTGAGAGGGAATTTGAGTTTGAGAGAAGTGGAGAAGTGGTTAAAGTTGTGTTTGATGTCAAATTATATTTTTGGGAGATATTTGAGGAATTACTAGTGTTAGAGTAGGGATATGGAGTGGATAAGAGCGTTTCAGTATTTACGGAAGTCTTCTGACTGCCTAATGAGAGAGAGGTATCGTTTGCCATAGAGTTTGTTTGTGAAGGTATTTTTGAAGCAGAAAGAGAAGACTTAGGTAAGCTAGGTGTTGGGGTAGGTGTGTTTGGTTTGAGTTATTTGGGAGAGTTGAATTAGGAGTGTTGCTTGGTTTTTCTGATTTATTGATTGGATTATTAATAAGCGTGGATTCTTCTGTTTTTTCTTTGGTCGAACAGATTGCACTAGTGGAAGTATTTGAAGGGGAGGTTGTAGACTGGCTTGATAATCTGGGCAAGATCGGTTGTGTTCCGTTTCTTGTTATAGAAGAGTACGATAAGGAGGGTAGGGGAATTGGGTTCTGTTCGCTGTATATTTGTTTGGCTTCTGCCATGCTACATTTTTTTATTGATTTTATTTTCAGAATTTCTTTTGCTTGTATAAATCGTTTGCATTGTTTTGATGATGCTGGGTGGCTTTCTGCACAGTTAGCACATAAGGTACGTGTGCAATTAACGGAGGGGTGAGGGGGGAGATTGCATGTAACACATGTTTCACTACGAGTGCACCTTTTTATTGTGTGACCAAGAAGCTGGCATTTTTTGCAACGCATTGGATTAGGGAAGTATTCTTCTACTTTAAGATTGTACCAACCTACATTTAAATTTGTAGGAGGACGGAAAAGATCAAATGTGAAGAGTACTAAACCTGATGGTACTTCGACGTCTTTTTCTATGCCATTAATGGTACTTCTTTCAATTTTTTTGAATTTGTAAACGTCCGTGACACCTTGGTCCCTCATCTCTGCAATAATTTCTTTTTCAGGTATAATATTTAGGCATGGTGCATAAACAGTGCCTTTGGAGGAGTTTAATTGGCTATGAAGGGAGATTGAAACTGGGCAAAGGTTGGAAAGAGTTTTTTTAGAAAGGAAAAGGTTGGCAACGTGTTGTGATTTTACGAGTATAAGAAGATTGCCATCTCGTAGCTGAGTAATGTATTCGTAGGATGTGCTTATTGCGTCGATGGCTTTTTTTAAAAGAAAAACACTGATTGATGTTAGCGGTTGTTTGGGGTCTGTTGGGGATATAATTATGAATTTGGGATTTTTGCAGTTAGAGTTGGATGGAATGTCAAAATTAAAGACCACAGGAGAAATAGTATTTTTTTTTGGTTTTTTTTTTTGGCGGGTCAGTAGGCTGATCTAACACAGCGAACTGATTGCCCGAGAGCACGCTTGGCCTTCCGGCCATGTTTTATAAATATACCACTATACGGGCTAGTTTGTCACTCACTTGTTTGATGGAAAAATTAAGTCAAAGCGAAAGGGAATGGGAAGGGCTAAGCGCGGGAGAAATTAAATAATCAACTTCGGGAGAGCAGAGAAAACACACTCGAAAAAACGATGTAGTCGGCTCGAAGTACAGTCGATGACTGGAATATAAATCAATACTACAGAGGTTTATTTGTTTATTTGATAACTCTTGAATATAACTATCTAACGGGTAATTTTTGGGTTTTGAAAGCAATGGAATCTTGACATTATTAATGTTCAATGTATGAGTAATATATGATAATTCGGCTTGTAATGGCATGAGGATATTATTTCCTAAAATACCGTCAAATGAACTGTTAGTAATTGGAGTAATTAAAAATTCCATGGTTGATTTATTTTTATTAAATTCAATTGGTAATGGCAAAATTATTTTAGTATTTATTAAATTTTCTTCATATAATGTTTTAAGGGTAATTGGTTTGTGAAGTTTACTTTCAAAATGTCTAGGGAATGTTTTTTCTCTTAAAACAGAGGTTGCTGCTCCTGTGTCTACCAAAAATCTAACTTTTTTATTTAGGATATGAACATCTATGCAGGGTAATGGTCTTTCGAGGCATGTATTTGAAAATTTGAAGTGTCCCGGGTCAAATGGTCTACTTCCATGGGTTCTACAATATTTCTTCTATTTTGTGCAGCAAATGGGTTTTGATGTTGATATTGGTTAGAAAAATTACCACTTCTATTTGGTTGCCTATACTGTTCATTGTTATTTCTTTGATTATGATTATTGCCTATTCTGTTTTGTTGCCTATTATATTGTTCATTATGATTTCTCTGATTATTGTTATTTCTATAAAAGTTTTGACCATTTTTATTAAAGTTCCTGTTGTTACTTTTAAAATTGTTATTATAATTTTCACTTCTATAAAAATATTCCTTTCATTTCTATCATTGTAACTTTCTGTTGTCCAGTGACAAGATTCTAATTTATAATATGCTTCGCTTAACGTTTTAATATTATGATTTATTATTATTGAACTGGCATTTGGTGGAATTTTCTCGCAAAATTTAGCTAATAATGGCTTTTCATTATTGTTTGGATTATACTCCTCTAATTTAACTTCTGATAAATAATATTTATTATTTAATCTGCAGAGTATATCTGAGAATGAATAATATATCTGGGAAATGTTTTTGCAAAAAATCTTGTCTGCCTTTTCTTTTAATTTTAAAAATGTTTCTCTCTCACCAAAATTATTTACTAAAATGGTTTTCACTTTCTTCCAATCATTTGGGTCGCCACCCCGTAAAACTACATCTAAAGCGAATCCTGTTATTTTTGATTTGATTTCATTTGTTATGAAATCTTTGGAACCTTCATTATATAAGCTTGTTGCATTAATTATAAATTCTGCTTTTTTTATAAAAATAATTAAACAACATGATTTACCATCAAAATTTGGCAAAGTTTTTAATAATTTAAGAGGATCAATATTTATAGCTACCATTTTTACCTGTTTTTCTTTAATTTCTTGTTTGGTGATTTCGTCTTCTTCTGTTGCTTCTGTTTGTTGATTTTTTCTGGATTCTGGATCTGTTCCTTCTGGTTTTATAGTTGTACTTTCAATGCAATTATCCTCTGATGTTTCAAATTCCTTTGTTGATAACGCAGTTGGAATATGATAAGGCTTGTATTTCTTCATCTGTTTCTGAACACGTTGGGGCTTTCGACTCGGATATTTTATGCCACGTAAAGTTGTTCTTCCTTCTTTTTAAAACAAAATATTTTTTTCTTATTGAGTTAACACTTTTTTTTCACTTTTTTTTAAATTATTTTTTTTTTTTTTAATATTTCTTCCTCTGTTTTTCCTCAATAATTGTCGTCTCACTTTCTGTTGTAGGGCTCTTATGTGCTCTTGAAAATCAGCAGTAGCTTCGTCGTCTATCCAACTTTGTGAGTTTTCCCCTGGTTTATTTAAATTTTCTTTTTGTGGTGCTTCTGCTCCCTCTTGAGTATTAACTTCCTCTGGCAGCATTTAAATAAAACAATTTTTTTTTCTTCACTCGTTCTTCACATGAAATTATTCGTCATTGAATTTGTGAATTTTCGATATTCGTTCGAAAATTATACACTTTTCACGTTTCCAAATATTTTTTTTTTTTTTCTTTTTTTTTTTTAGTTAAAACACTTTTTTCAGTTCAACACTCTCTCTATGAGATTTTGTGAAATTGTCCCTTACGGATCTTAATTCACTATGTTTATCACTGAAGTATTTTTTTTTTATGTCCGATACCGTTTATGTAATATGAATCAATTTCGTTTTCGGTTCTTTATTTCTAAAAAAAATTATATATTTTAGTTCTCGTTAGAGAACTCCACTTGAAAATAATAACTCATGTGGCAATCCTCTTTTCTGCCATTCAATGGAATACATCCAGCAGCGTGTCTCTCCAAAAACATGATTCTTGATAATAAAATCCATCAAACATTTCAATTTTTGCTTAAATACGCGTGTGGTAATGTCCAAAAAAACAAACAACGTTGTTTATCACAAAGCGTTGCGATGACCTAATCATTTCTGTTTAAATAAAAGTAATTTTAATCATTTTACTATCAATTGCTTAATTCTTTCTTAAGAGAGGCTCGACTTTCGAAAGGGACATTTAGTCAATTTAAGGCGGAACGAAGTTCGCCGGGTAAGCTAGTCAATAATAAAAAGAAGACGTAAATTTCAGGTTCACAATTCTCACCCTTCTAATAACGACGACCACAGGACAATCGAATTACACGATTTAATAAACAATCACAGCCTCCTGACATTGAACCTGGGAACGGGCAGAATAATTAAGACATACAAAAGTCTGATTCACATCATAAGATTAGAAAAATACCAGGAAAATGTAAACGCTATATGCAATTCTTTGTCAATTTTCAATAAAATAGATGGTTTGAACGACTCCCTTAACGTCATTAAAATAAAATATGAACAGATGCAAGACAAACTCAAAACACTAGTGCCTAGTTTCAGACATAAAAGAGGACTTATTAACGGTTAAGGAACAGTCATAAAGAGTATAACAGGAAACTTGGATGATGACAATGCGCTGTATATAAATAAAACAATTGAAATGTTATCAGAAAGACAAAATGACATTGAGACACAAGAAGACGACCAGGATAGACTAAACAAGCAAATGATAGCAAGATTCGACAGCTTAACAAATCATATAAACGCACAGCAGAAGAGCATTGACAAATATTTAATAAATTCCGAAAAGACATTAGAAAACAGGATTAGATCAAAAGAAAACTCAATCAGATACATTCAATATTTAAATTAAATAAACTTCAACATAGAACTCGTAAGCAACCATTTGACCAATATCGCGGAATCTATTATCCTTGCGAAATTAAACATCATCTTAAAACACATTTTAAACTCCGATGAACGTCCTTAATTCTTTAAAAAATCAGTCCGCAGGAATAAATTCAGTAGAAAACATATACGAGCTATTGGAGCTTCAGGCTTACTATAATCATTTAAATATAATATTTAATATCCAAATCCCTTCCTTAAAAAACGAATCATTTTCCTTCTTCCACTTACTACCCATCCCAGTCAAAAGTAATTTACTCCACATTTAACCCTTTTGTATCGTCAACCAAAATGAGATTCAATGTTTTGAAAAAAAATGTGAACAAATAGGAAAAACATTATACTGTAAAGATGGAGCGAGCCAAAACTCATACACGGAAACAAGCTGCATCGCCAACTGAATGAACAACAAAAACCAGCACAATGTAAAACTTCAGATGTAAACCAGGAACAGCAAATATATCAGCCAGAACCTATTTATATTCTGTTCATAAACAGTCCAGAGACAGAAAAAACATCAACCTGTGGCCCCCAAGTCCAAAATCTGAAGGGTACATTCATCATTTACTTCTCAAACTGCAGCGTCAGCGTCAACCAAATGACATATGAAAGCACGAACAGAGTTTACTATGAAGACGACCACATTTATCCCACTTCGATCAACAAAATAATCAACCTCCAGTCGTTACAAAACTTCCACTTCGAAAACAAAGAAGCAATAGTCAGCATACCCCAGCAATACGTTACCTGGAAAGACGTACCAACAAACATATAATCCTTAACTACACCCTTATCTCGATAATAACAACGCCGGTTAGCGTCATCTCGTCATCATAATTTACCTCATACAACAATATAAAAGGGTCGAAAAACCCTCAGCATCAACACTTGATATCAATAGTCAGCATACACCAGCAATAAGCCTAATGATAGCTCCGGCTAAAGAAGCTTACAGCCTCTTCGACCGTAGCTCTCTTCAGGGCGGGAGGAGTTACATACCTCACCATACACATGCCTCAGTCTCGGTCAGCAGCACTAACAGCACCAATCAGCATTTTCCCAAAATCAACAAATAAAGTCACACACCTCACCTTACACATGCCTCAACTCCGGTCATCGGCACCAACGACATCAACAACCATCAGTTCCAATTTCATATTTGCAATTTCCTTTTATAAATGTAAAATAGCCAATTCATCATTTTCTATGATATAAAATTGTAATGAATAAAATAAAAGTTTGAGTTTGACAATATACGCAGCACTGAGCTGTCCTAAAGATAAAGTTGGTTTTTTGTATTAACCAAAACGCTTCCCACCTTAACTCGCGCGCGTCACCGGCCACCCACGCCGCCCACCTGGGCCATCGCCCGCCGGCCCCTTCCTTGCCGCTGCTCGCACGCCCTTTTTCTTCTTATTAAGCTATTCTTTCGGCACATAAAAATATACATACTTTGAAGAACCATTCCTCTGTTCAAATATAGGAAGGACCCGAGAAAATATCGTGCTATAAGGCTTTGCATAGCTCCTTGGAGGGATTCAATAACATAATATCTACGAAGCTTGCTAAGCGACATTATTTCCATTTACTAATTTTTGTTTGTGAAATAAAGTCGAACTCACAAATTATGAGAATTCGACATTATTACCAATTACAAATGGAAATAAAGCCGCTTCGACATTATTGCGCACGACCTTACTGCACGGCACCATGTACTCGTATGTTCACAAAATGCATGTAGATCAGTCATAGAAGATCCAAGAATTTGACTTCTCTCTCTCAAAAAAAAAAAAATAAAAAGTGCACAACTGGGTCGTACGAACTTGCTCTACTGTGTTAAAATGGTTTTGAGTGCTTGAGATTTTGGGAAAAAACGTTGAAAAAATCATATGAAATTTTTATAAATCACTTTAAAATCAATACCTAAAACGTTTTTGTCATGGCGAATGCGGGTCGAACGGGAAACTGAATCCGCTTAAACTCGAATGGCAAGTCGGTTGATATCAAAGGAATTCTTGGAATGAGAACTTCTTTGCCTTTGAACTTGCCTTTGATTATTGTCGCTTTAATGACGTTGTTCATGAGTTTCTTCACTGCCAACTTAGTTCCATTGCATAGGTTTGGTTGGTTCAGATTGGGCAGCATTATGATGACAGAGCCGACTTAGAGTTGCAAATTGTGTGGTGGTAGACCGGGATCATCCAAAGAATGCAACAATTCAATTGGATAGTTTGTTGCTTCGTCATCATTTGTTATTCGATCCACCAATTTGAACGGATGCAGTGGAGCTGCGATTTTATTTTGAATGATGAAATTCAAATCATCGACGTCCTTATTTTTCGCAGCTAATATCGCGCGTTTACTGAGCCAATCGTGGTTCAAATAATTGTGACCGATGTTAGGGAACACTTTGCCGATGAGTTCTTCCTTCTATGATGTGAATTCACAATTCAGCGGGAATGAACTCAGGCCAGTTGCAGCATCAACGGTAGTTCGACCATTTCCAATTGCCAATTGTTTCTTTGCAAAATCATCGGCTGATGGATCGTTCTGCAACGCAACTCGCATGTTCGTGGTCAACTGCAGCTTCTTTACGTATCGCCAGAAAAACGTTAATTTAGGCAAGCGTTGAGTTCATCTGCAGGCGTTGATCGCGGGTTTACTGGTAACATTTGACGGAAATCACCGGCCAGCATAATATCATTGCTCCTCCAAAGCGTCGCATATTGTTCCGTAGATCTTTCATTGTTCGATCAAGAGCTTCCAGTGCTCGCTTGTGTGCCATTGTGCATTCATCCCAGATGAAAATTTTGAAAGTTGTCAACACTTGTGCAAGCGCTATTTCGGATCTTGACCGAATTGAAGTAAGAATCAACGAAAGGTGTACGTATGTATCAATCAATTAGGTCGTATCACCGTAATGATTTGATATACTTCCAGTGCATGAACTGGAATATATCGTTTTTCTGACGTGTTTTGTCTAGTTTGAATTCGTAATTCAATTCTGGTTGTAATGATTGCTATTTTCAAAAGACCCCTTACCGCTGGTGGGGAAGTCAATGAAAGGAAACAGTTGCTTGGATGGTTTATTGATGAGTGCCTTTATTCAATATTTATTCTCCTTATATACTAACAATATCTATACATATAATAAAATTGTAACGGGTCGATGTCTGTACATTGAAGATATAGATGCAAAACTAATATGGGGAGTCTCTATTAGACCCACAGAAGCCAAAACAACCGTTTTTAGAATGTTTGTCTGTCTGTCTGTCTGTCTGTCCGTCTGTCTGTCTGTCTGTCTGTGTGTTTGTACGCGCATCACGCAAAAACTACTGCATGGAATTGAATGCGGTTTTCGCAGATATATTGGTAGTATGCCAACTTAAAATATAGGCTATATTTTATCGCGTCAAGTAAGCGGAAGCACAAAAGAAAGAACAAAATGCAAATAAATATTATTTTGAGTGTTGATTAATAAAAAGTGCATTTTAAGCAATTACGTTATTTTGAATATTGATATACTTAATGTAGGTTAATAAACTTAAATGACTTAAATGTAGTGCATGTGGAAAGAAGTAATAAAGAGTGTTAACATACTCCCCGCCTTGAACTATTGTTCAAACATGAAGGGTGAAGGCATCTTGATGCCGAAGTGTTGATGTTGGAAGGTTCTTCGGATCACTGCTGCGTCTATTTTGATGTCGTGGAGCTGGTATCGGGAAGCGTTTTAGATTAAAGTTTCGGCCACGTATTGTTCTCCAAATGATGTGTATCATGACGGCTATATAACAGAAAATGGCGAGGTAGCTGACAATAAATTGATGGGTGTCGGTGTTTTATATTTGTATCAGTGTTTCGTCCAGTTGTTGTTGCGTGATCCCCGTTTGTAGGGTCTCTAATTCATTGGACAGTTTCCGAAAATGAATGGCATTATGTATCATTATCATTGGGTTTTTGTGGGTATTGATGAAATCTGATAGGTTGCTTGCTGGAATGAAAGACGCTCGCATTGTGCTTGTGAGAGCGCTGTGTCCCTGTATGGTGAACTGGTCTTGTTTAAGAATGCAACCTGCTGGAATTGTAAGTACTCCTGAGTTGCTCAGCCGGATTTGATTCAGGTTTCCTTTACAAACGCTATTAATAGAGGTTGGATGTCGAAGCGAATATACCCAGTGATTTAACTGATGCAATTGTATCCAGAATTGTTCATCTGGAAAGTCTTCCAGTTGACAAGAATAGTGCTCTAAAGCCTGGTTCAAGAGACTGAATTCACAGAGACTGATATTAGAGCCCTTCTGGTAAAGAGGGTGCATTTGGTGGCAGACGATATCTTTTTCTAAAATCCTTGTGCAGGAGTTGAATTCTGCCTTGTTTAATGGATAGTACTGCGTTCTATGCAAGTTTATTATTATATAATCGGAAGATGGTCTTATTGCAATAAATGATGCGTTAACCAAGACTGGCACTGGAATTATGCTGTATATTTCATACTGCTCGGTTGTGACAAGCGGTATTGCTAGTTTGAATATTACGTGCGAATCAACGATGCGTCCTTCCGCAGTTATCAATTTATAAAGTAATGATATGTCGCTGGTTGTCTCTAAGAGATGCAAAGTTGATGGTAGATTGGCTTTAATATTTGTCATTTCTTGCCTTAATTGATTTGGGTGTATTAGGTTGGCACTTATTTTTCCATGATGAACGTCTGTTATCAGGTCAAGAAGAAGAGCTTGAGTCTTTTGAAGGTTAGTGGCGCCTATGAACATTTGGAAGCACTGTGAAAGCATCAGTTGGGATAGTGTTAACTGATATTCCTGATCATTCGTCTTGTTAAGCTGATTTTTTATTGCGTTGAGCTCTGTCTCCAGCGATTGAAATTGCTTCTCTAGTCTTCCTTCATTATTGCGCATTATATTTGCAGTTGAATTGATTAATGATGTCTGATTTCTCATCAGATGTATCAAATGATCTTCGTTTACATGAATGGTTGATATGACATTGGACATGTGTTGGGCATAATTGGAATCGAGTACTCCGAATAGTGAATTATTCAGATTTCCAACTTTGTTGACGTTTGGACGAGACACCTTTTCTTGTAACAGCTCATCTTTGTCATTTATGTCTTGAAGAAGAAATTGAAAAACTTGTACGAACGCTAAACAAGAGTCAGCCCTTGTCATCTTTTTGCAAGACTCCCTTAATTTGTAGTTGCCTCTGTTAAGCCACTTTAATTCCTTCCAATAGGATTTTAATTCGTAGTACACCACTATGTCCCATTGGTCAGATATGATGCTAGCTTTTCCTAGGTTTTCAAAATGTATTCCTGGAGTTCTTGTAAAAGGTGATATTGTGACCTGGTCGCACATGGCTATAGGTAACATTATCAATATGGCTACTAATGATGACCAGAGCCCTAGAATACACACCTTAAACGGATTTTTCTTTGCCCTTTTTCTTGGTGGGCTGGCAGTTTCATCTTGTTCAATTTCACCGTCTTCAAGTTCCTGGGAAGGTTCTGAGAGTGTTGATATTTGATTTGTAGTTCCCTCTGGTTCCTCTAGTTGAATCGGCAAAGGAGCTAATCTGTGAATTGGTCTCCGTAATATAGAGTTGGCTGTTTGAATTTCGGCAACTCTGACGATTCCATCTGCTCCAGGATATGTCTGGAGTACTCTTCCTAATGGCCACTTCATGACAGGACAATTATCTTCCTTGATGATGACCATTGTTCCGGGTTGCAGATTTTTGGATTTTTGCTGCCATTTGTGTTTGTGTTGCAGTTCGTTTAGGTACTCATTTTGCCATCGTTTCCAGAATTCTTATTTTATCCTTGCAATTGTTGTCAGATTTTGCGAAAGATTTCCCCTGCGAGGCTCTGCTTTTGGATCAATAGGATTAATAAGTGGTTCTCCTATGAGGAAGTGTCCTGGTGTGAGTGCCATTAAGTCGTTGGGGTCAGCTGACATTGGGGTGATGAGTCTGGAATTCATAATCGCCTCAACTTCGATTACCGCTGTTTCGAGTTCCTCATATGTTAATGAGCTCGCCCGAATCAGCTGGATTGTCTCTGGAGCGAACGTGCCGCCATTGTTGAATTTCTGTCAGCTTCTGAATTGATGCTACGCGGTTGGCGACGAATGTGTGGAAGGATGATGATGTAGAATTTATCCACCCAAGTAGTATCTCTGAATCAGTCCACATGTGTGTCTGATATGATTCTAAATGTAAGTCCTTTCCAATGCGATTGACTAGTTCAGCTGCTAGTGTTGCAGCACATAATTCCAATCGTGGTATCGTAAGTGTTTTAAGTGGTGCCACTCTCGATTTGGCACAGAGGAGTCGAACAGTTATTGTTTTATCCTTATTGGCTGATCGTACATATATAGCTTTCCCATATGCCTATTCAGAGGCATCTGCAAAGGCATGTATTTCTATGGAATCAGGAGTCCTATGTGCGAATATATGCCGGTCAATCTTGACATCTCGTAAATGGCTTAGATTATCACAGTAGTTTATCCACTCTGTTTGAAGTTCTTTGGGGAGAGGAGTGTCCCAGTCAGAGCCATGTGTTCAAAGTCTTTGAAGAAAGATATTTGCTGTTATTATGACTGGTCCCAAAAATCCGAGGGGATCAAACAATTGAGCGATGTCAGATAAGGCCGTCCTTTTGTTTATCTTTTGATTTTTGTTGAGTTTGATGTTTACCACAAATGTGTCTGAGTTTGGCAGCCATCCTTGTCCAAGTGTTTTAACGTGAGTTTCGTTGTCTATGTCGAGATCCAATTGAAGTGCAATATCTGCCGCAGGAATGTCCTGTAACAAACTTTTATGATTGGCACACCATTTTCGTAGCGTAAGTCCAGCGGTTTGTAGCAATCTGTTCAGTTGATTTCGTATTTCAATGGTCGTAGCTAAACTATCAGATCCAGTCATCACATCGTCTACGTAAAAATTTGTTTTAAGAGCCTCTGCACCAAGGGGATATTGGGTTGAACCTTCTATTGCTAATTTTTGGAGGCATTTAGCTGCTAAATAGGGCGCTGATGTTGTTCCATAAGTTACGGTGTTGAGCTGGTATACATGTAGGTCGTCTGTAGGATTGTCTCTCCAGAAGACCAGCTGATATTGTCGGTCACTTTCATCAACTAGGATTTGTCGATACATTTTCTCAATATCTGCTGTGAAAACATATCTGGGTACACGAAAGCGAAGAAGTGTTGTCAAAAGTTCATCTTGAATGGTAGGTCCTGTTGCTAATAGATCATTGAGAGATGTGTTCTTTGTTGTTTTTGCTGATGCGTCAAAAACAACTCTTAACTTTGTTGTTGTGTTATCTGGTTTTAACACACAATGATGAGGGAGGAAATAATGGGAACTATGAATCTTGCTCATGTCGATCCGTTCCATGTGTCCAAGTCTTTCGTATTCCGTCATGAATTGGGTATACTGATCTTTGAGGTTCTTTTGTTTTGAGAGCCTCTTCTCTAGAGAAACAAATCTCTGAAAAGCAATGGCCTTGGAACTGCCCAATTCACTCCTGTCCGCCTTGAACGGGAGTCGAACAATAAATCGTCCTTCTTTATTTCGAGTGGTGTTCTCGGCGAAATGATTTTCGCATTTTTGTTCTTCTGTTGTGTAGCTCTTCCTGGAATCTTGGGCTTCTTCTATCTTCCAGAATTTTTCTATGTCGTTTTTCAGTTCGTCTTCGTTGCACATGCCACAAATAGCCGATGATTGAAGTGCGCCTCTCACCTTTCCCGCAATTATCCAGCCTAGTTGTGTTTTTTGTAGTAATGGTAGGTCTTCGCCAATGTTTATCTGTAATACTGACAGGAGTTGATGGTAAAGTTCAGCTCCAATTAGTAAATCAAGTGTCGATCAACTACTCGCCGTGTGCGGTCGCGTTGTTTCTGTGCGCGTGTGTCACCCAAAAAAAAATAAATAAAAAAACCAAACCAATTCACATACCATCCATAGTGCAATAAATGTAAAACCATAAATAAAACTCAGCCCAAAACTCGAAAAAAATGAATAGAATCAGTGCCAATTAAAAAGAAAAAGAAAAAAAAAATATACACCAAATACCTCGCTCGCATTCGCAGCACAGCATCCAACAATACCCATCCTCTCCACCCGCGCCACCCATAACTGTTGATTTCTATGCAATGCAAGCCTCTTGTGAGGCTTATCGCAAGAGGTTTTGCATTGGATAGGGAGTAGCATTTGATGTATATTTCTTTCGTGTTTTTTTTTTTGTCTATATTAATTCCCGTTTGCAAATTGTTTTATGGGCATAACACCTAGGACAGTTTGTTTATAATTGGAATTAATATGGGCCTATACTGCACGGCTGAAATTAGTTTCGTCAAAGTTGAATTTGTTGTGTTTAGTTTTTCAGAATGGTAAGTGATTTTTGTGTTGTATATTCAAATATTCGTTGGCTAAGGAAGCATTTCTTTTCTGTGTACGCCCATACTGTGCAATACAGGCCAGCTGTTTTGGCATTAAGTGAAACCCAGGTTGGACAGAATACTGATTTATCAGAATTTTGTTTGTTTGGATATAACTTAGTGCCATTACTTTTTTCCCACCATGGTCTTGTCGTTTATGTAAGGAATGATATTGCTTGCCAGAGCCGTCCCCAATATGGGCATTGTTCTAATACGAACTTTAATTTCCTGTGGCTCAAATTCACTGTCCGCAAGCATATCATTCATTACTGTTTTCTTTACAGGAGTCCGAATCTTGACAGCATGTCTACTTGTGATGAGTTAGATGTTTTGTCAGATTCAATTTCCCGAATTGTTTCCCATTGTCCTCACACTGAAGTCGTGATTACGGGCGACTTCAATGTACACAATTCAAGTTGGCTCCGCTATTCTGGGCAGACAACACTCGAAGGAAGGCATACCGAGATCTTTGCTGAGTATAACCATCTTACCCAGCTTGTCGATGAGGCTACTCGTATACCGGATGTTGATGGGCATTCCGCCCATACTCTTGACTTGTTCCTTCCTTCCCATCCTGATAAATATACTATTAAAGTAACTTCTCCATTTGGCACCTCGGACCATTGTGTCATTTCAGCTAATTTCTCGATCTCCAACCATCCAGTTAAAGAAAAAATTCCCACTAGGACCGTTTGGCAATACGAGAAAGCCAACTGGGACGGTCTGAATAATTTCTTTCGCAACTTTAACTGGTCATTATGCTTCCTCCATAATGACATTGATGCCAGTGCTGAAATGATTACAGAAGTGATTTTTCTTGGAATGAGAACTTTTGTCCCTCACAGAACAAAATGTATCAAACCAAAAGAAAAGTCTAGGTTTACCGAATAGTGTAAAGAAGCTATCAGGGTGAAAGAAGTAAGTTTCCGATCCTATAAAGCCAACCCAACTGAGGAAAATCGGAAGAAACACAAACAAGTTAGGAACTCGTGCAACTCCGTTATTCATAAAACGAAATTTTTACATGACCAGAAGTTACGGCAAAAAATTCTGCAATGTCCCAAAGGCAGTAAAAACTTCTGGTCATTTGTAAAAAACGTCAAGAACTCAACGTCATCATCAGTTCCAACGCTCATCGTCGACGATAAACCAATCGTCAGCTCTTCAGAGAAGGCGAATATGCTCGCAGCTCATTTTGCTGCAAGTTCTACGTTGCCTGCAAGCAACAATGCCCCTCCTGTACTTGAGAACGTTAATTTTTCTATGGGACAGGTATTTTTCCGCACTCGTACAGTAGCAAGAGTTCTTCAAGATCTTGATGTACACAAATCCGCTGGCCCGGATGGTATACCCCTATTCTTCTGAAGAGGTGTTCTTCATCGCTGGCAAAACCACTGCGTAAGCTTTTCCATCGCTCCTATCGTTCAGGAATCTTTCCTAGTAGATGGAAAACGGCATTTGTCCAGCCCGTCCCAAAAAAAAGGTGACTCCTCCTCCCCCTCCTTCTACCTACCAATTGCACTTACGTCCCTTCTTTCCAAGGTCATGGAAACGCTGATAAATCGTCAGCTGAAGAAATATCTCGAAGATCGGGAGCTTTTAAATGACCAGCAATACGACTTTCGCAGTCGTTCCACTGGTGATCTGATGGCATATCTCACCGAACAGTGGAACAAATCTGTGCATCGCTTTGGCGAAAGCAAGATTATTGCGCTTGATATTTCAAAGGCATTTGATAGAGTTTGGCATGAAGCTCTTTTATCGAAAATGCGTGCATTTGGTATCGATGATACTCTTATTCGTTGGATTAGAAGCTATCTTCTGGACCGTTCAATACAAGTTGTATTAGACGGTTTCAAGTCTGATCTCCACAAAATAAATGCTGGTGTACCCCAGGGCTCCGTTCTGTCTCCGACTCTCTTTCTCATTTTTATAAATGATCTCTTGTCTGTGACTTCTAATCCATTAAATTGTTTTGCTGACGACTCAACCCTCAGCTTTTCATATACGTTTGATAATTCACGGCCTTCGCCTTCGGACGTGTTATTACAACGAAATCGTATGATAAGCTCGTTAAACTCCGATTTAAACAGCATTGTGAATTGGGGTACTAGAAATCGTGTGGAGTTTAATGCGTCGAAAACTCAATGCTGTCTTTTGTCGTTGAAGCTAAACATACCCCCTATGCCATTATCCATGAATGGTACTTGCCTCGAGGAATACGAAAAGCTATCAGTACTCGGTATGTGTATCAGTGACAATCTTCGTTGGAATGATCATATACTTGAGATTGCCAAAAATGCTGCAAGATGCTTAGGCTTTCTTAATAGATTCAAGAAGTTTTTTACCCCTTCTGATCTGGCTACAATTTACAAAGCGTTTATACTCCCTAAACTCGAGTATTACTCCCATCTCTGGGCAGGTGCTTCTCAAACTTTTCTCCACCTACTCGACAGAGTTCAGAAAAAAGCGTTAAAATTGATAGGAGAGAGAAACATTATGGAAACATTTCCTTCACTCGAACATCGTCGAAATGTCTCATGTCTTTCCTTATTTTACAGATTCTTTTACAAAAAATGCTCACTCGAGGTAGCCAGCTGCGTTCCACCCCTTAAACATTTCCCCCGTAATACTCGTCTTGCTAAGAACGCTCATCAGTTTACACTTGAGCCCAATTTCGGACGTACCGTGAAATATAGAGATTCTTTCTTTAGCCGTACAACACGAATGTGGAATGGATTGCCTGGCACAATTTTTCCTTGCCATTTTGATCTTCAAACATTCAAGATTAATGTTCATCGAAACCTCCTTTCCCTTCCTTCCTAACTTCCTATCGCTCGCGCTGTGACTTATCATTAAAAGGGCTATAACAAACCCCTTGAGCGCGTGTGCATTTAAAAAAAAAAAAAAAAAAAAAAAAAAAAAAAAAAAAAAAATCTGTCCAGGTTGGTTGAAGTGGGGGCTTGCTAGTTGGAGCTCGGCTGGAATGTTCCAAGCTTTAATATTAGTTCGTCGGGATGGTTGATTTGGAGTGATTTGGCGTAGAACGAAAGCTTCTAAATTGACAGAAAAGCTTGATGTTCTTGATTTTAGGAGAAGATTAACTCTCTTGTTTGCTTGTCTTGATCCTTCTCCTATTCCAAGAATTCGCATTGTTTCGTTGAATTCTGGAACGTTCAATATTTTAGATAGCTTTTCCGTGATGAAGTTAAGCTGTGATCCGGAGTCGAGTAACGCTCGGTATTTTACAATGGTACCTTCGTGGTCTTCTAGATTAACAGTGACGGTACTCAAAAATACATATCCCTTCTCCTTTGGTGCTACTGCTGTAGCTGATGTTGTTGATTTGTTAAGTTCTGAGGTCTTCTCCTGTCTTTTGGCAAGGTATCGATGGGGTTGATTACTCTCTGCTGCTTTTGTTGCTAATCCGTCTGTGTGCAGGAGGCTGTTGTGCCTTCGGAACACTTCATGCAGTTACGGCTGCGACAAGAGGCCGCCATGTGTCCTGGATTGAGGCAATTGGTGCAATAATGTAATTTATTGATTAAAGTAAGCCGGCCTTCTAGTGTTAATTGTAAAAATTTGCGGCAAAAGAATAGCTTATGGTTATTCGTATTGCAACATGGGCAATTTGACTTTGAAGCTGCCATCGATGTGAAAGAGCGATGCGAAGGAACTGCTGGCTTTCGTGTTGGGACTTCCGTAGTGCGGCTCTTGTTGCCCAGGGCTTCTAATGATTGGAATCGGATTTCCAAGAAATTGAGAAAATCTTTGAGTGATGGTAATGCCCTGGGTTGCTTTAGAGATTGCTCGTACAAGACGTGTGTTGAGCGATCTAGTTTCTTGATAAGAAGATGGACAACAAGTGGGTCCCAATGGCTGGTGTTTAATCCTAAATTCTTGAGTCTCTGGAGACACTCCATAGTTGTGTCGTGGAGTGCCTTGATGCTATTGGCTGATTCGTATGAGCTTGTTGCTTGCTGAAGTAATCGGTTCAGGAACGCTGTTTTTAATAACCTGGTGTTATTATATCTTTCTTGCAGCATCTGCCATGCAGATGTATAATTTTCTTCACTGAGAGGTAGATGGCATATAAGTTTTTCTGCGTCCCCTGTTAGGTTTGTTTTGAGGTACCACATCTTTTGGCATCTAGGCATGTCTTGCTTGTCAACCATTTCTGTGAAGAGATCAAAAAATTGTCTCCAAGTTAGATAGTCGCCATCAAGTTTTGGGAGCGATATACTGGGCAATCTGAAATGTGATTGACCATCTGAGTTTCTGGTGGGTAGATGTGTACTGCTGAGTCTTTCAATCTCCGAAGCACACTTTATTAGAATCTCTTGAACAGTGGCCTCCATTTGCATGTATATGGAGGTGTTTGCATTGTTTGTAGTGGAATCACTCAGTTCCACTAAGGTTATTTGTGTAGCCTCAATTGGTGCCCAATATTGGCTGATTATGGCTCTGTTGATTTCCCAAAAATGTTTGGAATCATTATTTGATGTAGTGTCAACATGATCGAAGTTGCGTTGCAGCGTATCCATGAGGTACCGCTGACGTCTTTTTAATGGTGTGATATTGATTTCAGTGTAGTATTGATCGCCATCAATATGACTTGTTTGGAGAGGTGCTGATTGGTTCAAAGTGTTATCAGTCTCCTGCTGTTGTCCCAGGTCCTTACCGTCGGGTTGCTTGGTATTTACGTGGAGAGGTGATGACGAAAGAAGTTTGCTATCAGTCTCCTGTTGTTGCTGTTGACTCGTACGGTCGAATTGGCTGGAGCTTGATTGTTGAAGTGGTGGTGCGGGAAGATCACCAGTCGTCTTCTGATTGAGATTCGCCTCTGCCTGTAGGCGCTTAATTTGTTCAATGAAATGAATTTTGTGTTCTTTATAAGCTGTTCGGACGACATCAAAATACCTCTTTGTAAAATAAGGGTGATCAAGTTGCAAAGGAACTGTGTTGCGAATGTCACTGTCTGTGACGACAAACTGAGCCCAGTGAGTCTCTAGTCTTTGGAGTCGTTCCTTAAAGTAATCCAGCGTTTTTCGGCTAGCTGGATCTTTCTTAAAGTTGGAGATAGTTCGTCCTATCTCATCACCAATCTTCTGCTGACGTTCTGCTTGTTGATCCATGATGACTTATCTTCTTCTTCACAAGAACCAGAATAGAATTTTTGAATCGAAACAAACAAAATCACGTTGGGGTCACCAAAATGTACGTATGTATCAATCAATTAGGTCGTATCACCGTAATGATTTGATATACTTCCAGTGCATGAACTGGAATATATCGTTTTTCTGACGTGTTTTGTCTAGTTTGAATTCGTAATTCAATTCTGGTTGTAATGATTGCTATTTTCAAAGATCACTTACCGCTGGTGGGGGAAAGTCAATGAAAGGAAACAGTTGCTTGGATGGTTTATTGATGAGTGCCTTTATTCAATATTTATTCTCCTTATATACAAACAATATTCTTAATAAAATTACAACCTATTACAAATAATTCTCAACACCAAATTGTCAAGTAAGCGGAAGCACAAAAGAAAGAACAAAATGCAAATAAATATTATTTTGAGTGTTGATTAATAAAAAGTTGATATACTTAATGTGACTGGCAACACTGCTGTGAAACTTAAAAGTCGAACTCATATATCACTCAGAAATTTATTAAAAATAGTCTAATCCAAAGTTTTAAATCTAAAAAAGGCCTTTTTTCATTTTTAATAAAGTTTGTTCCACAAACCAACCACTGTCAAGGTAAAACCAGCTATATTCTACTTTTATTTAAGGATTTAACTTGCAATCTGAAATCACATGACTGACAAACGTAAAATTGGCGAAACTTCACCAGGAGAAAATTCTCAACAAAATAACACACCAAATTTTTATAAAATTTTCAAACGCGCCACCATGTCCATGTCCGACTCAGATCTTCATAAAATTAAATCAATAATTCAAAATGAACTTGCATTGGCAACTGCAAACCTAGCCACCAAGCAGGATCTAAATCAGCTCAACCAAGAAATAAACTTCTTGCAGAAACAAAATGATGAATTGTCATCCAAAGTAAAGCAATTCGAAGAGAGGTGTAAAGCATTGGAGGAGGAACTTGATTCTCAAAGTCGCGATCTGAGAAGTAAAAATATAATCTTTTAAATACCCAAGGAAGCTCAGCAAACGGATCTTCATGAAAGTATCCATACAGTCACCAAGCTTTTACTTGGAAATGAACGCCCACCGCAGTTTTCTGAATCCGTCAAGATTGGAGAAAATGGCAATGTCACAAAAATAAAAGTAAACACCGGCTCAAACGAAACCTCAATAAAAATGCTTAAAAACGCACACAAGCTTAAAGGCACAGGTATTTTTCTGCAGCGTGATCTTTCGAAAAAAATGCAGCTAAAGCAAAGAATATTGCTTCATTACAGAAAAATACTAAGAAAACATAAGCCAAATATAATAAATCGTGTGAGAAATAACTCTATTTTAATTGAAAATAAACAATTTTATTTAAGCCATAATAATAACCTCATCTACAATAACACCGACGGAGAACACGAGTTACAACAAATGCTAGGCAACATCAACTTCGAAGCTGTCAGAAACAACCTGTCATATGAACGTCATAATCGAAATCAAGGTACTAGATCAATAACAACTGATCATCAACCAGGGTTACCACTTTTACAGAATAGTAGTAGTAGTAGTAACGCAATAAGAAATTGAGATATAGCCGCCGTCAGCTCATTTAGTTTAAATAATTGTAAAATATTGTCATATAATGTATCAGGGCTAAATAATAAGATAATGTTTATAGATTTCTTCAATTTTATTAAAACATTTGATATATTTTTGTTATTTGAAACACATGTTACTTCTGAAAATTCATCAAAACTTATTAAATACGTCAATGGATATAAGCTTTTCTGGATTCCTGCAACCAAAATATCTACGAGAGGTCGTGCAAGCGGAGGATGTCTTTATGGAATACAAACATCGAAGCTGAAATTATATGATTTTTTCGAGATTCAAAATAATATTCTCATAAAACTTTTAGAAAATCCTAATATGTTTATTGTACCCCTTTATGTTAATTGCAATAGATGGACTGAGGATTTTGAAAGACTTAGCAATCTTATGACTGAACTATCAAACAAAAGTATAATGTTAATCGGTGATTTCAATGCCAGAATAAGCGATAACCAGGTTACAACACTAAGATCTATATCTAACGAAGCAGTATTGAATTTCCGCAATAGAAAATCTAAGGATATTATCTGTAACGAAAATGGTACGAAGTTATTAGATATGATACAAATTTTTGACAGCATCATTTTGAATGGATGCGCGAATGGTCATCTTGAAGGTCATTTTACCTTTGTTGGTGGCCAAGGAAAATCAGTGATCGATTACTGCATGGTAAATAGTGATTGGATCAATGTAATCACAAAATTTGACGTGTTGAGTAAGCCATTTTCTGATCACATGCCGATTGTAGTTGAATGGGAATATAATTACGATAGACCACAACAAAGACCTTTTAATCTTATATCGCGACTTAAATGGAAACCCTCAAATCTAGAATCCTACCTCCACTGCTTAGACAATAACCTTTCACTCATACCTTCGACTTACCAATCTATTGATGCACTCTCAAACCAATTAACACAATGCATTAGAAACTCTTTATCCAATTCAAATAAACACACATCGATCTCATTCACTCAAAAATGGTTCGATAAGGAATGTCTAAGTGCCAGAAAAAGATCGTTTGCCTTGCTAAAAGCGTTTCGTAGATATCCCTGTGATGAAGTTCGCAAATGGTATGTTCAAGCTAATGAGAACTATAAGAAAATTTGCCTTGTAAAGAAGATCAAGTTTGAATCTGCACAAGCCCTATCTCTCAGCCAGATCAAAAACACAAAGGAGTTCTGGAAGATAGTAAAGGAAATAAACTGTTCTGACAACTATATTGGCCTTGGTGTTTCTGCAGACGATCTCTCGGATTATTTCAAAAACCTTCTGCAAAGTAATATAAAAATAAATTTTTCATACGCTCAACCTTTCGTTTGTGATGAAATTTTGGATTCTGAAATAACTGAAAATGAAATTCATTTAACCCTCCAAAAAGCCAAAGATGGAAAAGCACCAGGCGAAGACGGAATTCCGTATGAGTTTTTTAAATATGCACCTCCAACTTTCCACAACCATTTGCTTAGATTGTTTAACAAAATTTTCGAAAATGAGGAAATTCCCTTTTCATTTAAGAAATCTATCATCTTTCCAATTCATAAAAAAGGTGATATAAATAATGTTGAGAACTACAGAGGCATATCCTTTATGAATGTCATTGCTAAGATTTTCTGTGGTGTTCTACTTAACAGACTCGAAAAGTGGGTAGATTTAAACAACATTCTAACAGAATCCCAAGCAGGATTTAGAAAAAATTATTCAACTGTTGATCACATTTTTACTCTGACTTCAATCGTTAAAGCATTTCAAAAAAGAAATAAAAAAGTATACACTCTGTTCGTCGATTTCAAAGCTGCTTTCGACTTGGTCAATCGAAATGCTCTATTTTACAAACTGTCAAATCTTGGAGTGTCAACAAAATTCGTCAATATAATTCGATGTTTGTACACAGGTACCGAAACAGCAGTATGGGATGGTAAAACATATTCAAAACCATTCAAATCGCTTTCTGGAGTTAAACAAGGATGCCTTCTTAGTGCTCTTTTATTTGCACTCTTGATAAATGATATAGCTGCGATCATTCCAGGAGGTGTCCGAATTGCTGGTATTACAATTAATGTTTTACTCTATGCGGATGACCTTCTGTTATTATCAGAATCTCCAGAAACCCTTCAATTAATGATAAATCGTCTTGCGGAATATTGTAACAATTGGGGTTTAATCATCAACATTGAAAAATCAAAAGTCATGGTGTTTTCGCGTTCCTCCCGGAGTGATGTTAGAAATAATTGGTCTTTCAATGGAAGTAGTTTGGAGGTATCAAAGGAGTATAATTATTTGGGTGTAATACTAAATCCAACCCTGGATTTTAGAAAACACCTTGCACAGAAAGCTAAAAAATCACAGAGTCTGGTAAATCTTACTTGGAAGAAGGTTTTCTCAAACGCTAATATAAATCTGTCAACAAAATATAAAGTTTTCAATGCTGTCGTAAAATCTTCTCTTTGTTATGCTGCCCAAATATGGGGGATGCAAGAATATGAAGAAATTGAAAAGTTCCAGAGGACTTTCATTAAGATCATTCATTCAATATTCCCATATCCTCTCCAAATTATTCAATTTATTTGGAGACAGGCTTGCCAAAACTTCTAACCTCAACTCTTAAGTTGCAAGCAGACTACTTAACTTAAGTATTCGATCTTCAAGATACTCGGTTATGTAAAAGAATGATGTTCTATGAGATTCGGAATAAAGATTGGTGGTTGAGTACATGGGAAAACATAGCTGTCTCTTGTGGTGATGGGATTCAAATGGACTTCAGCAGCAGTAATTTGATGAAGTCAAAATTTTACGAAATAATTCAAAAAGCTGAAGACGCTGATCGAAACCAAATTATCGTGAAAGCCATTAAATCGCAAAGCAGAATCCTTTATTGCCAACTCGATTTTAACTTGTGTAACAGGACCTACTTCAAGGATTCCCTCTCCTACAACGATATCTCAATTATTTTCAAATCAAGATGCGAGCTTTTAAATTTGAATGGAAAACCATACAACGAAAACTTTGACCAATTTTGCAGTTTGTGCAATTTGAGGGCGAAAGAGGATTGCTTTAATTTTTTAAGCGTGTGTCCAATTTTCAGACAACAAAGAAGAGCTTGCTTCGGTAAATCCACCATATCAATGCAGGAAACAATTGAAATCCTAAACGGTCCAGATTGGACAAAATTAGTTAACTTTGTCAGAACTTCCTACCACTAATAGAATGCTTCTAATGTCGGAATATTCGTAGTTCACAGCAATTTCACAAATTATACGTATTATATTTCATAATAACAAATAAACATGTTTTGTTTTATAACATAAGATTAAAGATTTTAAATATTTAAAGTTACCAGTCGAGCTGACGGCTAAGCCAATGCTTAAAAATTCATAAACTACTATGTATATTTGTATTCATTATAAAACATGTAATAAATGAATCTTTTGAATTGAAATTTTGAATACTTAATGTAGGTTAATAAACTTAAATGACTTAAATGTAGTGTATGTGGAAAGAAGTAATAAAGAGTGTAAACAAAAGGAGAAACGTTTTGTGAGAAAGTATTGCCTCCCAATGATTGTCGTTGGCAAACAAATTCATCCGCTGACAGGCTTCTCTAAATGTGTCACACAGCATACCATCAACAGTCCGCAGGTTCTCGTACGAAGTTTGACCAGGCACATTGACCAAAAGCAATCGCAGATAGAGGCAGTCGTCATTTTTTGGATGAACAGCATAGATACGACCAAGCGCATTAGTTTAATACACATCCGCATATCCAGCAACAGCTTGCCCTTGTTTTCGACGTTGACATTTTTTGTACGGCGCATTCCAAATATAATAGCGAGGCATTTCCGAGAAGAGCAGCTCTGGCGAACGGGTCACTTGCACAGGTGGAGAAGAAATTCGTTTGTTTTTGCAATTGAAAAAAAATAAATAAAAATTAAAAAAAAAAACCGGCTCCGTTGTGCTTTTACCTTGTTCAAAATAAATCCAACAAAAAATCCTCATGCAAATCGGATAATATTTAGCCAAGTTATGCTTGTACAAAGAACAAAGTCATAATCTGTCGATATTTGTTCCGCAATTTTGTGTTTTGACGATTTTTAAAAATTACCGTCCAAAATTTGAAAAATTCGGCTACGCTATGCGTTTGCCTGGTTTAATACAAACCCAACGAAAAAATACCCATGCATATCGGATGATATTTAGCCGAGTTAGGCGCGTACAAACAGACACCAAGTCATTTTTATATATACACACATGGAAAAAAGTATTCGCACACCTGTGTTTTTAAAAAGTAACTTATTTTTTATTTAAAAATAAGTAGTTTTTTTCTTAAATTCGTTTATAATAATTTATTTTAATTCATTTTATAAAGTATGTGACAAAAAAAAATTAACAATTATTTTTTTAAAATAAACAAAAATAACAAAAACATATTTCAACTGCAGTTTTTTGAAGGAAAATAGTATTGGCACAGATTAAGAAATTCTAAGCAAATTGCAGTTAATTTAATAAAGAAAAAAAATTAATAGCGAGTTGGCCATCCCTTATTTTTAATGACTTCTTTGAGTGTATTTTGCATCGAATAAACCAGTTTTTTTGTTGTTTCTTGATCAATTTTGGACCATTCATCAGCAAGCACTGTTTTTAAATGGGATTTGCTGGTAATAGCGTGTTTTCTGATTCTTCTATCTAACACATCCCAAAGATGTTCAATGGGATTCATGTCTGGAGACTGTGGCGGTGTCTTTAGAGTATGAGGAGTATTATAGAGGATCCATTCCTTGACCACATGAGCAGTATGTTTGGGATCATTGTCTTGCTGAAAATAGAAATTCTCTACAAGACCCAATTGCTCCGCACTTTTCTTGAGATTATTCTTAAGTATATTAAGAAATACCATCTTATCCATTATGCCATCTATAAAAACTAACTCCCCTACTCCTGATGCCGCCATACACCCCCATACCATGACTCCACCACCTCCATGTTTGACTGTTGGAAGCAAATTTTCTTTGTTAAGAGCAGTATTTGGTTTTCGCCACACCAATTCTCGACCATCATTGCGAAGAATATTAAATTTGCTTTCGTCAGAAAATATATTTTTATCCCAAAAGTCTGTTTTCTTACTCACGTAAGCTTTTGCGAATTCCATACGCTTTATCTTGTTCACTTTGCTAATAAACGGTTTTGGCCTTGGAATACGGGAAAAGAAACCAGCATTATGTATAATATTTCTAACGGTTTTTGTTTTTGTTTTCGTTTTCCCAAATTGTTCGGAAACATCTGCCGTCAAATGACGTGGCTTTCGGATTTTTTACTTGCGATTATAGGTACTATAAGGCAAGTTATGCATTCGTAAAAAAAAAAATTTTTTTTTTGACAATCAAACATAACATTACGATGATAGAGAAGTCGAAAAAAGTGGGTCCGACAATTCTGTCTGTCTGTCTGTCTGTCTGTCCGTCTGTCTGTATCGGCACCTACAGCCTAAACGGCTGGATCGATTTGCTTCAAACTTGGTAAATAGTATTATTATGACGTCCTACAGAGGGGTTTTTGGAATTAGCATTCTAGCTTTAAAACTAACGGTACCTGCCATACGATTTTTAGTGATAATTGAATTTTTCTCGAAAACGGCTCCTACGATTTTGATAAAACTTTCTGAATAATGTTTCCTGTGTAAACTTAATGTTTTAGTTGGAATAGATTTTTCAGGAAAAGTCTTATAACGGTACCTCCCATAGGACCGGTTTTTTGAAATCCGATTTTCTCGTAAGCCACCCAACGGATTTCGATGAAATTTTTAATGTAAAAGCCCTATTACAAACGAAATAACGCAAATTCTTAAATTTTTCAAAAAAAGTTTTTTTGAGTTTTTTAAAAAAGTTTTAAAATTTTTTTTTATTTTTTGTTTTTTCCAAAAACGGTTTAATCCATTATTTTTTAATTTTATTTTTCCGATAAAAACTACAAAGTGCTAGAAGTTGGCATACTCAAAAAAAATTTGGAATATATTTTCGAAAAGTTTAAAAAAAAACTATTTTTTGAAAAAACTAGTCGAACGATTTTGAATTTTTTTTTTGTAAAAATTCAAAAACGTAAAAGAAACCTGATGGCTTAATTCATTTTCTCCAAAAAACGTTTTAACTATTGATTTTTAAGTGATTAATAAAATTTCATATGATTTTTTCAATTTTTTTTCCGAAAATCCCAAGCCCCAAGAATATTTTAACACATTAGAGCAAGTTCGTACGACCCAGTCGTGCACTTTATTTTAAATAGAATTAACAATAGACCTTTCTTCTTTCATAGTCAACTTTCTGGTTCGGCCACTTCTTTTCTTATTTTCTAAGCTGGATGCATCTTTAAACCGATTTACAATGCTTCGAACCGTATAACGGCTTCTGCTGACAATATACCCGATCTCAGAAAATGATTTTTCTTTCGAATGCAGATCTAAAATAATTTTTCTTTCACTATTGGTGGTTTCCTTACCCTTCCTTGACATTTTTTTAACAATTATTTATAAAAATTAAAAAAAAAAATTTTTTTTTTAAAGAATGATAAACTTTACTTGACAACGACTTTTATCAATTGAGCAGCTAAATAAACGGAAAGGGCTCAAAACGGTAAATTTTTTGTGAGAATTTATAGGGTGTGCCAATACTTTTTTCCGTGAAAAACTGGACTTTTTTAAATAATTTAAATTTTTTTTACTGAAAATTATGAAAAGTTGTACTTTTTTTATAAAATTTATTAGAATATTAATAAATATAAACTATTTTAAATGAATTTAAAAAAAAAAACAACTATTAATTTTCGTTTATAAGTAATTTAGTTTTAAAAACCATGTGCCAATACTTTTTTCCATGTGTGTATAGATTTATGAAGTTTTTGATTTTTAGTAGTACGGACTGTTGTTATTTCCCTATTATTTCTAACTTTCTGTTTACTGAATCTTGGTGTTAATTCATTTCTTCTATTTTCTTTTCTATAAATAAATGATCCTGACTTTATACTAGATGGGTTTTTTCTATCCTGATTTAATTTGCCTAAATTTTCTTCTAGCTGGTTTCCTGTTCTGTTTTTAATGGATGGGAATAATTCTGCTTGGAACTCGTTTAATCTATTGAGGTAGTCATGCACGTTACTATAGTTTATATTCTTAAATGTATAGGTTCTGCCAAAAAAAAAGTTCATAGGGTGTGAGCTTAGTTGCAGAGTGGATAGAATTATTGTATGTTATTAAAGTTTCATTCATTATGTTGTGTCTTCCTTTGTGCTTTGTATATATTATTCTATATATTTCTGTTATCGTTGAATGCAGTCTCTCGACTGGAGAATCGCTGCTTGACTTTTGCAATGATGTACTGTTTTGATTTATGTTTTATTGACTAACAAAATCTTTAAAAACTGATGATGTGAATTCTGCCCCAGGGCCGGAAATTATTTTTGCTGGGATGCTGTGATGAATTTTTTTAAATACAATTCGAAAAAGTACACTTAGGACAAATTTCATTCAAACTCACTTAGTAGATACCGACCCTTAAAAATCTTTTGTTCGAAAACCAACTGGTTACCTTTTCGAACTTCGGCCATGTATCGGTAACACGATCATTTCCGTGGAGCAAAACTTTCTTCTCAACTCAACTTTAGGCCGAGACGGACATCAAAATTTCTACGTGCCACTGCATAAGTTGTGAATATAAAAATTCTATCAGCTCCAAGTCTTTATATTTTCGAAATCTTTTCCTTTGTAAAGTAAGGTAAAAAATTAAAGTTTTTTTTTCTAATAAAAGATTTAAAAGAAAGAAAAAAAAGAACCAATTCTAGTTACACTGAAATTGTCTGTACTAATTGTGCCCTCCTTGAGTTGTGTTTAGAAAATATAGAACACCACATTTCTGTTAAGAAAGTTAAAAATAGAAAAAATTTCTTGCCCACGTAAGTCCTTATTTGAAGAGAATGGTATATATTTTTTTTTCTGAAAATATTGTGTTGTGCCTATAGTTTTGCCATTATTGGAGTTGAAAACGCATTAAAATCCCCCCCAAGGCGATCAACTACCACGTGCACAGTTGGGCCTTGACTCCTATGTCATTTCGGTTCTACGTAAGACGCCGAGTTGAATTCACCTACACGAACGTGGACCATCAAATCGAAATTATCTGCTTGACCTTCGACGCAAGAAAATACTAGCGAGATCTCATTCTCAAGTTAATACTTACCTTGGTGCTTGGTTGACAAGCACCAACATCAAAATCAAACCAACAGTGCTCCGTTAAACGTGAAAGTATACCTACGTCTAACAAACCTGAAATTTAGGCGGCAGGGATCAAATCGTTTATTGATACACAAATTGAAGTTTCAAAGTTGAATTTCGTTTTATTCATTTCCATTACAATGACGTGAAGGCTCATAAAATGAAGAAGAGATTTGATTATGGTCAAGCTATTTCTAGCTGGGATTGTATAGGCTGCTGGAAATTTGGAAAATTTGTCGATGATTGTTGGAATTTTTTGATTGTTAATACAATAAATATCGATGTCAACTATGTACAAAGGTTTTTAGGGGTTCTCTGGTATTTGGAACTTTATTTTCTGGGGTTTTCTATCGTTCTTTAGATTCTAGCAGAAATTACAGTTATTGATGATTTAAGCGATTTTATTTTTCATAAAAGGAAAGAAGAAATTGCGCTTGAGATGTAAATGGAACTCGTTTATGCCCCTCTGGTTATTTCTTATATGGTAGTCGTTAATTAATTTGTCTTGATTGTCGTCTTCCAGTATGTCTTCTAGTATTTCCGTGCAGCGTATTATTTTAAAGGATTTATTATTGGAAAAGTATTTCGAGTATACACTTTGGATTATTTTGAATATTTCATATTCGGTGTAAATGGCGTAATATTTGTTGGTAGGGTAAAAACTTTTAAAAATGTTAATGATATCATTTTCTGAAAATTGTTGTTTCGTAAAAGTTCGTCTTTGCTTATTTTTAAAGAGCATTTTCAATTGTGATGACATGTCTTGTTCGTTTATCTTTAGCACGAGTTGGATGTTAAATTCATTTAAGGGACTTTCAGATGTGTATATCAGAGAACTGCAAGAATACATTTATTTGCACTTGTGAATCATCCCCTTATTTACGAGCCGCACACAAGTTCGCACTCAAAGAAAAGAAAAACGAGTTTGAATCGTGTAGGACATGTACACAACACTCGCGAGCCTTAGTGTGTTTAACCAAAGAGGATATATATAAAGAGTCTAATCTTGTGCCTTCTTTTGATTTTGCCTACAAGCTACGGGTTCTTTTTTTAAACATGTATGCGTAAAAACCGCATACATAAACGAAATTCCGAATCACTTCTCCTACAACATCAATTTCCCCTCCAAGATTGTACACACTGGAATTGTTAAGTTGAAAAAACACTTTAAAGTATTGCATTACATTATTTTGAGATTTTTTTTTTTTTTTGAAAACACGTATTTTATTTTTGTTATCACACTATATTAAAAAAAGAAATAAATAAAATGTTTTTGAGACTACTGAAAATTTATCAGAAAAACCTAACAACGGACTGTAGACAAACAAAAATATGACTGTGAGAAATTAAAAAGATTATATTGAATAAAACTTAAATCAATTTGTTATTTATTTATTATAAAACTTATACAATTCACAATTTATATTATATTTTACGTGTTTCGCGTTTCAGAAATTAAATTTCCATCTTCTAGCCTCTCGTTTACCATAACTGCCTTTAGAATATGTGCACTCAATACAAGAATCTATATATTTCTTAACAAAATCTTTAGCTCTGGAAAATCAAAAATTTTTCTGTAGAATCTCGAGTGTTTTTGCCAATCCAAAGTGGCCTACCTCGTCATGACAGCTTCTTACTAAACGATACTTAAGAGAACCCGGAACGTACCATTTTAAATCGCTGCCAACCTTACGAAACAGCCTTCCTTCATTAACCACATGA
Organism: Platycheirus albimanus; assembly: GCA_916050605.2. NCBI lineage: Eukaryota > Metazoa > Arthropoda > Insecta > Diptera > Syrphidae > Platycheirus > Platycheirus albimanus. The sequence continues at coordinate 206,043,124 of OU696696.1, forward strand.
TCGGTGTGAACTTGTTTTTCTGCAGAATTACTCGGAGATTCACGCAGAACTTCACATATTGACTTAGCCTTTTCATTTAATCTCTGCGACGATGTTAACCAGTCTTCTCGGTCGATGTTAATGCTAAAAACTTTTATTTCGCTGCCCTCTTTACATTCAGGAAAACTTCTACTTAGACAATCGACATGAGACGTTAAATTAACTGCACGGTGAACAAATTTGATGTCGAACTCTTGTAACCGCAGCATCCATCGAGCAATTCGACTTGTCAAGTTCGTCATATTTTTGAGAGTGACTATAGATCTACAATCAGTGACTACCGTAAATGGTTTTCCTAACAGATAAATTCTAAAACGATTTGCACTCTCCACAACCGCTAACAGCTCGAGCTCATAACTATGCCATTTACGCTCGCAATCCGTTGTGCGCCCACTAAAATAGGTAACTACGTGTAGTTGGTTATCCTCGTCTCGCTGACAAAGCGGATTATACATTGCTAAAATTGGCTCAGTGCACAAACGTTGTTTAAGCTCCTGAAATGCATTCTCTTGATCGGCATGCCAATGCAACACTGCATCTTTCCTAAGCAATTCATTTAATTGACCAGCTACATGAGCGTACTCCTTAACAAATTTCCGAAAATAACCAGACAATCCAAGAAACTGCCTTACGTGCTTGATAGACGTTAGTGTAGGGAAATCAATGATAGCCTTACTCTTTTTCGTTCCAGGCTTAATTCCTTCTGCAGATAATTGACGCCCAAGATACTCCACTTGGCTTTTAAGAAATTCGCATTTTACCAGATTCAAAGTTAACCCACTCTCCAACAATTTTTCTAAGGATATATGCAGCTTTTCAAGACCCTCCTCCATATTTTTACTTGGAATTATGATGTCATCGAGAAAAACTAAAATGTCCTTCAATTGTAGGTCTGCAATTAACTGATCCATCATCGACTGAAACACGGCGGGCTCATTAACTAAACCAAAAGGCATTCTACAAAACTCTAACTGCATATTTTGGATTTGAAATGCAAGCAAATGCCGGGAATCCTCAGTGACTGGTATTTGGAAATATCCTGAGTTAAAATCCAAAATGGTGAATAAATTATACCCGCTTAACGTATTTAATTGTTCCTCTACAACTGGCATAGGATATTTTTTCTTAACAGTGATTGCATTAAGGTGTCTAAAATCGATACACATCCTTACAGTGCAATCTTTTTTTGGAACTAGAACAATAGGAGATGTTAAATTAGAAATGGACTCCGCACTATTCCGTTATCCAAAAGTTCTTTCACCGTTTCGCTTACAATGTCCCTCTGAGCAAATGGTATGCGACTACATCTCTTTCCGATAGGTTTCACTTCAGAGAGTTTTATTGATAACTCGGTATTTCGTGCAACTCCCAATTCAGTCAAATTTTTAGCAAAACAAGATCGGTATTTATTCACTTAAGTGAGCAACTTGCTGATGATATCTTCCGGGATGTTCTTGTCCATTTCTAGGTCTTCCTTCATTATCTCGTCGCTTAGTTGTTTAATTTTTAGCACATGATCCGAATAGTAAGAAATGTTTACTTTATTGTCCAAAAATTCTACACGAACATGCGGTTGGCATAGTACCGATCTACCGACGATAACGCTAACCATCGAGCATCATTTGGTACCACGTATACCCCGCCTATCATTTTACCGTTTTCGATATCAATAACACCATACAATTTTCCAATAGTTCCACAGCCACCACCGCCGAAGCCGCTAAGTTTATTTGACATTTAGTATATGGTATAGCACTTTTTGTAACATCTTCTTCCCGAACCGTCACGCACTCGCTTCCCATGTCTATATATCCAAGCAATAAAGCATCATTCAATTTTATACTCTTATAGCAATCATTACTTGCTCTATCTTTATGCACACAGGCGACATTTGCACTTTTCTTTTTCGGACACTCTCGGGCACAATGTCTTTTTTGTTTGCACAGAAAACAAATCTTACTTACTTACTTAAGGTGGCGCAGACAGTCCATTGTGGACCACGGCCTCAACCAACAACCCTCGCCAGCTAGGCCGGTCCCTAGCCAGTGGCCTCCAGTTGCGCACACCAAGTTGGTTGAGGTCGTTAACCACTTGATCGCGCCACCTTAGATGGGGTTTCCAGAACTGCGTCGTACCTTCGGGTTGGAATTGAAGACTCGTCGGGCAGGAGCGTTTTCGTCCATACGCTCCACATGACCCAGCCATCTAAGCCGCTGAACTTTCAGCTTCTTAACCAAGTCAGTGTCGCTGTATAGCCCGTACAGTTCGTCATTGAATCTTCTCCTCCATACTCCATTGATACATACAGGCCTGAATATCACCCGAAGAATCTTTCTCTCAAAGCACCCCAGCCTGTATTCATCGGACTGTGTCAGTGTCCACGCTTCTGCCCCATACAGCAGGACTGGGATGATAAAGGTCTTGTATAGTGTCTCCTTGGTCCTTTGAGAGAGGGCTTTACTACTAAGATGCCTTCTTAGCCCGAAGAAACAGCGATTGGCAAGAGTGATTCTTCGACTGATCTCTTCACTGATGTTGTTCTGAGAGGTTATAGTGGAGCCCAAATGGACAAAGTCCTTGACAACCTCAAAGTTATATCTGTCCATTGTGACGTTTAGTCCGAGCCTACGGTATTGATCTACTTCACCCGAGGACAGCATATACTTTGTTTTATCTTCATTTACAGCCAGACCCATTCGAGCCGCTTACAATTCAATACTTGCGAATGCTCCACTGACAGCGCGCTTCGTTCTTCCAATAATGTCAATAGCATCAGCATAGCCAAGTAATTGAACGGATCTAAAAAAAATCGTACCGCTGGTGTTGACATGCGAGTTGCGTACGATTGCCTCAAGAATGATATTGAAGAGGTAACATGACAGTGCGTCACCCTGTCGTAAGCCTTTCTCGACATTAAATGAGTCGGTGGTGTTCTTACCAACCTTAACGGAGCAGTGCGAAAGGGTTCAGACGTTCACACAGAATGGCCGACAAGATTTTAAAGGCGACATTTAGGAGACTTATACCTCTGTAGTTGGCGCAGCTTAGAATATCTCCTTTCTTGTGGATAGGGCACACAATGCTGAGGTTCCATTCGTCAGGCATACTTTCATCCGACCTGATTGTACAGATGAGTTGGTGTATGCTCCTCACCAAGTCATCTCCCGCTGCTTTGAAGAGTTCAGCCGTAAGGCCATCAGCTCCAGCAGCCTTGTTGGACTTTAGTTTAGATATTGCTATCCAAACTTCTTCTTGGTCGGGAGGACGGAAATGTTGTTCTTCATCATCCAAATCGAATGGATCATTCTGCCTGACAGCGATCAGTTGGTTGTCTTCGCCGTTTAGCAGTCTGCAGAAGTGTTCTTTCCAAATTCTCAGCACCGACTGTGTATCTACAACGACATTCCCACCCTCGTCTCTACATGCTTCCGCTCGGGCTTTATTAACCTTGGACGAATGCTTTACCCTTTGGTAGAACTTTCGAAAATTGCTTCTGCCGTAGCACCCCTCAATAGATTCAACCATTCGTTTTTCCAGTTCTCTTTTTTATCTTCTGAATAGCCGATGTTCCTCTTTCCTCTTTTGCTGGTAAACCGCACGGGAAGCGCTCTTGGCAGCTCTAGTTCTGGCATTCAGAACTGCATGATAGGCTTCGTCTTTGGCCAAGTGTGCGAGCCTGCACTCATCATCAAACCAGGTGTTTCGTTGTGGTCGCCTAATGAAACCCAAAACATCCGTGGCAGCGGTTTTGATGGCCATTTGGCAATGTTGCCACTGGGCCTCTGGGTTTGGCGCAGGCGCCGTGCTTGTCAAGAGATAAGAGGAGATATGATTGCCAAAGGTTGTGGCGGTCTCTTGCGATTGTAATTTCGCAACATCAAACTTTCTCACAGTGGATGTTAGATTCTGCGGTCTGGTGGAGATCCGCATTCGCACTTTAGCTACAACAAGGTAGTAGTCCGAGTCTATGTTGGCCCCTCGGAAAGTGCGGACATCCATGACACTGGACGCATGTCTGCTATCAATCGCAATATGATCAATTTGGTTGATGGTATTTTGATCAGGAGACTGCCAGGTCCCCTTGTGTATATTGAGGTGTGGGAAGTTTGTGCTAGCTAAGATGACACTTCGCCGCGCAGCAAAGTCGATTAGCCTGTGTCCGTTACCGGTAGAATTGTTGTGCAGGCTATGCTTTCCGACTGTCGAGCCAAAGTTACCCTCCTTTCCGATTTTGGCGTTGAAGTCACCAAGAATAAACTTAGTGTCGTACTTTGGGCATTCATCATACGTCTTCTTGAGAAGATCGTAGAGTTCTTCTTTGGTCGTGTCATCTTTTTCCTCCGTGGGGGCGTGGACGCAGATCAGCGAGATGTTGCTGAATTTGGATTAAATGCGGATTGTGACAATGCGTTCGCTTATGCCACGAAACCCCAAGACTTCTTGCCTAAGCCTTCCTCTTATCACAAATCCGCATCCAAATAGCCGCTGTTTTCTTGTCCTGTAGCACTTGCCGTAGTAGATGTCACAGTTTTTCATCCTCCTTGTGCCTTCACCATCCCATCGCACTTCTTGGATGGCTGTGATGTCGGCTTTGACACCATCTAGGGCCTCCACTGATTGTTCGAAGGCACGTGGCCTTTTAAGGGTCCGGACATTCCACGTGCAGAACCGAAATTCGTTGTCCTTGATTTTTTTGCTAGGGTCATCATCAGTAGGGTCATCCATATCCGAGGCAGTTGGTTGTTTCGGAACAAGAGGTTTTGTACGTGGTAGGGAAGTTACCTCGACGCACAACCCCCAACCTGGGGGACCAGGCCCTATGCTGCTCTCCTTGGACAAAAGGAGCTGGAGAAATCCAGAGTCAGTAACTCACTACGGGGGTGTGAGAGCTACCGTTGGTCCTATATGGGCTCATCCGCCACCTTCTCTATTTCACTACCCTGACTAATAGTAGTGAAAGGACCCAAAGACCTGTGCTCCGAATATGTCGAAGTAGCTCAATGGGGTTCCTACCATATTGTCTGTAAGCGTTGCCGTTGGTTCACTTAATTGGAAGCTCATCCGCCGCTCGCTAGCTTTCTGAGGGGTTCGTACAGAATAAACTACTACCCAACAAGAGATACAGAGGAGCTTTATGGCAGGGCAATTATAGTGTTGCTATTTTTCTGTGATCAACACTCGCGCTTATAAGTTCAGCAAGTCAAGTCCGGGTGGACAAGACCAGTACCCGATGGCTACCACTTGGAGGTAAAATAAGCACAATTGATGCGTATGAGACAGTTGCAACGCTGGGCCTCGCCATGTTCATACCAATCAGGGTCTACCCTATTCATACAGCACCCAGCCATCACACAAAACAAATCATTCGCGATAAATCACAAGCAGAATTTGCGCTATCTTTGCTTACCGCCGGCGTCATCACGCTACCATTTTTTTGTTTCTGGGGTAGTATTCCTTCGCCATTTGTCCGTATCGGAAGTTTGACCAAATCTCTAAGACTCTCAATAGATTTAATGCGATCAAGCAAAGCAAAACACGAAACGAAATCTTGACCTAGAAGCTGGTCGATAAACTTTTCGTCATTAAGTCCCGTGATAATGTAACGAATTTTAGCACTTTCTGATAAATTGCCCCGCATTCCGATCAATCGAACTTCAAACACATAATCCTCTATTTTCTCTTGAGGTTTGCGTACCCGTGCCATCATTTGTAAATGTATATCGGCCTTGTTTATCTTCACCGGAAACGCCTTTAATATTTCAGCTTTCAAAAAAATCCAGGTTGAAATATTCTCGGCCTCTGCGTCGATACAATATTTTGCTGGGCCTTCAAATTGAATGATACATGCGCAAATAATCATTGTATCACTCCACCTGAATATATTTATAAGCTTTTCGATTTGTGACACCCATTGTGCACTGTTCAGTGATGTTATGTCACCCGGATGAAATCTCGGCAAAGCACTTACAACTTCGGTGACCGAAACTTTAATTTGTGAAGAATAATTAACCTCGCCGGTTCCGCAAATATTCCCGTTTGATCCACTCGCGTTTTGAGTTTTAACAAATTCAAATTCTTTCTGTAAAAGATCCCGCTCTCTCTGCACCAAAGCCATTTCGCGCCGTAACAGGTCCATTTCTATGCGAGCTATTTTCACCGCGAAGGGTCTAAATTGTTTTAAAAATTTCGGATATTTTCATCGATCCCGTCGTTGGTATTTTGACCGACATTATCATCATGAGTTTCACCGACCTCTTCTTCATTTTCTGGAATATTTTGACTTACACTTTCATTTTCGCTCTCGCTGATTAAAGAATATTCCTTCGCCTTATCAGGATGTTTCCGTAAATATTCTTTTAATTTTACCAAACATTCCGCTTTGTTACCCGTTGAACATAAATTCAAAACCTTCAATACTTTTTTAATTTTCTGAAGTGTCCATTCTGAAATACTGTTTATTGCAGACATCTGGCTGAAACTTGTGTATCCCACTTCTGATTTAATATGACCAGCGAAATGATAAGCCAAAAGACAATATTCTCACAAAGGATTAATTTATTTAAAATAATTATTATATAAGCTCCTTGCTTTTGGGAAATCAAAACGAAGAAAAATAATAATCCAAACATCAAATTACTCAATATAAAACAAAGCTTTCTTTGAACTCTTATGGTATTCAAGTCTTCTAAACTCAGACGGTGGTGAAGTAGCTTTAGTAATCAGAACAAACCGTAGAGTTATTTTGCATTGTTAACTAAAAAGAACGCACACTATTGTTAGTCGAACGAACGCGGTAAGAAATTCAGTCAGCCATTATACTCAAATAGGAAACCAGACAGGCGACGACATATTTTATTGCCTGTGTCTCGCCCATTCACATTTCATACGTCACCCAAATAACTCGTCTTAATAAAAAGTTTGACATGAAGGTTTCTTCTTAAAAATAAATGCAATAAAAATTTTGTCTTTTTACATACACTCATATTAACTTTTGTTCGCGGGTGATATTAATATTATTATAAATACCTGAAAAGCAGATTATTATAAATTGCAAGAAGCTATTTCATTGAAAGGAATCCGGAATTTTCGCCCTGAAAAGGTAAAGGATAGTTCCTTTTTCGTCGGCCATGCAATCACATGAGCCGGCATAGTTTTTTTTTGCACACTTTAAATTCTTTTCAGAATGTGCAATTAGTTTTAAGAGAATTAGTGAATTCATAGTTTCTTTTTCCATTTTATTCACTAGGGTTTTCGTGTGAGGTAGATATTGAATCTCCTGAAAAATATTCAACCATTTGCATGGTTAACTCATGGTGTTATCCAGGATATCTATCCACGTGTTACCAAGTAGGCCATGGAGATATCCCTAGATGCCAGTATTTGGTATTCATTTTCGGCTAAAATCATCCTGAAAGCAGTTAAGCCAAGCGAGAGCTACTGCCAACGCTCCTGGTCATTTGTCTCCAGACTTATTGAAGACATCGAATGAATTCATCAGTCAGTTTAAGGATTGATACTCACTTGTCACCAGCGGCCACTTTCGAACCGCATGGCCCTCGGTCCTTTTTTAATTTGGGATTCATTATTTGTGCTTGTGTTGTAAATTGCGTACTTCACAAAATTCCCTTATCATCTTCCCTTATCCCATTCCAATTCAATCCATTCAAATTTCCACAATCATCATTTCCTTTTGATTTGATTGACCAATATCCGACCCACTTAAAATTCCCATATCATCATTTCCTTTTAATTACCTACAAAAGTTACATTCAACTCCAAAGCCGATCAACGATCGCTCCACTTAAACCCATTCATTTTCCCAATACATTTAACTTCTCCAATTTCATTGCCTGTCCCATTGAAACAAAACCTAAATTCCCAGATCATCATTTTCATTTTTCTATATCCAACAAGCAATGCCTTTCCAGTTCATATTATTAAAACCCATTAAACGTGCATTGATCCCAAATATCGCCTTTTGCTGATGCAGAATGATTTTCCTTTTCGGTTTTTTTCGGGTCGGTTGACGAGGAAAAAGACATCGGACATTCTGGTTTCGGACGCCGGTCGATATGCTACTTTTTACTATTTCTTTAACAGAGTTGTTTTTGTTTTATCGTATACTATTTCTTACTATTCCTTTAATTGAATTGTTTTTTATTTTATAATAATTCTAAGTGATTTTCTTTAATTGAATTAATAAAGACTATTATCTAATGAACGACTTTTTTTGTAAAAAAAAACACGCACTAAAAACAGACACTAAAAAAAAGGTAAGATCCCCTTTTGAGAATCCTGCTTCTCGAATAAAAATAAATATAGCACAACAAAAATTGGTGTCAGATGTGGGGTCTGCCTGAAAAGTGACAAGTGCAAAGTGTAAAAAAATAAAATGCACGACTGGGTCGCACGTACTTGCTCTGTGGGTGCAATGGTACGATGAAAACAAAGTTTTCGAGCAATATGAAGAACTCCTGTTTGAAAAATTTGGGGAAAACTACAAAACTTTGGTTAAAACTGGAAAATCCGAGCGGGAGCTTACGTTAAGAAACCTTTGAATTTTTAAAATTTAGATGTCATCTTTTGGGTGCTATAAATGATATAAATGTCCGCTTATGGCCAAATTAATAAAATTGTTAAAACAAATTCCCGTTATTATCATTTGTAGCCAAAAACTCAAATGCATTTTTCTTCAAAACATTTAATATATATTACATACAAAGTATAATAAAAATAGGTAGAATGATTTTTGGGTAAATTAAAAAAAAATACATAATTTGGCCAAAACCTAGTGGCTTTTTGTATGGGAGCCACCATTTAAAAAAGATTAACTGACAAAAATGCAATGCCATCTGATAGAGAGTTGTAAGGAACTATACAAAACAAAGTTTGTTTGAAAGCGATACAACCGTTGGCAACTTATGGCAATTTGAAAAAAAGACGTCAAGACCAGATTTCCGGTATTTGCATTTTTAGCCAAAAACTAAAAACGCAGTTCTCTTAAGAACACTAAAAAAATATTACACACAAAGTTTAAATAAAATCGTTAGAGCCATTTTTGAGCAAATTAGAAGAAACCAAAAAAAGTTGGCTAAAACTGAATGGCTCGTTGTATGGGAGCCACCATTTAAACAAGAGTAACTGACAAAAATGCAATGCCATCTGATAGAGAGTTGTAAGGAACTATACCAAACAAAGTTTGTTTGAAATCGATACAACCGTTGACAACTTATGGCAATTTGAAAAAAAAGACGTCAAGACCAGATTTCCGTTACCTATTTGCATTTTTAGCCAAAAACTAAAAACGCAGTTCTCTTAAGAACACTAAAAAAATATTACACACAAAATTTAAATAAAATCGTTTGAGCCATTTTTGAGCAAATTAGAAAAAACCAAAAAAAATTGGCTAAAACTGAACGGCTCGTTGTATGGGAGCCACTATTTAAAAAGGCTTTACTGAAAAAATTGCAACTTTTTCGTATAGAACACTAAAGAAAACTATGCCAAACGATGTTTGAGTCAATTCAATTAAGCCGTTCCAAACTTATGGCCATTTAAAACAAAACCGTTTAAACCTAATTTTCGTTACGACCATTTGAGCCAAAAACGAAAAACGCAGTTTTGTTAGAAATGCTTAAAGTTATCAAAATTTTGAGTTTAATCAAAATTGTTAGAGCCGTTTTCGAGAAAATCCGAAATGAAAAAAACCGTTACATGAAAGGTACCAGTTTAAGCCGGCCTAAAACGAAATGAAAAAAACCTCGACAACCGTTTTTCTTCTAACTGCTATATATGAAGTTTGAAGAAAATCCGTCAAGCCGTTTAGGCTGTAGAATGACGTGAAAAAGCGCACATCCGCACATCCGCACATCGGCACATACGCACATCCGCACATCCGCACAGACGCACAGACAGACCGACCTACGGTATGGTGAAAACAACTTTTTTGGGCTTCTCTATCATCGTAATGTCATGTTTGATTAAAACCTCGATTTTTTTTTTCTGCACGAAACCCATACTTGCCCTATAGAGGAAGTAAAAAAATAACTAGAAGTGAGATTTAAAAATAACAAGTGATAGCTTCCCTCTACAAACTACAAACAAAAAAAAATAAAAAAAAATCAAAACCAAGTAAAAAAAAACACACAAGAACTCAAAAAAAAAGACTGAAATTCAGTGAAAAATAAAAGCCTGTTAATCATCTTTAAACCAAATATCATCTCTATCATTCATCTTTAATCCAACAATTTTTTGATTTTGATTTATTTGTTTTATTAATTATATATATAACTTTTACAAGTTTAAATCTTTAAAAAACATTTTTAAATTAAAAAAAAAACAAAAATTCTAATTTAAATTTACATAAAACCAATTTGAATATTAACAAGAATTGAAATCTAACAATAATTTATTTTTATAAAATCAATGACAAGTCTCTTAAATCGTTGGAAGTTGGACTCATCTTTTATTTCTCGTGGCAGCGAGTTGAAGAGTTTGACTCCTTGGTACATCACAGATTTTTGGGTGCTGCTCCTGTTGTATCTTTCTAGACGGAAATCATTTGCTGATCTGAGATTGAATGGTTGCAATTCTCTAACATAGACCAATTTCTCCTGTAGATACTGTGGATAATTGCAAAGTTTTATATTATACACAAATATTAGGACTTTCAATATTAGACGCTGATTAACATTTAACCATTTTAAAGATTGTAACATAATTCTTGAAGGGGTATATCTATTACATCTTAAAACAACACGCATAGCCTTATTTTGAAGAACTTGAAGTCTTTGCTTAAGATCCATATTCCCCATGCATAAAACTGTAGCACAATAGTCAAAATGTGGTAGAACAATTGTGTTGAAAATCATTTCTGCATTTTTAAAGTTTAATTTCTTTCTGATTCTACTTAAAAACCCCACTTTTTTGCTTATCTTGGCACAAATATAATCAGAATGTTCTTTAAAATTTAAGTCATTATCGATAATAACCCCTAAATATTTTATACTTTTAACTTGTTGGATATTTTCTGATCCAATTTTCAAATTAACAACTTCATTTGAATTTAAAGTCATAAATTTAGTTTTTGATATATTTAGTTTTAATTTGTTCATGCAAAGCCACTGGTAGACATTATTAAGATCTTCATTAACCTTAGCATACACATCCATAATATTCTTAAAGTCAATGTAAATTAATGTGTCATCTGCAAAAAGGACACACTTACACCATCTCAACACATTTTTAATTTCGTTTATATAGAGAAGAAATAATTCACCACCCAAATTTGAGCCTTGAGGCACACCAATATCTACAATTCTTTCGTTGGATTCAATTTCTAAAATTTTAGTTGTTTGCGATCTTCGGTTTAGGTATGATTCGAACCATTTCTTTTCAGTGCCTTTTACACCATAGTTCTCCATTTTATTAATTAGGATTTCCCTATCAATGGTTTCAAAGGCTCTTTTAAAATCCATGAATATTGCAATCACTTTTCTTCCTTCATCCATTTTTATTTTCCAGTCGTGGATTGTACTTATTAGAGCTGTTTCACCGAAATCCAGACTGCTCCTCGATAAATATATTTTGAGTTTTGATGTGGCTGGAGAGTTGCTTGCTTACTACTTTTTCGATAACTTTTTCCATAGTCGGTAGCATATTTACAGGTCTATATTCAAGTGCTTCCTTAGGATTTGAGACTTTTGCAACAGGGACTACAACAGACTTTTTTAAAGACTTCGGGAACACTCCACATTGTAGTGATTCATTTATTATGTCTAAAATTTCATGCCCAACTAAATCAAAATTTTCTATAAATATGTTTGAGTTTATTCCAAAAACGTCTTTTTTATTATTCATTTCTTTTAAAACACTTTCAAGATCACTAAGATTTAAGGTTTTGAACTGGAAAAGATATTGGACAGGGCAAACAATGGATACATAGGGGACATGAACAATAGAATTTTGTATTTCAATAACACTATCAACAAAAAAATCATTTAAATGATTTACAATTGCACTTATATTTGTCTCTATTGCACCATTTATTTCTATTTTGGATATTTCTTTACGATCACTACCTAATACTAAATCTTTAATTGCACGCCATAGTCCCTTCTGGTTGCCACTATTTGAAGCTATCTTATATTGCACATAATCGTTTTTTGCTTTATTAATACTTTTTTTGTACTTATTTCTAATCAGTCTATACGTGTTCCAGTCTTCATTGCACTTAGTAATCACAGCTTTGTTGTACGCATTGATTTTTATTCTATTAAGCGAGTAAAGATCATTATTATACCATGGTGATATACTTTTGGTTTTAACAGTTTTAAAAGACAACATTTGGTTCATTGCTCCAACTAATTTCCAACTTAATTTTTCAGCTTTATCAATTGTAATGTCTTCATTTAAATGATCAATGTTACAATTTTCATTCCAAAGATCTCTGAATTTATCTTTTTTGTAATTGTTTACTTTAATGAGTTTTTTAGTGGGAACACTCCACACTGTAGTGATTCATTTATTATGTCTAAAATTTCATGCCCAACTAAATCAAAATTTTCTATAAATATGTTTGAGTTTATTCCAAAAACGTCTTTTTTATTATTCATTTCTTTTAAAACACTTTCAAGATCACTAAGATTTAAGGTTTTGAACTGGAAAAGATATTGGACAGGGCAAACAATGGATACATAGGGGACATGAACAATAGAATTTTGTATTTCAATAACACTATCAACAAAAAAATCATTTAAATGATTTACAATTGCACTTATATTTGTCTCTATTGCACCATTTATTTCTATTTTGGATATTTCTTTACGATCACTACCTAATACTAAATCTTTAATTGCACGCCATAGTCCCTTCTGGTTGCCACTATTTGAAGCTATCTTATATTGCACATAATCGTTTTTTGCTTTATTAATACTTTTTTTGTACTTATTTCGTGTTCCAGTCTTCATTGCACTTAGTAATCACAGCTTTGTTGTACGCATTGATTTTTATTCTATTAAGCGAGTAAAGATCATTATTATACCATGGTGATATACTTTTGGTTTAAACAGTTTTAAAAGACAACATTTGGTTCATTACTCCAACTAATTTCCAACTTAATTTTTCAGCTTTATCAATTGTAATGTCTTCATTTAAATGATCAATGTTACAATTTTCATTCCAAAGATCTCTGAATTTATCTTTTTTGTAATTGTTTACTTTAATGAGTTTTTTAGTGGGTACTTTATTTAACTGACTAGTATATATAAAAAATTGTGTGGTTTCGTGGTCAGATATTTTTAAATTTTTATTTACTTTCACCTCAATGTTATCACAGTTGGTTATCACATAATCGATTAGAGATTCCGAAGTTGCAGTTATTCTTGTGGGTTCTGTTACTATTTGTTTTAAGGCATTGTCGTTTATAATTTTACAAATTTTATTTTTATCACTTGAGCTTTGAAGAAAATCTATATTTATATCACCACCAATAACTAATTATCCGTAAAGCTTACTGTTTCTTCTAACCACAAATCAAAATTTTCAACAAAGGTATTAACTGCTGAGCTAGGTGATCTATATGCTGCTATTACTATAAATGGAGTTTTATCAAACCATACCTTAACAGCTGCTATCCACATACAGTAATCGATACTAAAAGTACTTAATGACTCGAATTGCATTTCACGATTAATATAAACTAAAACTCCCCCAGTATGCCTTGAGTTAGACTCACAAACAATCATATTATAGTTTTGCAATGAATATTCCGATTTTTCTATATCACAGGTTATACAAGTTTCAGACATTAAAATTATATCCGGTTTATTTCTTGACACTAAAACTTCAATTTCAGGAAAATTTTTTAAAACACTTTCAGAATTTATATATATGCAACTGATTGCTTTTTTTGGTTGCTAGAAGAATTTTCTTTTTTAATTTTCAATTTTTCGCTGGTACAATACACAGCTATGGCTAAAAGCATTATGGATTATGTCCAAATTTAAACTATGCGATTTGTTAGCATATGAACAGTTAACACAAGTAGGGTTTGCGTTCTTCATCATACATTCGCTAAGCTTGTGATCACCAGCACAATGTGAGCATGTTTGCTTTCGATTGCATTCAGTAGAACGATGGTTAAATCCCAAACACTTGTAGCATCTTCTTACGTATAATGATTCAAGCACTCTAAATTTTCCCCATCCTATACGTAATGTGCCTTCTTGCATTATCCTCTTAAAAGCTTCGAATTTCACTTCAATAATGGCACAATATTTATTTATGTTTCTACCTTTGCTTTCATAGATCACTTTAAGAATAATATCCTCGAATTGTAAATATTCATTTTTTTCTTTTATTTGCATAATTAATTCATCTTCAGAAAACTTTTTTGGTAAGCCGAATATTTTTATTCTAAAATCACGCACTTTATGCACATCAACTTGGTAGCTATCACCCATTTCTCTTTCTAAATCATTCTTAAGTTTTTGAACCGATTGATCATTTTCACAAACCACCACCACTGCCCCATTATTCTGATTCTTAACTTGTGACACTTGAATGCCTTTTGGATCAATTTTATCCATCATTGCATTTCTTGTGGTGTTTGCATCTTGATTACCCTTTTTTGGCTTTAAAACAACAATTGGATCATGATTTTTTATTTCTTTTAATTTATCAGCGTACGATGGTTTCAACATTTTTTCCACATAGGATGGTCTCACTAATGTTTTATTTTCACTTGCAACATGTTGCTCACATTTGTTTACAATTTTAATCGATTCTTTTATTTCATCTAATTTGACACTTTGATTTTTCAACTCATCATTTATCTCCCTTACACTTTCTTTTACCACTTTCAAACTTTCATTTAATGATATTAGTGCATTTTTACAATCACAGCATATAACACAGATCATGCTTTTTGATTCAACTACATTTAAACTTAAAGTGAATTTGTCGCCGACACAGCTCGCATGAAAGACACGACCGCATGACCCGCTACACTGAATTGTTGCTAAATTGCGAGTAGTTTTTTTGCATTCTTTGCAATCGAAATTCATGATTATTTTTATTTTGATCACTGTTCTGCACTAAGAAATACTCTTTGATTAATCTTCGTTAGACTTCAATAATGTTATCACTTTTTTTTTGCAATTAATAATCAATTTTCGGGAGCCCGACGGGAATGCTGTGCATATCGTTTGACTCACACTCACAACATTCATTTTTAAAATCGTACATCTTTAGCCACCACCATACAAATTCTTAAAGAGCCAAGAAAAAAAAAGAAAATTATTTCAAAATATGCTGTAAACAAAAAAAAATATATGTGTTTATTATTACTTTTATCAATAATATACTTTTATCAATGAATATACGTTTATCAATTAATATACTTTATCATTATCATTACTTTTATTAGCAAATTTTTTTTTTTTTTTTAATTCGGAGTTAAATTTTTTGAATTAAAATTTAAATAATTATTAATACAATATAATCAGTTAATGTCCGAAAGTGAAGATTGTTTTTTATAAATAATTAATGTATACATATATATGTCTGAAAATGAAATTGATTTAATTGACGAATCCAATTCAAACTCGTCGGATACCGATAGCTCGTTAAACAAATCAACGTTAAACGCGTCCGATACAGTCTCCGACTCGCTTTCCAATAATTCTCCTTCCTCTCATTCTACTCCCAATAAATTATTAAATATGCCCCCAAAACTAGATACATCTTTTGCCTTAAATTAATTCCAGAATTTGATGGGAACATAGCAAATTTACACAAATTTCTAAATGCGTGTAATTTGATATCTGAAGACATTCCCACTTCCGAAATTTCCGTCCTTCTTCTTATTATAAAAAGTAAACTTATTGGCCCAGCGTACAATGTAGTTAAATATTCGGAATTCACCACCTGGGAATCCCTCAAAGAAAAATTAGAACAACAATTTTTAGAAACAAAATCTCTGTTCTAACTCCAGTTGGAACTAATACATATAAAGCAAAGAACAAATGAGTCTGTGCGTTCTTACTCCAATAGATTGGAACAAACGCTTGCAAATCTGAACGATGCTTGCATAGCTAGCGAAGGGTCAGAAAATTCTAGCGTTATTACCAATCTCAACAGTAAAACTGCTTTAAGAGCATTCGAGAGAGGACTTAATCCTAGAACAAGTCTGATCATTAAAGCTTCGAGATTCACTACTCTGAGGGAAGCTATAGAAGCTGCCGTATTAGAAGAGAAAAGTGGTTTCTCATATAATAACCCAACTTCTTATAACCCATCACAAAATAAAACCAGAACTACCCATCGATTCTGGTATAATTCATTCCCTATCTGGTATAACTGATTCTGTTATCCGTACCAAGGGAGTTATACAACTCCTCATTAATCTTCCTAAAAACGTAACAATCTCTTACCCTTTCCATGTAGTAGATAGAAACTTTCCCATCAGTACCGATGGAATAATAGGTAACAATTTCCTGGATTACCATAAAGCTCAAATAAATCATGGCACCAAAATACTTACCTTCACATGGAAAAATTATTTAATCGACTACGATCTAATTCCTTCTAATCTAGTTAATATTCCTCCTAGATCCGAAATCATTGTCCCAATCTTCAAGGAAATTAATGTGAATAGCATTTGTCTCTCCCAACAATTTCCCAACGGATTATATATTGGCAATAGCATTACTCCGGCCAATAGTTCTATCTCTTACAAATCAGTCGTTAATTCCTCTGAATCCCCCATTGAGTTTAATACTGATGATATAGTATTTGACGAAGTCTCTAATTACAATATTTTGCAAATTCAACACTATCCTGCTTCTTATCAAAGAATAAAAACTATACAAGAACTGGTAGTGACTGACCACATGACCAAAAATGAAAAGGACTCTATTTTAGATTTACGCTGCTTGTACAGTGACTTATTTTTATAAAAGGAAATAAATTAACCCATACCTCTTCTGTACAACATCCTATCATAACTCAGGATGCTACACCTACATATATAAAACCCTACAGGTTTCCAGAAGCACAACGACAAGAAGTAAATAAACTAATCCATGAGATAATGGACGATAATATTATCCAACCATCGAATAGTCCGTGGAATTTCCCACTTATTGTCGTTCCGAAAAAACCTGATAAAGATGGTAACAAGAAATGGAGAATCGTTGTCGATTTTCGCAAACTCAACGACAAAACCGTCGTTGACGCATACCCGTTACCTAACATAACTGATATTCTGGATCAGTTAGGGAGTTCAAAGTTCTTCTCAACCTTAGATCTAGCCAGTGGCTTCCATCAGATCGACGTTCGCCCAGAAGATAGAGAAAAGACCGCTTTCTCTTCTCCTTTTGCTCATTATGAATTCATTAGAATGCCTTATGGATTAAAAGTTGCTCCAGCCACCTTCCAAAGGTTAATGAATAATGTTTTGACTGGACTTCAAGGTATAAAGACCTTCGTTATATGGATGACATTGTGGTTTATGGTAAGACGCTAGAAGAACACAATTCAAAACTAAAAGAAATGTTCGAACGTCTTAAAATGCATAATCTAAAATTGCAGCCCGATAAATGCCAATTTTTGCGAACTGAGCTCACTTATTTGGGACATGTCATAAACGAATCCGGTATTAAACCTGATCCACAAAAAATCGAATGTGTAAAAAATTTTGCACAACCCAAGAACGCAAAAGACATCAAAAGCTTCCTGGGTCTTGCAGGTTATTATCGGCGCTTCATAAAAGATTTTGCAAACATTTCTAAACCTCTTACTAATCTTTTACGTAAGGATGTTCGCTTCGACTGGACTCCTCTTTGTTCAAATGCTTTTCATGGATTAAAAGAAAAACTCATTAATCCACCCCTCCTCCAATATCCGGATTTCACTAAAAACTTCATTCTTACAACGGATGCTAGCGACTTTGCTATTGGAAGTGTCCTCTCACAAGGTGAAATTGGTAATGATCTTCCTATCTCTTATGCATCACGAACTCTTAATAAAAACGAAAAGAATTATTCTACTACAGATAAAGAACTTTTGTTTATCGTTTGGTCAGTCAAACATTTCCGACCATATCTGTATGGAAGAAAATTTCAACTTTACACGGATCATAAACCTCTAGTTTATATCCACAATTGTAAAAATATAAATTCTAGAATGATGAGATATCGTCTACAGCTCGAAGAGTTTGAATATGAAATCATTCACAAAAAAGGTGAACAAAATACAAATGCTGATTGCCTAAGCAGAATTGCAAAAATGACTCTTCGTTCAGATACAAAACCGTCTTCTTATTCTTCTCAAAATTCGTTTTCTGAAACATCTCCTAACTCGTCTTCTATCCCACCTACTATATCGTCTCCTACATCGTCTGAAAATAATAATTCTTATTCTACACCTTCAAATTCTATTTCTTCACCAACAAATACAAGTTCGTCTTCTACATCTTTAACTTCTAATTCTTGTTCAAAATCTTCAAATAAAAATTCTAATTCTTGTTCAAAACCATTTCCTAACTCTTGTTCAAAATCTTCACATACAAATTCAAATTCTTCTTCAACATCTTTTTCCATATCTTTGAACACTAATTCCAATCCCAGTTACAAATCAGCTAAAACCAATCCTAGTTCTAATGCTTCAACTGAAAATACTAATTCTTGTTCCACATCTTCTAACATAAATATTGATCCAGAAGCACCTCCTTCATCTACAAATTATGATTTTAATTCTTCTTCAAGTCCTTCAACATCTTCAAATATAAACTCTTATTCCTTAAAATCCAGTTCTAATTCTTATTCAACGAATTTAATCATAACAACTAATTCTTCGAATAATCCATCATCAAAACCAGATTTGTCAGAAAATGAAATCAAAACTATTCTTAAGGAATTTCATCTAAATCCGATTGGAGGACACTGTGGTGTCAACGGAACCTTTAAACGTATAAAATTATATCATAATTGGAAAAATATGTTTCAAGATATAAAAAACTACATTAAAAATTGCGAACTTTGTCAGAAAAACAAAGTAACAAAATACACTATGGAACCTATGGTTATAACATCAACTTCTAAATACCTGTTCGAAAAAATTTCTATCGATATCGTTGGTCCCTATCCTATGACTAATAATAATAATAAATATCTTTTATAATTCATCGATGATCTGACTAAATACACGGATGCAATCCCCTTACCAAATCAAGAGGCTAATACAATCGCCGAAGCATTCGTCAAAGAAATAATATTTCGATATGGAACACCCAAATACGTGTTGTCAGATCAAGGCCAAAATTTCCTAAGCGATATATTCAAAAATGTATGGAAACTTCTCAAAATTACCAAACTCCAAACTACTGCATACCGACCACAATCAAATGGCTCTTGCGAAAGAAGTCACA
This sequence comes from Platycheirus albimanus, assembly GCA_916050605.2. Classification (NCBI taxonomy): domain Eukaryota; kingdom Metazoa; phylum Arthropoda; class Insecta; order Diptera; family Syrphidae; genus Platycheirus; species Platycheirus albimanus. Next base: position 206,062,592 of record OU696696.1, read on the forward strand.
GAAATTTCGTGGAATACCTACGTTGTTTTATGAACAAATCGCAAGACGATTGGGACAGCTGGATTAAATATGCCGTTTTCGTACATAATACGACACCCAACACTTCAACGTCGTACACTCCATTCGAACTTATGTACGGTAGACAAATTGAACTTCTTTCTAGTGTAATAAAAAACCCAGGCATCTGTTACAATTACGATTTGTATGCAAATGAGCTTAAATCAAGGCTTCAGCATTGTCACCAAATCGCTAGAGACAAACTTCTCAAGAGTAAGGAATCTTCAAAACTTCAGTATGATAAAAAACAAAATCCGGGAGACTTTCAGATAGGAACGCTTGTTCTACTCAAAAATGAAAGTAATCAAAAAAATAAAAACAAAAAGCTTCTTCCTCTTTGGTCAGGACCTTACGAAATCTTATCTAAGTCAGGAGTAAACTCCGAAATTAAAATAAAAAATAAAAAGTTAAAGTCCACAACAATAGACTAAAATTTTTTTCAAGTTAATTAAAATCTTCAATCCCAATATTCTTTCCAGAAATGGAGAAACCAACTATTGTAATCCTCATCTTTAAAATAATCCTGAGTAACCCAATGATGATCAACCACGAGCAACCATATGAAATCGTCGACTTGAAAAACAAGACGGGAATATACTACGAACACGTTGGTAACCTTAAGCTTTTCTCTAACCATTGGAACTTACTCATATATACTAACCTTACCGATCTCAACCTTAAATACAATTCTATCTTAAAATTCTATCCTCTTGCAAACAACTTCTTTCTTCTAACGAACACTTATCCCAATGCGAATCCCTTCCTACCCTTTCTACGTTAGTCCTTGATCGAATTAAAGCACAGGACCAAATTATAAACAAATACTTAGGAACCACCATTAAACCTCGAATACAAAAAAGAGGATTAATAAATGCTATTGGTTCTATATCAAGCAATTATTTGGCACCCTCGACGACGAGGATGCACAAACTTTCTCTCGTCATATAAATAAACTTAGCCAACAACAACATTATGAATCCCAATTAGACGAAAAACAAATTTCAATATCGAAAAATATCATCCATCAATTAAACCTTACAAACGACCAAATTAATAAAAAAGAAGACAAAATTGAAGAAACCAGTAAAATCATTAATCAAATAAACAAACACTCAAATAGTGACAACATAATAAATAAATCCTTTCTTCACCTAAACGAACTTTTTACGATGTTCAACTCTTTATCAGAATACTACAACTCCACCAACGATCACCTCCTTGACGCTATTTACTCTGCAGCCCATGGAAAACTTCACCCATATCTTATTGATCCTTCTAAACTCACCGAAGAAATTAAAAAGATACAATTACTCCTTCCAGAAGAAAATCGTTTACCACTTCCTCTACAAGAGCAATATATAGACACACTTTTTAATCTCTTAGAAACTCATGTTTACTACGTTGACAACGAAATTAATTTCGTATTAAGAATCCCTCTTACTTCTTCCAAAAACTATAACGTTTATAAAATGACTAGTATACCAAATCTCATCGAAAACAAAACCTATGCAATTATAATACCCGATAAACCTTTCCTCATCGTAGACTCAGAAAAGCAATCGTATTTTCTCTATGATAACAATGACTTAGACAAATGTCAAACAACTACAAAAAATAATTATCTTTGCGAAAGAAACACACCAATCCTTTTCATATCATCAAGCAGTGCCTGCGAACTGAATTTACTTTCCATTTTTCCATATGATATCAGTAATTGCAATGTTCAGTTAATGCAAATATATCACCCGATTTTCTTACAGCTAGCAGACTCCAATTCTTGGATTTTCGTTTAACCAAATCCAGAAAATCTTATGATTAAATGCCAAAATCTTAACTCTCAAATAAACATTAATGCAACAGATATTCTTAAAATCGAAACAAACTGTATCGAAAATACAAGATATCAATCGTTAAGCTTCAAAACAAATTTCGAAACAAAAACTAATCTTAACTTTATTTCATCAAATCCTTATCTTTCATTTAATATAACACCACCACAATTTGAGAAAATTCCTAGTTATGCTACAAAGTCTTTTAACATACATAATCAGATTGATGACCTTAATTCTATCAGTAAGAATATAGACAACTTACAAAATTCTCAGTTTGTATATTCGAATACCGATAGTAAAAATAAAATCACCACAATCGTGTTTTTCCTTTTAATGCTTTTCGTCGTATTTATAGTTATAATAATATTGCTAATGCGGAATATGAGAAACAACTCTGTACATAAAAAAGAAACGGAATCATTATCAATGAAAGAAATAAAAGTTGATTCAACCCCAGTAACATTGGTAGAAACCGAACCAATACCAAAACCTCGTTTAGCTCCATCAAACCTATCTCGTTCACTTCCAATTCCATCTTTTCACAGCAAAGTCGAAACTCGCACCACTCCAAGGTACAAGTTTCGTCCTTAAGGGGGGAGGTGTTGTAAAGTGCGTACTTCACAACATTCCCTTATCATCTTCCCTTATCCCATTCCAATTCAATCCATTCAAATTCCCACAGTCATCATTTCTTTTTGATTTGATTGACCAATATCCGACCCACTTAAAATTCCCATATCATCATTTCCTTTTAATTACCTACAAAAATTACATTCAACTCCAATTTGAAAAAAAATTATTAAAAAATAATGGTAACTCCTACAAGGCCGTACTATACCTTTTTGTAAAGCCAAAAACTGACTTATTTATTGTAATTTTAAATAAAGTTATTCTATTGAAGCGTTTTCAAAATATTAATTTTCAAACTCAAAATTTTGAAAAAAAAAAAAAAAATTTTTAAAAAACTATTTTTTTCAAAATTTTACGTAATTAAGTATTATTTTTGTTCTCAAAATTCTATGCTCTCATAAATTTTAAATCCAACACTGAAAACCGTATGGCCCTATGACTTTTTGTTGCCAAGGTATTCAAAAATAACCGAACCCACTTCTTCACAAAAACAAGAAAATCTAGCCTTACGGCATGGCACAAGTGATCTTTAGACAATTTTTTTCGTGTTTTTGTGAAGAAGTAGGTTTGGTTATTTTTCAATAGCTTGTTAAGAAAAAGTCATAGAACCGTACGGTTTTCAGTGTTGGATTAAGGGTTAACGGGAGCATTGAACTTTGAGACTAAAAATAATACTTAATTACGTACAATTTTGAAAAAAAAATTAGTTTTAAAATTATTTTTTTTAAATTTTGTTTCAACATTTTGAGTTTGAAAATTAATATTTTGAAAACGGTTCAATAGAAGAACTTCAATTAAAATTACAATAAATTAGTAAATTTTTGGCCTTACAAAAAGGTATAGCATGTCTTTGTAGGATTTACCGTTATTTTTTAATAATTTTTTTTTCAAATTAAGGTCATGTTTTTAGAAAATTGCCCCTCCCGGCTAAACGGAGGGGAATAGACCACCTTCCCATACGGTTTTTTTCTTATCTCAACCCATCCTACACGCTCTAGCTTTTTGGCACAACGCTCGTGAATCACCCTGTATATTGAGCAGTTATTATTATCTTTATCCTTACCTATTTTTATCGTAGGAGTAAATATATTTTTACTTAAAGATTCATATATTATATATATATATTTCTCAATCTGTGTGTTAGCAAAAGTTACTTTCAATTTAAAAAAAAAAACATAAGCGAGAACTGCAGTACGTTTGCAACGAACTGTTGGATACCCTATTCCCCACATTTGTGTATATGTATATGCATATGCGTTCGCCTCCTTCGCAGCCAGCCGCTGTTCCAGTATCGGAAACAAAATTCTTCTTTAGCAGGCAGGGAAAAATTCAATAAAATAAATTTTGTTTGGCCGATGTTCAATAACTGCTGTCACAATAAAAAAAGGCGTGTGCCAGGCCTACAGCTGAGACATTTTATTGCCAGGGTAATCACTATATGAGCTCATCATTCAATTTTAAGCTTTCAGATCGATTTGAACAAAACAAGACAAAACTAGAATTTTTAGAAATTATATATTGATAGGAAATAGCGATTATGTGTGTTTTTAACAATTCTTGAACTACACTCTGCTACGTAAACAAGGTATATAAACCGAAGTGTTCATCTTCTTACTTCGAAACTGCGACCGATAGTTAAAAAACATTAAAAAATTAATGCATATTACGACACCCCTCAAAAGTGGGGTGCCCTTCAAATTTTTAAGAAAAATTTAAAGCACTAACTAAGCTTTGATCATTAGTCAGTATTTAGGCATATGTGTAAAACTACAGCTGAATCGAGTAGTTTTTAAACGATCTTACCTGAACAAAGGTATTTTATCAAAATCACGCCTTTAAAAGTGGGCGTATTGAAAAACTTTACACAAGAAAATCTAGAAATATTTTTCATATAACGAACGGAAGGGAAAAAAGTTTTAATTGAATATTGGTAGTACCTTAAATTTTATAGCAACATTTTTCGTTCTTTCATGAAAAGTGGGCATAAGCCACGCCAAAAAATTCAAAAATTTCTTTTCATACACAAAGTTTTTACTTTCTACTAAGAGACGCAAGATGCTTGCGGATTCATTATAATTACTGTTTATTTGCAAAAACAATTTTTTATGTTTTTAGTGAAAAGTGGGCGTCAGCCACGCCCAAAATAAAATTTTTTGATTTCATACACAAGATGTTTATGTGCAAGTAATATCCACAAAATTTAATGTTTTTCGCATTAATATAGCAATTGTTATTTTATAAAAACAATATTGATGGCTTTGTATGCAAAGTGGGCATAAGCCACACCCAAAATTCAAAAATTTCTTTTCATAAACAAAGTTTTTAGTTTCTACTAAGAGACGCAAGATGCTTGCGGATTCATTATAATTACTGTTTATTTGCAAAAACAATTTTTTATCTTTTTAGTGAAAAGTGGGCGTCAGCCACGCCCAAAATAAAATTTTTTGATTTCATACACAAGATGTTTATGTGCAAGTAATATCCACAAAATTTAATGTTTTTCGCATTAATATAACAATTTTTATTTTATAAAAACAATATTGATGGCTTTGTATGCAAAGTGGGCGTAAGCCACACCCAAAATTTAAAAATTTCTTTTCATAAACAAAGTTTTTAGTTTCTACTAAGAGACGCAAGATGCTTGCGGATTCATTGTAATTACCGTTTATTTGCAAAACAATTTTTTATGTTTTTAGTGAAAAGTGGGCGTCAGCCACGCCCAAAATCAATTTTTTTGATTTCATACACAAGATGTTTATGTGCAAGTAATATCCACAAAATTTAATGTTTTTCGCATTAATATAACAATTTTTATTTTATAAAAACAATATTGATGGCTTTGCAAGAAGGTTTACCTAAAGCTTACGTGTGCAAAATTTTAGCGTTATGCTTTTATCGTAACTGTACAAAAAACATAATTTAATTTTATTAAATTGAGGTTGTTCAACAAAAATGGCGATTGTGGGCGTGTTTTTTTTGGATGGATTTTACCGGTTCAAGAACTTAGCCTTACTCTTCAACCAAAGACTATACTATATTCCAAATTTCAGCTTTCTAGCTCAAAAATTGCGACCTCTAGAGAGTATACATACGGACGGACGGACGGACGGACGGACATGGCTAAATCGACTAGGCTTTTGATTCTGAGTCAGAATATATATACTTTTCTATACCTAACGGTATTTTTTCTCTATGTTACCAACTCCACACCAAATACAATATACCCATTCTATAAAATAGGGTATAAAAAGAAGAGCAAACGATAAGAAAATTTAACTGTCGTAGTGTTGTATTGTGTTTCCGAACTTATATATAAGTTCAAGTGATCATTTTAAGATTGAATCGGGATCATTTCCGTGGAGAGTTTTCACACTCATTTTTAGTTTTGATTTTTCACTATCCGTCATTGGATCTTTTTCATTGTTTACTCACTTTTTTTTATTTTTTTCACTTGATAGCGTCCGTCGTGTTTTTCGCGTTCGCGTATCACTCTTCTCCTAGAATCCGATCGGGAGAATATTCCTTCTTCGCTGTTGTGAAACAGTACAATCGTTCTTTTAGCTCGAATAGCTATCCGCGGAGGAAGATCATAGTTGATCTTACTCACAGATACTTTACGTATCCATCCATTCACGGTTTCTTTAGAATCCTAGTCACTCAGGATCAGTGTATCCTCATTACTTTAACTTTTCATTTTATTTTTATTTTACACTCTGGTCACAGACCTAGCGTAACCGATACAATTATGGACACTGCAAAATTTCAGCCTAGCTATTGACACCCTATTCTTACAGAACGTTTCATTGAAACAAATCTGAATGGTTCCCATAACTGTTTCCTTTAAGTTCTTCACTCTTTATTATTCTCTCACTCTTTGTTTGTATATAGTTAAGGGCTAGTCAGGTGTGTTGTGAATTCCAAAACATAAACATCACTGTTAGGCGAGTGTGTGTTTTGTGAAAAAAGTGTGTATTTTGTTAAGGAATCCGAGCATGTTAGTGGATAATTATAATATATTTAATACACGCTTGATCATATTAATATAGAATATATGACATATAATGCCCTGGAGAAGAATTCAACTTATTTTTAATGGTTTCTGTTGATTATATTGTTACGGTAAATTTTACCGCAACAAAAACTTCCCTTCGGTCGTTCTTTTTCCCTTTTCTTTTTCTCGTTGTGGCTGCAAAATATTGGCGAAGTTGAGGGCAACCATGGTCTCATCAACCAGTGGTGTACCTAGCCTTATTTTGCAAAAGCAACAAAAGCAGGTGTTCGAGTACGACGTGATAAAATGAGAAGAGAGCCGGCGGATGAGCCGAAGAAGTAACGAGTCAGGCGGACCCTTACTTACTTAAAACGACCAACAACAACTTAACACCTTTTTATTAATATCTTTTCAACGTAATTTTAACATTAACTTAAAATAACGTAAATTTGTTTAATGTACAAAATGGGTTTTTAACGCGATTAGATTAGTTCTGTAGAATTTTGAAAATGATTAAAGTAACGCTCCTCTCTGTATTTCCGAAAATAGTTTGTTGAATAATTCACGCTTCGAATCCCGCGCGATAGTTGTAGAGTAGTAGGAAAAAGCCTATTTGAGACTTCTCCTCAATTTTGTTTCTTATCAATTTTTCTCGAAAAGAGTTTTAATTGTAAAATAGTCTGAACTCGTCCATAATGTTTCGACAAGTTTTGGAAACACATCCAACAACTTGTCGAAACGTTGTTTGTGTGCGTGAGAGTAAGTTTTGGCAAGTTTTGGAAACACACCCAACAACTTGTTAAAACCGTGTTTGTGTGTGCGTGAGTATGTTTCGTTAGATCCCACCACGGTTGTTTTCTAGGAGAGCGTCATGCTTCCAGAAAGCCGTGACCGATGATCTCGAAACGAATGGTTGTGTTGTATCGTTGTATGTATGAGTGAATGACTGGAATGGACGAGGGAAGAAAGTTGTTGTTAAAAATTAGCTTGGAAGGCACTCTGGTGAGAGACTTACAAGCGGGAATACAAACACTGAAAAAAGAAAAAAAAATATCGAGAAATCTTGAAGGAGAAAAAAAATCGAGGAGGAGATATATTTATTTTTAAAATTTGGATCGAGGATTTTTGGGAACAAATAACGAGGATTCGAGTCGTGAAAAGTTTTGAAGGAGATAGAAGAAAGGAGACAGACAGTAAACAAAGATAAGTAGTTTGTGTTTGATTAGGAATATAAATATATATTTGAAATTCTAAAATATATATTTATATTCAACGTGTATACGAGTTTGCCATTATAATTGTCGAGACGCGCTTTAATTGTTTTAAAAACCCATTTTATTTTTTTTTGTCTTTTAAATTGCTTGTTAAATTTTGCCTTGAGCCAAACGGCCATATTTAAATTGTTTAATTTTTTTATTCGAAAAGACTTTTGGGTTTTAGTCCAGGGATCTTCTGTCCCACGGTTTCCCAAAACAATAAAATAATCATTTACACTTAACTCTCTTTCTTTTTATTTGTAACATCGCTTCCTTAAATTTTATAATTAGTTTTGGAATTTTCTAATTCGGTTAGAAAAAAAAAATTCCTGGCGCCTAACTTCTTTTGCACCCTACTGTGCAAACATATATTCCCTTCTTTTGATAAACTATTTTGATTGCGGAATCAATCAAGTTTATCAAAAGAAACAAAAAAATTCTTCCACCGAACCCACCCCAGCTGAGCAGTCGTGGTGACAGCTATTTTAGCAAGCTGTAATTGCACTTTTTTTTTTGTTTGCATCCTCTCTTCGCGTTATTCGTGTGTGGCCTATTGGTAGAAGGTACCAGCCAATTCGTTTCGTGTCTGTGTCGCCGTCGGTGCGCGTAAATTTGTAATTGATTCTTTTTTTAATTTAATTGCTCGCGAGTAGAAAGATCGAGTAAATTAATAATTTTAACTAATTTAATCATCCCCTTCCCCCTATCGTGTTCGTGTCGCGAAAAAGTGCAATAAAGTGGCGCCCAACGTGGGGCCCAAAAGTGGAAGAATTTTTTTTTTGTGTATTGTGTACCTAGTGTTCTTTTATCAATATTTTGATTGGGAAGCTAATCTTTTTTTTTATTATTATTGGTGTAGTTTCCCCTCTTGGAAAAAAAGGTGTTGTGGAAAAAAGGTTGATCAGCGAAAGGGGACCCAGTCAAGGAGACAGGAGAAGCAGCAAAGTTTTTGGTGATATTGTTTTTTGTGTGTGTTGTAAACTCGTTTTTAATTCTGTGGTGTTTTTTTTTATATGTACCTACCTACAATATTTTTTTTTCTCATTTTTGATTTTTTTTTGTATGCATTTAAATTTAGAGGGTTTTTAATTAGATTTTTTTTTTCTCTCGCGTGGGATATTAACATAATATTTATATCGTGACATTTTTTTTTTCGAAGCGAAAATTAAATTGAGATCTTTCCAGTGATAGGTGATAGTTTTTTTTCTTATTCCTTTTTTCTTCCGTGAGATTTTTTTTTGTGTGTCATATATTTTGAGAATTGAGTGAAGAATATATTGAGTTTTTTGTGAGAATATTTTTTTTTTGGTTTGGTTACTGAATTTAAGAACTCACGGTTGCCACCAACGTAAAAATATTTTTCTTGGAAATTTTAACAAAGTTTTTTTAAGTTACAAATTTTGAGTTTTTTGTTTTTCTTACGAAATTTAGTGTAGTGAATATTTTTTTTTATATAAATCGTTAAGGGTTGTTAAGTTTTTTTAAATTTTTTTTAGTCATTTTTCATTGTTATTCTCGTGTGTGCTATTAATTAGTTTTTTGAGTAAAGATGAATATAGGAAGATTAGCACAGGACGAACTGGCCTATGAGATGAAGGTCAGGGGTTTAAAGGTAGGTTCTGTAGATGAGATGCGAAAGGCATTGAGGTCATCGAGGTTGCTCGTTAAGAGAAACTCGATGGAGGTTAGCATGGTGTACCCATTCACCTATGAGGAGGATAAGGATGCTATAGAAGCTAAAATTGAGGAGATTAGGGGCCTTCTTAAAGTACCTCCGAAGAATCCAAAGTCTTCGGAGTACATTAAGATTGTAACGAAGATTGAATGGTGTATAGGTAGGTTAGCTAGGACCCCTTGTGAAGCAGAAGACGAAGAAGATGCGATTAGCTCACTTCGTAACAAGGTTTTGTGTTTGTTAGGAGATCTCACCGGTGATAGTGAGAATAGTGATAGGGAAGAAGAAGTTGAGAAAGAAAAGACTCCGGTTAAAAGGCAAACCCAACTTCAGGTACAAGTTGGTCAGACCCCAAGTGATGTGCGGTCTGCGTTAGGACTGGCTGGAGGGTCATTGCCTGAACCAAGTCGTTTTGGCAGTAGTCCTTCAGTCAGTGGTATTAATGTTAGGGTCCCATTGGGACATAGGGTTGATAGGAGTGACACTTTTGTTGAACAAATGGTCGTTCAACAGAAGTGCACTGAACGTGTAGGGAAGTGGGGGGTGAAATTTACTGGTGACTCTAATGGAGCATCAGTGAATTCATTCCTGGAAAGAGTGGAGGAACTTCGTCTGGCTAACGATGTTCCGGACTCCCACCTTTTCAAATCCGCTTCGGAGCTTTTGTCGGGTAGGGCCCTTATGTGGTATAGGACGGTTAGGGAAGATTTAGGAGATTGGCAAGAACTCGTCAAGGAACTCAAAGCGGAGTTCCTTCCTGCGAATTACGATGATCTTCTTTTGGAAGAAATTAATCGGCGTTCGCAGGGAAAGGATGAAACTTTCGGCGCGTATCTTGCTACTATGAGGACATTGTTCCGAAGATTGTCGGAACCTTTGTCAGAGGGAAGAATGATTTCTATTTTGAGGAAGAATGTAGATCCGTTTTATCAGGTGCAGATAGCGAGTGCCAAACCAAAGACGGTTAAGGAACTTGCTATCTTAGGTAGGGAACTAGATACCCTTAAGGTAAACGTGGACAGTTTTACTCCACCAAGTAGAGGTAGGCATTTGTTGGAACCTGAATGTGGTTACCAACCGAGTTCGTCCGGACAACACCGAGTAGCGGCTGTTGCTCCAGTCCCAGAGAACCCTTTTAGACAGGTCGTTAGGTGTTTCAATTGTAACAGGGATGGTCATTTGGCACAAAACTGTTCTGTGCAAAGAAAGTGTTTCGGTTGCGGGGCTGTAGGTGTGTATCGTAGGGATTGTAGGCGGTGTTCGGGAAATGGGGAACGGGCTCTTGTGACAGCAGGACAGGAGACCCGTCGGCGTTAGTTAGGTCGTCTGCTGACGATCAGCTGGAACGTCAAGTTCATTTAAGTTTCACGTTAGCGGCAAGCGGTAGGGACACTAGACCATATTTAGGAGTTAGGGTTTATGGAGTCAAATTTTTGGGTCTACTTGATTCAGGAGCCTCTCGTACCATTGTGGGTGGTGACGGGTGGAAAATTTTGAAAGACTTAGGGCTTAGATTAGAAAAGAGTAGTGTTGGGTCAGTAGCGTTAGCAGATGGGGCAGGTGTAGGAGTAGCTGGGTCTATTTCTCTACCAGTGGAGGTTGAGAATAGATCCATTTTAATAGAATGTCTGGTAATACCGAATCTCCCACACCAATTGATCTTGGGTGCCGACTTTTGGGCACTATCGGGCATAGTCCCGGATTTGAGATCTGGTATGTGGAGTTTTTCAAGCCAGGAAATGGTGGCTTCGGTAACAGACATGGTAGCGATTAGGGAAAAATCGGATTTGAACGATTTTGAAAGTAGGAAGTTAGAACACGTGTTAGGAGAACTTTTTAAATCAATGACCGAGGGATTAGGGTGCACCAACTTAGTTGAGCACAAGATTAGGACGTCCGCAGAACCAATAAAACAACGATATTACCCTGTTTCGCCAGCGATTCAGAAACATATCGATCAAGAACTCCAAGAGATGTTGGAAGCGGGAGTGATCGAGAAGTCGAAGAGTCCTTGGGCATCGCCGATTCTTCTTGTTAAGAAGAAAGACGGCAGTTATCGGTTCTGCGTTGACTATAGAAAATTAAATGAGGTTACTGATAGGGATGCTTATCCACTACCATTTATTTCGGCGATTTTGGACAAGCTTCGAAACGCGAAGTACTTGTCCTCATTAGATATTAAATCTGCTTATTGGCAGATTCCAATGGAGGAAGAATCGCGTAAGTACACAGCCTTTACCGTGCCAGGGAGGGGTCTTTTTCAATTCTGTAGGATGCCATTCGGGCTCCATAATTCACCAGCGACATGGCAGAGGTTTATTGACGACGTTCTAGGTCCCGATTTAGAACCGTTCGTCTTTGTGTACTTAGATGACATTATCATTGTCACCGATTCTTTTGAGAAACACCTAGAAATTCTCAAAGAAGTTCTTAAAAGGCTAGGAGAGGCGGGTTTAAAAGTAGGTAGGGAAAAGTGTAATTTCTGTAGGCCTTCTTTGAAATTTCTAGGTTATGTAGTTGATAGGAACGGGCTTCATGTAGACCCGGAAAAAGTGGAGAGCATGATGAGGATTCCTCCACCGAAAAACGTGAAGGAAATTAGGAGTTTTGTAGGGACTATTTCTTGGTATCGAAGATTCGTGCCAAATTTTGCAATTCTAGTTAGACCTCTTACCGATCTCTTAAAGAAAGGTAAGAAGTTCGAATGGACACAAGAGTGTGAGGAGTGTTTCAGGAAAGCCAAAGAGTGTTTGGTTACGGCACCGATCTTGACATGTCCGGATTTTTCCCGGTCGTTTGTTGTTCAGACAGATGCGTCAGATTTTGGTATCGGGGCCGTACTTTCGCAGGAGTTTGAGGATGGCGAAAAAGCCATTTGTTATTTGAGTCGGTCATTGAATAGGAATGAAAGGAACTACTCTACGACCGAAAAAGAGTGCTTAGCGGTTCTTTGGGCGATCGAAAAGTTACGGCCGTATCTCGAAGGTGTTCGATTTACGGTTGTGACGGATCATCACTCACTGATCTGGCTTAGCAACCTTAAGGATCCGCAGGGTAGGTTAGCTCGTTGGGCCATTCGGCTCCAACAGTTTGATTTCAAGATCATCCATCGAAAGGGCAAAGAACATGTCGTTCCTGATATGTTGTCGCGAGGAGTCCCCGAAGTAGCCGGTGTCTCTGAAGCGGATTCGGACCCTTGGGTGATTAAAATGAAATCTCAGGTAGAAAAGAGCCCGTTAGAATACCCATCCTGGCGAGTTGAGAATGGGCGGCTCTACAAACATGTTAGGGTGAACCATATTGTTGTTCACAACGAGAATGAGGAGTGGAAATTAGTTGTAGGGAAAGGTGATAGGACAAAGATTTTAAATGATTGCCATGATGCTCCGCTTTCAGGACACATGGGAGTTAAAAAGACTTTTGCTAGGGTAGCAGAAAAATATTACTGGCCCAAAATGAGGAGTGACATAACGAAATATGTTAGGTGTTGCAAGACTTGCCAAAAAGTGAAACCGGTGAATGAGAGGCCAGCTGGTCTTATGACTGAGAGGGTGGGAAATTCCCAACCGTGGGATATGATTTGTGTGGACTTAGTTGGCCCACTTCCGAAGTCGTCGCGCGGTTTTATATATATTTTAACGGTCGTCGATTATTTTAGTAAATTTCCCCTGTTGTTCGCGTTACGGTCCGCAACGGCGAAAGCGGTTTGTCGAGAATTGGAAGAAAACGTTTTTCTTCTCTTCGGTGTTCCAAAGTGGATCGTCTGTGACAACGGTCCCCAGTTCCGTAGCAAAGAACTGAAGACGCTTAGTGAAGCGTACGGGTCACAACTTCGATATACGGCGCATTACCATCCGCAAGCGAATCCTGCGGAGCGCATAAATCAAATTATTAAGACTACGCTCCGAGCGTATGTCTCGGAAAACCAGCGGAGTTGGGATATGCAATTGGCAAAAGTGGCCTGTGCTATCCGAACTTCGCAACATGAGGTGTTAGGTGTTTCGCCATACTTTGTTAATTTTGGTAGGAACATGGTAACTAGTTGCCATGATGTAGGGCTTAGAGATAGTGATAGGGACCAAGATAGAGGGGATACCGTTAGGCAGTTTCAGAAACTGAGACAGGAGATAGCTAGGAAGTTGGAAGCGGCGGGAAATAAGACCGCTAAAACTTATAATTTGAGGAGAAGAGACATACAGTTTCAACCTGGTGATCTCGTTTGGCGTAGGAATTATTCCTTGTCCGATGCGGCAAATTATTTTGCGGCCAAATTAGCGACCAAGTTTGTTGGTCCATTTAGGATCAGTAGGAGGGTGTCACCTTGGACATACCTCCTGATAGACGATAAGGGGAAGGATCGAGGGACGTGGCACGTAAAGGATTTGAAGCCATTTATTGACACTTAGTCAAAAGTCCCTTAATCTTTCTTTTAATTCGTAATTTTTTCTGTACTTTGTTTGTTTTTTTTGGTAAATTGTCCAATTATATATTTTCAATTCGTGCCACTAATTATGTTTTTTTTTTCTTTTTTTTTTCTTTTCTTATATGATGGTAACCCTGTGTTGTGTTGTACACCCTGTTCTTTTACCCTCCAATCCTGGCCGAGCCTTAAGAAATGGTTTATTTTTCTTGAAAAGTAAACACATTTCTTGGGAGGTAAGGGTGGAATTCAATAAAATAAAATAAAATGGGGTGTCAGCTATTGTGTTAAGATTTTAACATTTCCTATAATTGACACCTCTGCGTCAATAACTGTCTTCTATTGGAGTACAAACATTGACATTGTGTCTATTGTTGTACTTATAAAGAATGTCAATAATCATAATATTCTTTTAACTTAATAATTAGCTGGAAAAATGTCTAATTGTCCTGAGAAATACACCGAAACGGACAAAGACAAGACACATATTTAACACAGAGAAAACAAAGACTAACGCAGACTAAGCACTGACTTAGCATAAACTTAGCACAGATTTAGCACAGACTTAGCACATACAAGACACAGACAAGACACAGACAAGACACAGACAAGACACAGACAATACACAGACAAGACACAGACAAGACACAGACAAGACACAGACAAGACACAGACAAGACACAGACAAGACACAGACAAGACACAGACAAGACACAGACAAGACACAGACAAGACACAGACAAGACACAGACAAGACACAGACAAGACACAGACAAGACACAGACAAGACACAGACAAACACAGACAAGATACAGACAAGACACAGACAAGACACAGACAAGACACAGACAAGACACAGACAAGACACAGACAAGACACAGACAAGACACAGACAAGACACAGACAAGACACAGACAAGACACAGACAAGACACAGACAAGACACAGACAAGACACAGACAAGACACAGACAAGACACAAACAAGACACAGACAAGACACAGACAAGACACAGACAAGACACAGACAAGACACAGACAAGACACAGACAAGACACAGACAAGACACAGACAAGACACAGACAAGACACAGACGAGACACAGACAAGACACAGACAAGACACAGACAAGACACAGACAAGACACAGACAAGACACAGACAAGACACAGACAAGACACAGACAAGACACATACAAGACACAGACAAGACACAGACAAGACACAGACAAGACACAGACAAGACACAGACAAGACACAGACAAGACAAAGACAAGACACAGACAAGACACAGACAAGACACAGACAAGATACAGGCAAGACACAGACAAGATACAGACAAGACAATGACAGGACACAGACAAGACACAGACAAGACACAGACAAGACACAGACAAGACACAGACAAGACACAGACAAGACACAGACAAGCCACAGACAAGACACAGACAAGACACAGACAAGACACAGACAAGACACAGACAAGAAACAGACAAGACATAGGCAAGACACAGACAAGACACAGACAAGACACAGACAAGACACAGGCAAGACACAGGCAAGACACAGACAAGACACAGACAAGACACAGACAAGACACAGACAAGACACAGACAAGACACAGACAAGACACAGACAAGACACAGACAAGACACAGACAAGACACAGACAAGACACAGACGAGACACAGACAAGACACAGACAAGACACAGACAAGACACAGACAAGACACAGACAAGACACAGACAAGACACAGACAAGACACAGACAAGACACAGACAAGACACAGACAAGACACAGACAAGACACAGACAAGACACACACAAGACACACACAAGACACAGACAAGACACAGACAAGACACAGACGAGACAAAGACAAGACACAGACCAGACACAGACAAGACACAAACAAGACACAGACAAGACACAGACAAGACACAGACAAGACACAGACAAGACACAGACAAGACACAGACAAGACACAGACAAGACACAGACAAGACACAGACAAGACACAGACAAGACACAGACAAGACACAGACAAGACACAGACAAGACACAGACAAGACACAGACAAGACACAGACAAGACACAGACAAGACACAGACAAGACACAGACAAGACACAGACAAGACACAGACAAGACACAGACAAGACACAGACAAGACACAGACAAGACACAGACAAGACACAGACAAGACACAGACAAGACACAGACAAGACACAGACAAGACACAGACAAGACACAGACAAGACACAGACAAGACACAGACAAGACACAGACAAGACACAGACAAGACACAGACAAGACACAGACAAGACACAGACAAGACACAGACAAGACACAGACAAGACACAGACAAGACACAGACAAGACACAGACAAGACACAGACAAGACACAGACAAGACACAGACAAGACACAGACAAGACACAGACAAGACACAGACAAGACACAGACAAGACACAGACAAGACACAGACAAGACACAGACAAGACACAGACAAGACACAGACAAGACACAGACAAGACACAGACAAGACACAGACAAGACACAGACAAGACACAGACAAGACACAGACAAGACACAGACAAGACACAGACAAGACACAGACAAGACACAGACAAGACACAGACAAGACACAGACACAGACAAGACACAGACAAGACACAGACAAGACACAGACAAGACACAGACAAGACACAGACAAGACACAGACAAGACACAGACAAGACACAGACAAGACACAGACAAGACACAGACAAGACACAGACAAGACACAGACAAGACACAGACAAGACACAGACAAGACACAGACAAGACACAGACAAGACACAGACAAGACACAGACAAGACACAGACAAGACACAGACAAGACACAGACAAGACACAGACAAGACACAGACAAGACACAGACAAGACACAGACAAGACACAGACAAGACACAGACAAGACACAGACAAGACACAGACAAGACACAGACAAGACACAGACAAGACACAGACAAGACACAGACAAGACACAGACAAGACACAGACAAGACACAGACAAGACACAGACAAGACACAGACAAGACACAGACAAGACACAGACAAGACACAGACAAGACACAGACAAGACACAGACAAGACACAGACAAGACACAGACAAGACACAGACAAGACACAGACAAGACACAGACAAGACACAGACAAGACACAGACAAGACACAGACAAGACACAGACAAGACACAGACAAGACACAGACAAGACACAGACAAGACACAGACAAGACACAGACAAGACACAGACAAGACACAGACAAGACACAGACAAGACACAGACAAGACACAGACAAGACACAGACAAGACACAGACAAGACACAGACAAGACACAGACAAGACACAGACAAGACACAGACAAGACACAGACAAGACACAGACAAGACACAGACAAGACACAGACAAGACACAGACAAGACACAGACAAGACACAGACAAGACACAGACAAGACACAGACAAGACACAGACAAGACACAGACAAGACACAGACAAGACACAGACAAGACACAGACAAGACACAGACAAGACACAGACAAGACACAGACAAGACACAGACAAGACACAGACAAGACACAGACAAGACACAGACAAGACACAGACAAGACACAGACAAGACACAGACAAGACACAGACAAGACACAGACAAGACACAGACAAGACACAGACAAGACACAGACAAGACACAGACAAGACACAGACAAGACACAGACAAGACACAGACAAGACACAGACAAGACACAGACAAGACACAGACAAGACACAGACAAGACACAGACAAGACACAGACAAGACACAGACAAGACACAGACAAGACACAGACAAGACACAGACAAGACACAGACAAGACACAGACAAGACACAGACAAGACACAGACAAGACACAGACAAGACACAGACAAGACACAGACAAGACACAGACAAGACACAGACAAGACACAGACAAGACACAGACAAGACACAGACAAGACACAGACAAGACACAGACAAGACACAGACAAGACACAGACAAGACACAGACAAGACACAGACAAGACACAGACAAGACACAGACAAGACACAGACAAGACACAGACAAGACACAGACAAGACACAGACAAGACACAGACAAGACACAGACAAGACACAGACAAGACACAGACAAGACACAGACAAGACACAGACAAGACACAGACAAGACACAGACAAGACACAGACAAGACACAGACAAGACACAGACAAGACACAGACAAGACACAGACAAGACACAGACAAGACACAGACAAGACACAGACAAGACACAGACAAGACACAGACAAGACACAGACAAGACACAGACAAGACACAGACAAGACACAGACAAGACACAGACAAGACACAGACAAGACACAGACAAGACACAGACAAGACACAGACAAGACACAGACAAGACACAGACAAGACACAGACAAGACACAGACAAGACACAGACAAGACACAGACAAGACACAGACAAGACACAGACAAGACACAGACAAGACACAGACAAGACACAGACAAGACACAGACAAGACACAGACAAGACACAGACAAGACACAGACAAGACACAGACAAGACACAGACAAGACACAGACAAGACACAGACAAGACACAGACAAGACACAGACAAGACACAGACAAGACACAGACAAGACACAGACAAGACACAGACAAGACACAGACAAGACACAGACAAGACACAGACAAGACACAGACAAGACACAGACAAGACACAGACAAGACACAGACAAGACACAGACAAGACACAGACAAGACACAGACAAGACACAGACAAGACACAGACAAGACACAGACAAGACACAGACAAGACACAGACAAGACACAGACAAGACACAGACAAGACACAGACAAGACACAGACAAGACACAGACAAGACACAGACAAGACACAGACAAGACACAGACAAGACACAGACAAGACACAGACAAGACACAGACAAGACACAGACAAGACACAGACAAGACACAGACAAGACACAGACAAGACACAGACAAGACACAGACAAGACACAGACAAGACACAGACAAGACACAGACAAGACACAGACAAGACACAGACAAGACACAGACAAGACACAGACAAGACACAGACAAGACACAGACAAGACACAGACAAGACACAGACAAGACACAGACAAGACACAGACAAGACACAGACAAGACACAGACAAGACACAGACAAGACACAGACAAGACACAGACAAGACACAGACAAGACACAGACAAGACACAGACAAGACACAGACAAGACACAGACAAGACACAGACAAGACACAGACAAGACACAGACAAGACACAGACAAGACACAGACAAGACACAGACAAGACACAGACAAGACACAGACAAGACACAGACAAGACACAGACAAGACACAGACAAGACACAGACAAGACACAGACAAGACACAGACAAGACACAGACAAGACACAGACAAGACACAGACAAGACACAGACAAGACACAGACAAGACACAGACAAGACACAGACAAGACACAGACAAGACACAGACAAGACACAGACAAGACACAGACAAGACACAGACAAGACACAGACAAGACACAGACAAGACACAGACAAGACACAGACAAGACACAGACAAGACACAGACAAGACACAGACAAGACACAGACAAGACACAGACAAGACACAGACAAGACACAGACAAGACACAGACAAGACACAGACAAGACACAGACAAGACACAGACAAGACACAGACAAGACACAGACAAGACACAGACAAGACACAGACAAGACACAGACAAGACACAGACAAGACACAGACAAGACACAGACAAGACACAGACAAGACACAGACAAGACACAGACAAGACACAGACAAGACACAGACAAGACACAGACAAGACACAGACAAGACACAGACAAGACACAGACAAGACACAGACAAGACACAGACAAGACACAGACAAGACACAGACAAGACACAGACAAGACACAGACAAGACACAGACAAGACACAGACAAGACACAGACAAGACACAGACAAGACACAGACAAGACACAGACAAGACACAGACAAGACACAGACAAGACACAGACAAGACACAGACAAGACACAGACAAGACACAGACAAGACACAGACAAGACACAGACAAGACACAGACAAGACACAGACAAGACACAGACAAGACACAGACAAGACACAGACAAGACACAGACAAGACACAGACAAGACACAGACAAGACACAGACAAGACACAGACAAGACACAGACAAGACACAGACAAGACACAGACAAGACACAGACAAGACACAGACAAGACACAGACAAGACACAGACAAGACACAGACAAGACACAGACAAGACACAGACAAGACACAGACAAGACACAGACAAGACACAGACAAGACACAGACAAGACACAGACAAGACACAGACAAGACACAGACAAGACACAGACAAGACACAGACAAGACACACACAAGACACAGACAAGACACAGACAAGACACAGACAAGACACAGACAAGACACAGACAAGACACAGACAAGACACAGACAAGACACAGACAAGACACAGACAAGACACAGACAAGACACAGACAAGACACAGACAAGACACAGACAAGACACAGACAAGACACAGACAAGACACAGACAAGACACAGACAAGACACAGACAAGACACAGACAAGACACAGACAAGACACAGACAAGACACAGACAAGACACAGACAAGACACAGACAAGACACAGACAAGACACAGACAAGACACAGACAAGACACAGACAAGACACAGACAAGACACAGACAAGACACAGACAAGACACAGACAAGACACAGACAAGACACAGACAAGACACAGACAAGACACAGACAAGACACAGACAAGACACAGACAAGACACAGACAAGACACAGACAAGACACAGACAAGACACAGACAAGACACAGACAAGACACAGACAAGACACAGACAAGACACAGACAAGACACAGACAAGACACAGACAAGACACAGACAAGACACAGACAAGACACAGACAAGACACAGACAAGACACAGACAAGACACAGACAAGACACAGACAAGACACAGACAAGACACAGACAAGACACAGACAAGACACAGACAAGACACAGACAAGACACAGACAAGACACAGACAAGACACAGACAAGACACAGACAAGACACCGACAAGACACAGACAAGACACAGACAAGACACAGACAAGACACAGACAAGACACAGACAAGACACAGACAAGACACAGACAAGACACAGACAAGACACAGACAAGACACAGACAAGACACAGACAAGACACAGACTAGACACAGACAAGACACAGACAAGACACAGACAAGACACAGACAAGACACAGACAAGACACAGACAAGACACAGACAAGACACAGACAAGACACAGACAAGACACAGACAAGACACAGACAAGACACAGACAAGACACAGACAAGACACAGACAAGACACAGACAAGACACAGACAAGACACAGACAAGACACAGACAAGACACAGACAAGACACAGACAAGACACAGACAAGACACAGACAAGACACAGACAAGACACAGACAAGACACAGACAAGACACAGACAAGACACAGACAAGACACAGACAAGACACAGACAAGACACAGACAAGACACAGACAAGACACAGACAAGACACAGACAAGACACAGACAAGACACAGACAAGACACAGACAAGACACAGACAAGACACAGACAAGACACAGACAAGACACAGACAAGACACAGACAAGACACAGACAAGACACAGACAAGACACAGACAAGACACAGACAAGACACAGACAAGACACAGACAAGACACAGACAAGACACAGACAAGACACAGACAAGACACAGACAAGACACAGACAAGACACAGACAAGACACAGACAAGACACAGACAAGACACAGACAAGACACAGACAAGACACAGACAAGACACAGACAAGACACAGACAAGACACAGACAAGACACAGACAAGACACAGACAAGACACAGACAAGACACAGACAAGACACAGACAAGACACAGACAAGACACAGACAAGACACAGACAAGACACAGACTAGACACAGACAAGACACAGACAAGACACAGACAAGACACAGACAAGACACAGACAAGACACAGACAAGACACAGACAAGACACAGACAAGACACAGACAAGACACAGACAAGACACAGACAAGACACAGACAAGACACAGACAAGACACAGACAAGACACAGACAAGACACAGACAAGACACAGGCAAGACACAGACAAGACACAGACAAGACACAGACAAGACACAGACAAGACACAGACAAGACACAGACAAGACACAGACAAGACACAGACAAGACACAGACAAGACACAGACAAGACACAGACAAGACACAGACAAGACACAGACAATACACAGACAAGACACAGACAAGACACAGACAAGACACAGACAAGACACAGACAAGACACAGACAAGACACAGACAAGACACAGACAAGATACAGACAAGACACAGACAAGAAACACACAAGACACACACAAGACACACACAAGACACAGACAAGACACAGACAAGACACAGACAAGACACAGACAAGACACAGACAAGACACAGACAAGACACAGACAAGACACAGACAAGACACAGACAAGACACAGACAAGACACAGACAAGACACAGACAAGACACAGACAAGACACAGACAAGACACAGACAAGACACAGACAAGACACAGACAAGAAACAGACAAGACACAGACAAGACACGGACAAGACACAGACAAGACACAGACAAGACACAGACAAGACACAGACAAGACACAGACAAGACACAGACAAGACACAGACAAGACACAGACAAGACACAGACAAGACACAGACAAGACACAGACAAGACACAGACAAGACACAGAGAAGACACAGACAATACACAGACAAGACACAGACAAGACACAGACAAGACACAGACAAGACACAGACAAGACACAGACAAGACACAGACAAGACACAGACAAGACAAGACAAGACACAGACAAGACACAGACAAGACACAGACAAGACACAGACAAAACACAGACAAAACACAGACAAGACACAGACAAGACACATACAAGACACAGACAAGACACAAACAAGACACAGACAAGACACAGACGAGACACAGACAAGACACAGACAAGACACGGACAAGGCACAGACAAGACACAGACAAGACACAGACAAGACACAGACAAGACACAGACAAGACACAGACAAGACACAGACAAGACACAGACAAGACACAGACAAGACACAGACAAGACACAGACAAGACACAGACAAGACACAGACAAGACACAGACAAGACACAGACAAGACACAGACAAGACACAGACAAGACACAGACAAGACACAGACAAGACACAGACAAGACACAGACAAGACACAGACAAGACACAGACAAGACACAGACAAGACACAGACAAGACACAGACAAGACACAGAAAAGACACAGACAAGACACAAACAAGACACAGACAAGACACAAACAAGACACAGACAAGACACAGACAAGACACAGACAAGACACAGACAAGACACAGACAAGACACAGACAAGACACAGACAAGACACAGACAAGACACGGACAAGACACAGACAAGACACAGACAAGACACAGACAAGACACAGACAAGACACAGACAAGACACATACAAGACACAGAGAAGACACAGACAAGACACAGACAAGACAAAGACAAGACAAAGACAAGACAAAGACAAGGCACAGACAAGACACAGACAAGACATAGACAAGACACAAACAAGACACAGACAAGACGCAGACAAGACACAGACAAGACACAGACAAGACACAGACAAGACACAGACAAGACACAGACAAGACACAGACAAGACACAGACAAGACACAGACAAGACACAGACAAGACACAGACAAGACACAGACAAGACACAGACAAGACACAGACAAGACACAGACAAGACACAGACAAGACACAGACAAGACACAGACAAGGCACAGACAAGACACAGACAAGACACAGACAAGACACAGACAAGACACAGACAAGACACATACAAGACACAGACAAGACACAGACAAGACACAGACAAGACACAGACAAGACACAGACAAGACACAGACAAGACACAGACAAGACACAGACAAGACACAGACAAGACACAGAAAAGACACAGAAAAGACACAGAAAAGACACAGAAAAGACACAGAAAAGACACAGGCAAGACACAGACAAGACACAGACAAGACACAGACAAGACACAGACAAGACACAGACAAGACACAGACAAGACACAGACAAGACACAGACAAGACACAGACAAGACACAGACAAGACACAGACAAGACACAGACAAGACACAGACAAGACACAGACAAGACACAGACAAGACACAGACAAGACACAGACAAGACACAGACAAGACACAGACAAGACACAGACAAGACACAGACAAGACACAGACAAGACACAGACAAGACACAGACAAGACACAGACAAGACACAGACAAGACACAGACAAGACACAGACAAGACACAGACAAGACACAGACAAGACACAGACAAGACACAGACAAGACACAGACAAGACACAGACAAGACACAGACAAGACACAGACAAGACACAGACAAGACACAGACAAGACACAGACAAGACACAGACAAGACACAGACAAGACACAGACGAGACACAGACAAGACACAGACAAGACACAGACAAGACACAGACAAGACACAGACAAGACACAGACAAGACACAGACAAGACACAGACAAGACACAGACAAGACACAGACAAGACACAGACAAGACACAGACAAGACACAGACAAGACACAAACAAGACACAGACAAGACACAGACAAGACACAGACAAGACACAGACAAGACACAGACAAGACACAGACAAGACACAGACAAGACACAGACAAGACACAGACAAGACACAGACAAGACACAGACAAGACACAGACAAGACACAGACAAGACACAGACAAGACACAGACAAGACACAGACAAGACACAAACAAGACACAGACAAGACGCAGACAAGACACAGACAAGACACAGACAAGACACAGACAAGACACAAAAAAAAGACACAGACAAGACACAGACAAGACACAGACAAGACACAGACAAGACACAGACAAGACACAGACAAGAAACAGACAAGAAACAGACAAGACACAGACAAGACACAGACAAGACACAGACAAGACACAGACAAGACACAGACAAGACACAGACAAGACACAGACAAGACACAGATAAGAAACAGACAAGACACAGACAAGACACAGATAAGACACAGACAAGACATAGACAAGACACAGACAAGACACAGACAAGACACAGACAAGACACAGACAAGACACAGACAAGACACAGACAAGACACAGACAAGACACAGACAAGACACAGACAAGACACAGACAAGACACAGACAAGACACAGACAAGACACAGACAAGACACAGACAAGACACAGACAAGACACAGACAAGACACAGACAAGACACAGACAAGACACAGACAAGACACAGACAAGACACAGATAAGACACAGACAAGACACAGACAAGACACAGACAAGACACAGACAAGACACAGACAAGACACAGACAAGACACAGACAAGACACAGACAAGACACAGACAAGACACAGACAAGACACAGACAAGACACAAACACAGACAAGACACAGGCAAGATACAGACAAGACACAGACAAGACACAGACAAGACACAGACAAGACACAGACAAGACACAGACAAGACACAGACAAGACACAGACAAGACACAGACAAGACACAGACAAGACACAGACAAGACACAGACAAGACACAGACAAGACACAGACAAGACACAGACAAGACACAGACAAGACACAGACAAGACACAGACAAGACACAGACAAGACACAGACAAGACACAGACAAGACACAGACAAGACACAGACAAGACACAGACAAGACACAGACAAGACACAGACAAGACACAGACAAGACACAGACAAGACACAGACAAGACACAGACAAGACACAGACAAGACACAGACAAGACACAGACAAGACACAGACAAGACACAGACAAGACACAGACAAGACACAGACAAGACACAGACAAGACACAGACAAGACACAGACAAGACACAGACAAGACACAGACAAGACACAGACAAGACACAGACAAGACACAGACAAGACACAGACAAGACACAGACAAGACACAGACAAGACACAGACAAGACACAGACAAGACACAGACAAGACACAGACAAGACACAGACAAGACACAGACAAGACACAGACAAGACACAGACAAAACACAGACTAGACACATACAAGACACAGACAAAACACAGACAAGACACAGACAAGACACAGACAAGACACAGACAAGACACAGACAAGACAGAGACAAGACACAGACGAGACACAGACGAGACACAGACAAGACACAGACGAGACACAGACAAGACACAGACAAGACACAGACAAGACACAGACAAGACACAGACAAGACACAGACAAGACACAGACAAGACACAGACAAGACACAGACAAGACACAGACAAGACACAGACAAGACACAGACAAGACACAGACAAGACACAGACAAGACACAGACAAGACACAGACAAGACACAGACAAGACACAGACAAGACACAGACAAGACACAGACAAGACACAGACAAGACACAGACAAGACACAGACAAGACACAGACAAGACACAGACAAGACACAGACAAGACACAGACAAGACACAGACAAGACACAGACAAGACACAGACAAGACACAGACAAGACACAGACAAGACACAGACAAGACACAGACAAGACAGACAAGACACAGACAAGACACAGACAAGACAAAGACAAGACACAGACAAGACACAGACAAAACACAAACAAGACACAGACAAGACGCAGACAA
Organism: Platycheirus albimanus; assembly: GCA_916050605.2. Lineage (NCBI taxonomy): Eukaryota > Metazoa > Arthropoda > Insecta > Diptera > Syrphidae > Platycheirus > Platycheirus albimanus. Next base: position 206,089,449 of record OU696696.1, read on the forward strand.
GACACAGACAAGACACAGACAAGACACAGACAAGACACAGACAAGACACAGACAAGACACAGACAAGACACAGACAAGACACAGACAAGACACAGACAAGACACAGACAAGACACAGACAAGACACAGACAAGACACAGACAAGACACAGACAAGACACAGACAAGACACAGACAAGACACAGACAAGACACAGACAAGACACAGACAAGACACAGACAAGACACAGACAAGACACAGACAAGACACAGACAAGACACAGACAAGACACAGACAAGACACAGACAAGACACAGACAAGACACAGACAAGACACAGACAAGACACAGACAAGACACAGACAAGACACAGACAAGACACAGACAAGACACAGACAAGACACAGACAAGACACAGACAAGACACAGACAAGACACAGACAAGATACAGACAAGACACAGACAAGACACAGACAAGACACAGACAAGACACAGACAAGACACAGACAAGACACAGACAAGACACAGACAAGACACAGACAAGACACAGACAAGACACAGACAAGACACAGACAAGACACAGACAAGACACAGACAAGACACAGACAAGACACAGACAAGACACAGACAAGACACAGACAAGACACAGACAAGACACAGACAAGACACAGACAAGACACAGACAAGACACAGACAAGACACAGACAAGACACAGACAAGACACAGACAAGACACAGACAAGACACAGACAAGACACAGACAAGACACAGACAAGACACGGACAAGACACAGACAAGACACAGACAAGACACAGACAAGACACAGACAAGACACAGACAAGACACAGACAAGACACAGACAAGACACAGACAAGACACAGACAAGACACAGACAAGACACAGACAAGACACAGACAAGACACAGACAAGACACAGACAAGACACAGACAAGACACAGACAAGACACAGACAAGACACAGACAAGACACAGACAAGACACAGACAAGACACATACAAGACACAGACAAGACACAGACAAGACACAGACAAGACACAGACAAGACACAGACAAGACACAGACAAGACACAGACAAGACACAGACAAGACACAGACAAGACACAGACAAGACACAGACAAGACACAGAAAAGACACAGACAAGACACAGACAAGACACAGACAAGACACAGACAAGACACAGACAAGACACAGACAAGACACAGACAAGACACAGACAAGACACAGACAAGACACAGACAAGACACAGACAAGACACAGACAAGACACAGACAAGACACAGACAAGACACAGACAAGACACAGACAAGACACAGACAAGACACAGACAAGACACAGACAAGACACAGACAAGACACAGACAAGACACAGACAAGACACAGACAAGACACAGACAAGACACAGACAAGACACAGACAAGACACAGACAAGACACAGACAAGACACAGACAAGACACAGACAAGACACAGACAAGACACAGACAAGACACAGACAAGACACAGACAAGACACAGACAAGACACAGACAAGACACAGACAAGACACAGACAAGACACAGACAAGACACAGACAAGACACAGACAAGACACAGACAAGACACAGACAAGACACAGACAAGACACAGGCAAGACACAGACAAGACACAGACAAGACACAGACAAGACATAGACAAGACACAGACAAGACACAGACAAGACACAGTCAAGACACAGACAAGACACAGACAAGACACAGACAAGACACAGACAAGACACAGAGAAGACAAAGACAAGACACAGACAAGCCACAGACAAGACACAGACAAGACACAGACAAGACACAGACAAGACACAGACAAGACACAGGCAAGACACAGACAAGACACAGACAAAACACAGACAAGACACAGACAAGACACAGACAAGACACAGACAAGACACAGGCGAGACACAGACAAGACACAGACAAGACACAGACAAGGCACAGACAAGGCACAGACAAGACACAGACAAGACACAGACAAGACACAGACAAGACACAGACAAGACACAGACAAGACACAGACAAGACACAGACAAGACACAGACAAGACACAGACAAGACACAGACAAGACACAGACAAGACACAGACAAGACACAGACAAGACACAGACAAGACACAGACAAGACACAGACAAGACACAGACAAGACACAGACAAGACACAGACAAGACACAGACAAGACACAGACAAGACACAGACAAGACACAGACAAGACACAGACAAGACACAGACAAGACACAGACAAGACACAGACAAGACACAGACAAGACACAGACAAGACACAGACAAGACACAGACAAGACACAGACAAGACACAGACAAGACACACAGACAAGACACAAACAAGACACAGACAAGACAGACAAGACACAGACAAGACACAAACAAGACACAGACAAGACACAGACAAGACACAGACAAGTCACAGACAAGACACAGACAAGACAAGACACAGACAAGACACAGACAAGACACAGACAAGACACAGACAAAAAACAGACAAGACAAAGACAAGGCACAGACAAGACACAGACAAGACACAGAAAAGACACAGACAAGACACAGACAAGACACAGACAAGACACAGACAAGACACAGACAAGACACAGACAAGACACAGACAAGACACAGACAAGACACAGACAAGACACAGACAAGACACAGACAAGACACAGACAAGACACAGACAAGACACAGAAAAGACACAGACAAGACACAGACAAGACACAGACAAGACACAGACAAGACACAGGCAGGACACAGACAAGACACAGACAACACACAGACAAGACACAGACAAGACACAGACAAGACACAGACAAGACACAGACAAGACACAGACAAGACACAGACAAGACACAGACAAGACACAGACAAGACACAGGCAAGACACAGGCAAGACACAGACAAGACACAGACAAGACACAGACAAGACACAGACAAGACACAGACAAGACACAGACAAGACACAGACAAGACACAGACAAGACACAGACAAGACACAGAAAAGACACAGAAAAGACACAGACAAGACACAGACAAGACACAGACAAGACACACAGACAAGACACAAACAAGACACAGACAAGACAGACAAGACACAGACAAGACACAAACAAGACACAGACAAGACACAGACAAGACAAAGACAAGTCACAGACAAGACACAGACAAGACACGACACAGACAAGACACAGACAAGACACAGACAAAAAACAGACAAGACAAAGACAAGGCACATACAAGACACAGACAAGACACAGAAAAGACACAGACAAGACACAGACAAGACACAGACAAGACACAGACAAGACACAGACAAGACACAGACAAGACACAGACAAGACACAGAAAAGACACAGACAAGACACAGACAAGACACAGACAAGACACAGGCAGGACACAGACAAGACACAGACAACACACAGACAAGACACAGACAAGACACAGACAAGACACAGACAAGACACAGACAAGACACAGACAAGACACAGAGAAGACACAGACAAGACACAGACAAGACACAGACAAGACACAGACAAGACACAGGCAAGACACAGGCAAGACACAGACAAGACACAGACAAGACACAGACAAGACACAGACAAGACACAGACAAGACACAGACAGGACACAGACAAGACACAGACAAGACACAGAAAAGACACAGACAAGACACAGACAAGACACAGACAAGACACAGACAAGACACAGACAAGAGACAGACAAGAGACAGACAAGACACAGACAAGACACAGACAAGACACAGAAAAGACACAGACAAGACACAGACAAGACACAGACAAGACACAGACAAGACACAGACAAGACACAGACAAGACACAGACAAGACACAGACAAGACACAGACAAGACACAGACAAGACACAGACAAGACACAGACAAGACACAGACAAGACACAGACAAGACACAGACAAGAAACAGACAAGACACAGACAAGACACAGACAAGACACAGACAAGACACAGACAAGACACAGACAAGACACAGACAAGACACAGACAAGACACAGACAAGACACAGACAAGACATAGACAAGACACAGACAAGACACAGACAAGACACAGACAAGACACAGACAAGACACAGACAAGACACAGACAAGACACAGACAAGACACAGACAAGACACAGACAAGACACAGACAAGACACAGACAAGACACAGACAAGACACAGACAAGACACAGACAAGACACAGACAAGACACAGACAAGACACAGACAAGACACAGACAAGACACAGACAAGACACAGACAAGACACAGACAAGACACAGACAAGACACAGACAAGACACAGACAAGACACAGACAAGACACAGACAAGACACAGACAAGACACAGACAAGACACAGACAAGACACAGACAAGACACAGACAAGACACAGACAAGACACAGACAAGACACAGACAAGACACAGACAAGACACAGACAAGACACAGACAAGACACAGACAAGACACAGACAAGACACAGACAAGACACAGACAAGACACAGACAAGACACAGACAAGACACAGACAAGACACAGACAAGACACAGACAAGACACAGACAAGACACAGACAAGACACAGACAAGACACAGACAAGACACAGACAAAACACAGACAAGACACAGACACAGACAAGACACAGACAAGACACAGACAAGACACAGACAAGACACAGACAAGACACAGACAAGACACAGACAAGACACAGACAAGACACAGACAAGACACAGACAAGACACAGACAAGACACAGACAAGACACAGACAAGACACAGACAAGACACAGACAAGACACAGACAAGACACAGACAAGACACAGACAAGACACAGACAAGACACAGACAAGACACAGACAAGACACAGACAAGACACAGACAAGACACAGACACGAACACTGTTTACTGTAGCACTGTGCATTTCGTCTCCGTGTATTTTTCTTTTACCACAAGTTCCTAGTTATTGTTAATTTGTGTTAATTATTTCGTTTGACTGGCTAATCGTTTGTTCGTATTTTAAAACATTAATATCGGCTTTGTATGCAGTGATAAGTGATTTTTTTTAAAGTTTTACTAAAACATAAATACACTTAGTAAAATCTTTCTCTTACCTGTCATTCAAGTCTAGGTAACAATTGACTACCAGTGTCGGTTCTGTTAAATATTTGTTGCATACTTTTAGGAGGTACTGCATACTTCAAGTTTTTGAATCTTGTTTACACTACAGTCCTTTTTTTCAAACACTAAAAACATAAATTTACTATTCAAAAGTTAACATAATGTCTGAATGTCGGAAATGTTTAAAAATCTGCGACTTTATGATTGATTCAATCATGTGCCATGGTAATTGCCATAAAACATTTCATGTTAATTGTATTGGTGCCCCTTTCAGTTCAATTAAACTATTCGACAAATCCAAACCGTTTTATTTCTTTTGTGATGAGTGTGATCCTTTTGCGCAATCTAACATTATTCGTGACGTTCTCTACAATACAAAAATGATAGATAAACTTCAAAATCAATTACTTTTACTTAGTGACACAATTGAAGTTATCTCTAATAACCCAATTTTAAAACGTAAGCAAACGAGAAGTGCACTTAAATTTCAAAATGCCCCTGCTGATATCCAATCTCAAAAACGCAAAGGCGGTGAACTCAATCTGACATTACCAATCCCTTCAAAAAAAAAAAATTATAATTCCGGTCTTGATACCCCACCTCTGCTTGCTTCATCTTTTGAGACACCAACTCCTCTTCCTGCTTCACCGACCCAACCCGCTTCAACTCAACAATCAGCTGCAATTAATCAACCTTTAGTTGAATCCGTTCAACTAACTACTGCATCACCTTTCCCCTCGGAGGAGCCTACAGCGTCAACATCAAGAAACTTAACATCACTTATAACTGACCATCTAATCGTCCACTTTCTCTCCCCGTCCAAACACCTTCTAACATATCGACGATCTTACAAAATGATTTTACTTCGCCTTTGGAATCTGGATTAAAAATTGTGGAAGGTAAAAAAACAATCTTTATCTCGAAACTTGAACCAGCAACGAATGCTCTAGACATAAAAAATTTTATTAAATCTAAAATTGGTACATTACGTTCAACACTAGTCGAGAAAATGCTTCATCGGAACTATTCGGAATACTCTTCGTTTAAGATAAAAGTACCTGACTCAGTCTTCTATTTACTGAACTCACCGTCGTTTTGGCGAAATGGAATCATTCTACATGAGTTTCAAAACAGATCGTCGAGGAAAACTTCTCACCATTTGTTGCAAAATTATTTCTTTAAACAAAAAAAATAGCCCGAATTGAAATTAATTTAGGATGAGGAAAATTATTTATAAAGTCGAAAGAATAAACCGCGTAACTTTGGATTATTTCGAATCCAAAATTTATTAAAACCAAAACAAGAAAAAACAATTGTAAACAAATGTGCAACCGGCACCGCGCAAAGAAATTTCGTTTATGACGAAGAACGAAGTGTCAAATTAAAAGAGCGAGAATTGATAAAAAGAAATATTTCAACAACAACTGCAATGATATGCAATTTTCACCGGCTAGTCAGCGAGGGGGATTCGTCGAATAGAAAAAAAAAAAGAAAACTAATACAACCAATGCGATCGTGTATGATGGAAAATCGTAATGGGTTGGGTAGGTATATTTTAATGTAAGAATAAAAAAAAATTATCAAATCAGAAGAATGTTCGATAGAAGGTGGAGTGGAACGTAAATATACGTAATTTACGTTACAGGGTGGGCGCCAGGAAACTTTAATGGTAGTTTGCCTTACCAAAAATATAATTTGATGAAAATAAATAAATGAAATAAAAAGAAGCTAGATTTATTTCTCGAATTGAGAATTTAAACTTTTTATTTAAAGGTCTGGGAAACCGTGGCAAATGCCGGGATAAAAACCCAGAATCTTTTCAATGAACGGAAAAAGTAAGAACAATAGTTTTTCGAGATTAGCAGAAGGCTAATTCTCGAAAATAAAATAGAAGCAAATAATAAAAAAAAAGCAAACAAAGGGTTGTGTCAAATGGGCACAAAGAAAGATCACAATAATAATGGAATAATAGAAGATGCAAAACAGGTCACGGGTCCAACAAATTTTGGGAGAAAACGAATAATCAGCGAAGGCCTACTTTATCAACAATATTTGCCCACACAAGGTCACAAACAAAAACAAATTAACGCAATTTAAAAAAAAAAGAAACCAATAGACAAGCTAAAATTGCAGTCACGAGAAGACACAAAATACTTAGCTTTGCAAAAAGCCTGCAACCAGAATTTTCTTCTCAAATGCTTTCCTAACTGTAACTCTTGATTTTATCAATCGATTTTCTTCTATATTTCACCAGCTTCCTCCCAAATTTCGATAAAACAAATGTAGTTTTTCACTTCTCTTTAAATAGATCTCAAAATTTCTGCTTATTTTTAACAAATCCAAAATTGAATTCTCATCCAAAATGGAGGCTTGGCCTGTCCCCTTCGCCACGACCATATAGCCATCCTCTTCGGATCTTTTGCGTGGTGGTGTTCTTGTCTCAGTCATACAGCAGCATCTCGCCCATCTATGCAGAGACGTGCGACTGAGAGCGGTGATACAACCATTGCACGCGATCCCATGCATTGAGGATGCGATCCTCGTTGGCTCAGTGGACGTGTTCAGCCGTATAATGTCAATTATATTTTATTTTAAAAGGCAAGTGAAAAACTACGACACTACGCGCAAAGTCCCCAGCTCAAACCGGCCCAAATGTATTGCTTTGAGAAGAATATTTTTGTTGGAGAGAATCCTAACCATTTTCCAACCAAAATGGTGGGATTTATAAACCAGAATAATCTTCATTCCGTAGACCTCCGCGCAGATAATATTTAAAAAAAGGGGAAAACACATCATTGCGATCTTTCTTCGATATCAGACACTTTACGGTGGACACTCGGCCATTCTAAATTTACGTTGGTGTGATTATAATTCACACATTGTTTTGGACTCCTCTTTCGTTTTCGTTGGAAAGCTTCCTCGCTTTCTTTGCTATGCGTGCGAATCTCCAGCCCGTCCACTGGTTCGACACGATAGACTGATGCGTGTGAGTCTTTAGCTCATCTGCTGGCTCGACACGTTTGGTGGAATACCGTAGCGTGTGAGTCTCCAGCTCATCCGCTGGCTCAGCACGATTAAATTAGAATATGTTGCGGGCAAGTCTCCAGCTCGTCCGCTGGCTCAACCCGATGGAAAATAACCTGCTTAGTTATCCTCTCTGAGTCACTCTCAAAACTCCCAGAGGACAACGGACTTAAAATGTGGGTCAGAAAAGGAATGGTTGGGATGGAGCGGAAACAAATATCGAGAGTTTAACCGTGCCAAAAGCAAGATTTGACAAGGTTTTAAGAACCAAAAGAATGATTTTTGTTGCGGTTAATCTTACCGTAACAAATTCCACCCTTACCTACCAAAGAAGAAAATTGGCTTTCAGATAAGAAAGCGAAGTAAAAAGGATAAAAAGAGAGGTTAGCAACACAACCAAATGGAATACACTACAGCACAACACATCTACATCTCAATCGCTCTGGGCGAGAGTTAATGCACATCACAGAGCTGTGAAGCTCTCAGTAACTCTTAGCGCAGCTAGTCCTTGCTACGCGACTAAGTATCGGAGTTTCCGAGGAATCGTTGTAGTACGGCTTCAGATCTTTGACGTTCCAGGTTCCTCGAATGGTACCTTTTTCGTCCTTGAGCTCGTACGTCCATGGAGACACGCGTTTCTTAATAAGAAACGGACCTAAAAATTTAGGCGCTAATTTTGCCGTGTAGTAGTTTGCTGCATCAGACAAACTGAAATTACGTCGCCAAACCAATTCGTTTGGAAGATATTGTAAATCCCTTCGTCTAAGGTTGTACCTTTTCGCCGCCATCTTGGATGCTGACTCTAACCTTTTCCCTATCTCTTCCCTAAGCAACCTAAACCTTTCCCTAGTGTCATCCGTACTATCGCTCCTATCATGCGGAATGGTGGTTAAGGGCTTGCCAAAAGTCACCATGCCTCGACCAAAATTCGCGTAGTAAGGCGACACGCCTAAAACTTCGTGATGTGACGTGCGTATACAACACGCAACCCTTGCTAATTGTGCATCCCAAGACCTATGGTTTTCTGAAACGTACGCCCTAAGAGTATTCTTGATAATTTGATTAATCCGTTCTGACGGATTAGCCTGTGGATGGTAATTCGCCGTAAACCTAATTGTAGAACCATAGCTATCACACAAAGACTTCAGTTCTCTACTCTTGAACTGTGGACCGTTATCACAAACAACACATTTTGGAACACCAAACAACAAGAAGACATTGTCTTCCAACTCCTTACAAACAGACTTCGCCGTTGCAGATCTCAACGGGAACAACAATGGAAATTTGGTAAAGTAATCGACGACCGTTAGAATGTAGACAAAACCCCTACTCGATTTCGGAAGTGGACCGACCAAATCAATACAAATCATCTCCCACGGATCGGTTACCCCTTTCCTCTCCGTCATCAACCCAGCTGGTTTTTCATTAAAAGGTTTCACACTTTGGCATATCTTGCAGTTCCTAACATACCTAGTTATATCTGACCTCATTTTTTGGCCAGTAAAATTTTTCTCCTATCCTACAAAAAGTTTTCTTAACCCCCATATGTCCTGCTAACGGATGGTCGTGATTTTCTTCTAAAATCTTTTTCCTATCATTCTTTGCTACTACTAACTTCCACTCAGTATTACTATCATGAACTACTACATGATTTGCTTTAACAAACTTAAACAATTTTCCCTGTTCTACTCTCCAGGCTGGAAAAGACAATGGTTTCTTTTCCACCTCTCCTTTCATCTTTTCTATCCAAGGATCTTTTGTAGGCTCTGAAATCCCAGATAAAACTGGTACGCTCCTGGAGAGCATATCCGGCACTACATGATCGTTCCCTTTGCGGTGAACAATGTTGAAATCGAACTGCTGCATACGTACAGCCCATCGAGCCAGCCGACCTGCTGGGTCTTTCAACTTGCTCAGCCATATCAGAGAGTAGTGATCGGTAATAACCGTGAATTTCACACCCTCTAAATATGGCCGTAACTTTTCTATCGCCCACAGAACAGCCAAGCACTCTTTTTCTGTGGTCGAATAGTTACGCTCGCAACGATTAAGTGATCTGCTCAAATAGCAAATCACTTTCTCGCCATCGTCAAAATTTTGACTAAGAACCGCACCAATCCCAAAGTCCGAAGCATCCGTCTGAACGACAAATGGCTTCGTGAAATCCGGGTACGTTAGAATGGGTGCCGCTACCAAACATTCTTTAGCTTTTCTAAAGCTTTCCTCACATTCACTACTCCACACAAACTTCCTATTTTTCTTCGTCAATTCCGACAACGGTTTCACGAAACTAGCAAAATTTGGAATGAATCTCCTATACCAGGATACCGTGCCGATGAAGCTCCTAACTTCCTTCACATTTTTAGGTGATGGAATTCCTAACATACTATCTATCTTTTCTGGGTCCATGTGGAGACCGTTTCTGTCAACAACATAGCCCAAAAATTTAAGAGAAGGCCTAACGAAATGACATTTTTCCCTACCTACTTTTAAACCTGCCTTTATTAGTCTATCAAAAACCTCATTCAAAATTTCCATATGCTTCTCAAAAGTGTCTGTCACGATGATGATGTCATTGAGATAGACGAAGACATATGGTTCTAACTCAGGTCCAAGGACCGTATCTATAAAACGTTGCCAACTTGCGGGTGCATTATGCAAACCGAACGGCATCCTCAAAAAATGAAATAGTCCCCGACCTGGAACTGTAAATGCAGTATACTTCTGCGAATCCTTCTCAACTGGAATCTGCCAATACGCAGACTTAATGTCCAGTGAACTTAAAAACCTAGCATTATTTAATTTATCTAAGATGGCCGTAATATATGGGAGGGGGTATGCGTCCCTATCTGTTACCTCATTCAACTTCCTATAATCTACACAAAACCTATACGTGCCATCTTTCTTCTTAATCATGACAATGGGTGAAGCCCATGGACTGTCAGATTTTTCAATGACTCCGTCTCGGAGCATCTCTTCTAATTCCCTATCTATAAACTTTTGAATAGCTGGCGACACCGGATAGTAACGATGTTTAATCGGCTCAGCTTTTGTCCTAATTTTGTGCGACACCATCTGTATGCACCCTAATCCCTCTGGCATTTCTTTAAAAAGTTTTTCTAAACAACTATCTAACTCTTTTTGTTGTGTCTCTGTCAATTCTATTAAATGTTCCGCCACGGACATCGAAGCCAAAGAGCTTTGGTTCGAAAACGTCCATTCCCTCGATTTTAAATCCGGGACCACACCCGATAGAGCCCAAAAATCAGCTCCTAAAATGAATCTATGAGGAAGGCGGGGAATGACGAGACACTCTACTAAAACTATTTTCTCTTTTACCCTAATTGGAAGTGATATAACTCCCTCTACTCCTATACCTGCACCATCCGCTAAAGTTACTTTATTTTTAAGAGCCTGCTTGCTCTTATCCTCGTTTGCATTTTCAGGAATAGACCTTTCTAATCTACCTAATCCCCATTCTACTTTAGCTAACATTTTCAAATATTCTCTTGATGTGTCTGACCTAGGAGGGTTTTCTAAAAGTTTCCCTATTTCTGATAACTTTTCCTCGACCGCTTTTCGGTCTTCCTCAAAAACAAATGGGTAAGCTGGAGCTACAAAAGATTTCCTACCCTCTAATTTAAGCGCGACCCGAAGCGCTTTCCTCATATCGTCTACGGATCCTACCTCTAACCCTCTCCACTCCATTTCATAAGCAAGCTCGTCTTGCGCTAACCTATTAACCTCCATATTAAAAGAAATTTATGAAACAAAAAATTCCGAAAGAAAGAACTAAAAACCACAAAAAAAAAATAAAAAAAGAAACTGGATTAGCTATTCCAAAAAAAAAAACTCTTATCAAAAAAATAAAACGAAATGAATCAGAAAAAACTGAAACGTCAAATGAATAATTAAAAAAAAAAAAATAAGAAATTAAACCCAAAAAAAAATTCAAAATTAAAATCAAAATTAATACCTATTAATAATAAATATAAAAAAACCGCAATAAAAGACATGAAAAAAGCACAATAAACAAAAAGGTTAAAAGAAACTTAATAAAAAATATTAACTACTTAAAAAATTTACCAAACAAAAAAAATACTACTTCACTACTAAATTTAAAATCGCGCCGGCCTGGCTATGATTGAATTGAAATCTTTCAAGGCCAACAACAAACGAGAAAAAAAAAATTACAATGTAAAAAAAAAATTAAAGAAATCTACTATGTAGGTATGTATGTATATAATATTTATGTAATAATACTTGCTGATTTAATCTGGAGATGGAAATTAAGTAGGTAGATGGGTAAGGGTTGGGTGTAGGTCCAATAATAACTGCTTCACTATTTACCTATAGAAAAAGAACACAATGTTAAAAAAAAACTTTTATTTTGATAGTATATTTAAAAAGAACGACAACAGAACAATACTCAATAACACACGAACACTAATTTTCTCCAAAAAAGACCGCTGCTCCACGTTGGAACGCCAATTTGTTGCAAAATTATTTCTTTAAACAAAAAAAAATAGACCGAATTGAAATTAATTTAGGATGAGGAAAATTATTTATAAAGTCGAACAAATAAACTGCGTAACTTTGGATTATTTCGAATCCAATATTTATTAAAACCAAATCAAGAAAAAAACAATTGTAAACAAATGTCCAACCGGCACCGCGCAAAGAAATTTCGTTTATGACGAACCTTGTATATAAAGCCTATAGTACTCTGAAGAAACAGCTTCTAGTTTTGTAGGGTTCTGCCGCTTGGGATTGCTGCGAACGCTACCAGTTTGGAAGAAAACACCAAAGCATAGACCGAATGACACTTTGATTCGAAAGAGTGCGTTACATTATGTTAAGTCTCACAACAATAATGAGTTAGAGGGAGAAATGCTTGAATGAATTAAATAAATAAAATGTATTGTCTTTTTCGTTTTCAAACGCGCTTAGCCAGGGAGAAAGAGGTTGATGGGTATGTGAATTATGTACATAGAAGGAAAAAAAAATTTTCAGTGAGTGTTGATTGCGTATTTTTGTGTTTTTGTTTGTTTTTTTTTTTAAATTTTAGATTTGGATTTGAGGATTATCAATGAATAAGGTGAGAAAATTTTAAATATTATTTTTACTAAGCATCAAATGATAAATACATTTACCATTAAGGTTCTGCAAGAGAAAAAATATACAACCGCCATCCTTTATATTTTTTTTTTTATTTATTCTAAATTAGAGGGATGATTCAACAGAATTCGATGAAAAAAATCGTCCCTGACCTGCACAACGATCAACATGAAGTCGTACCTGACCTTCACAATGATCAACATTTACATGTAGATACGAACTTAAGCAGTCAATTTTATTATTAAATAACAATAATATTTTTATATAATGTATGTATCTATAATTTAAGCTTCTAAAATAATGTTTATTTAAAAATGTATTTTGGAATTCGTGTAAATAAAGGATTTGAAGAAACGAATAGGTACCTAATTGGTTTCACTTTTTCTCAGTAGGTTAGGTACACAATTTATTTTCTCTTGGGTGTGCCTAGTTGATGTTGATGTATCGTATTAGAAAAAAAATTGAAAAAAGTGTCCACAAAAATGACACGTTTAAACGTGAATTGTGGTTAAACTAAGCAACCTAGCGACTTCAAAGATGCATATTTGTGATCTAGGCAGTAACACCTTTCAATTGATGTATCGCATTATAAAAAAAATCGAAAAAAGTGTCCACAAAAATGACAAGTTTAAACGTGAATTGTGGCTAAACTAAGCAACCTAGCGACTTCAAAGATGCATATTTGTGATCTAGGCAGTAATACCTTTCAATTGATGTATCGCATTATAAAATAAAATGCACGACTGGGTCGCACGTACTTGCTCTGTGGGTGCAATAGTACGATGAAAACAAACTTTTCGATCAATGAGAACAACTCATTTCTGAAAAATTTGGTCAAACCTAAAAAATGTTGACTAAAACTGGAAAAACCGATATACGGGAGCTAACGTTAAGAAACCTTTAATATTTAAAATTATGATGTCATCTTTTGGGTGTTGTAAATGATACAAATGTCCACTTATGGCCAAATTAATAATACTGTTAAATCAAATTTCCGCTATTATCATGTGTAGCCAAAAACTAAAAATGCAGTTTTCTTTGAAGTATTCTATATATGTTACATACAAAGTTTCATAAAAATCGTGGGGGCCTTTTTTGAGTAAATTAGAAAAAACAAAACAATTGGCCTAAAACTAATGGCTCTTTGTATAGGAGCCACCATTAAAAAAAAAAAGAAACTGAAAAAAAATTAATGCCATCTGATAGGAAGCTGAAAGAAACTATACTAAACAATATTTGAGTGAATTCGATGCAACCGTTGACAACTTATGGCCATTAAAAAAAAAAACCGTTAAGAGCAGATCTCCGTTATTTGCATTTTTAGCAAAAAACTGAAAACGCAGTTCTCTTAAAAACACTAAAAGAATATAACACACAAAGTTTAATCAAAATTGTTAGAGCCATTTTCGAGCAAATTAGAAAAAACCAAAAAAAGTTGGCTAAAACTCAACGGCTCGTTGTATGGGAGCTACCATTTAGAAAGGCTTCAGTGAAAAATTTACTAAACCATCCTATAGAAAACTATAAAAAACTATGTCAAACGAAGTTTGAGTCGATTCAATCAAGCCGTTGTGAACTTATGGCTATTTGAAAAAAAACCGTTAAAACCTGATTTTCGTTACGGCTATTTAAGCCAAAAACAAAAAACGCAGTTTTGTTCGAAATACATAAAGTTAGCTAAATTTTGAGTTTAATCAAAATCGTTAGAGCCGTTTTCGAGAAAATCCAAATTGAAAAAAACCGTTACTTGAAAGGTACCAGTTTGAGCCGGGCTAAAACGAAATAAAAAAAACCTCGACAATGGTTTTTCTTCAAACTGCTATATATGAAGTTTGAAGAAAATCCGTCAAAACGTTTAGGCTGTAGCATGCCGTGAAAAAGCGCACATCCGCACATCCGCACATCCGCACATCCGCACATCCGCACAGACGCACAGACGCACAGACAGACCGACGGACGGTATGGCGAAAACCACTTTTTTGGGCTTCTCTATCATCGTAATGTCATGTTTGATTAAAACCTCGATTTTTTTTTTCTGCACGAAACCAATACTTGCCCTATAGAGCAAGTAAAAAAACCGAAAAAAGTGTCCACAAAAATGACAAGTTTAAACGTGAATTGTGGCTAAACTAAGCAACCTAGCGACTTCAAGGATGCATATTTGTGATCTAGGCAGTAACACCTTTCAATTGATGTATCGCATTATAAAAAAAAAAACCGAAAAAAGTGTCCACAAAAATGACATGTTTAAACGTGAATTGTGGCTAAACTAAGCAACCTAGCGACTTCAAAGATGCATATTTGTGATCAAGGCAGTAACACCTTTCAATTGATGTATCGCATTATAAAAAAAAATCGAAAAAAGTGTCCACAAAAATGACAAGTTTAAACGTGAATTGTGGCTAAACTAAGCAACCTAGCGACTTCAAGGATGCATATTTGTGATCTAGGCAGTAACACCTTTCAATTGATGTATCGCATTATAAAAAAAAAACCGAAAAAAGTGTCCACAAAAATGACATGTTTAAACGTGAATTGTGGCTAAACTAAGCAACCTAGCGACTTCAAAGATGCATATTTGTGATCTAGGCAGTAACACCTTTCAATTGATGTATCGCATTATAAAAAAAAATCGAAAAAAGTGTCCACAAAAATGACATCATACTTACTTATACTTACATGCTTCTTAAAGTCCCCTTCTTAGGCTGTATTCTTTTCCACATCACCCAGTGGGGTAGAATACTAGATGCGTTTTTTGTTACGAGGTTTCCCCAGTAGGCCTAATCCTCGTTATAATCTACCTTATAATATATAATCGATGTAATATATCCTATGAAATACTTAATACAACTAATACAAAACTAACAAAAAACGTTAATAGATACAAATACAATTAAATTTAATAAAAAAAAATTGTATATGTTAGTGTTTTGTTTTGAAGTAAACAATATCGTGGATGGTAGATGGTAGAAGATAGAAGAAGGTAGATGATAAAAGATGGTATATGGTAATAGATGGTAGAAGGTAGAAGAAGGTATAGATGGTAGATGTTAGAAGAAAAAAATTTAAAAAAAGTGTTTAAAGCAGAGACATTGAGAACCCCATCAAAAAGGCAATATCATAGAATGTCCTGATACGATCGCGAAGGAGGAAGAGGAGAGGAAGACCTAAAAACTCCTGGCAGCTACAAATGTAGAAACCAGCATTTTTGGTTGACATCAGAAAAATATCAACAAAATCATAACAGAAAAATCATACAGGAAAAGAACAATGTTAAATTAATTAATAAACAATTTTTTCCTTTGGGTTTTCTTCGCGTACCTTCAGGTCTTTATTAATTTTTCGTACAGAAAAAATTACCAGTCCGGTCGATAGAAATTTTAAAATCACTCTTCGGTGTTGTTCTGAGCAGGTTATTTTTAAAGTATTGTTTTTTAGTTTCATGATTTCTTCCATCCATGATTTTACTAGCTGTCTGTTTATCTGTTTTTCCGGAAAGTTTTCTTCAAAAATGGTTTGGACTGTTTTAACTGTTTCTTCGAATCGTATTGAAGGAACTTTCAGTTTTCCGAATTCAGAACTCGTTGTAATACTTTCGTAGGCCCTTAGTTGTATTAACAACGTCTGGTCTCTTGTTCCTATGCTGTCGTCAATCATAAACTGCAAGCAAGCTTCGCAATTGAGTTTTTTTTTTCAGTTTAAACACTGCAAATCCAGCATAGTATGCAGCAGCTCCCCTCTGCAGTTTTTCTGAGATTGTTGGATTGGATTGTGGTTCTGACTCAACAATTGTTTATTTTTGACTCAATGTCTTGATCAACGTCATCGCCATCCGTCTCATCATCCTGCTCAATTTCTATATTTAGGTGAAGTTTTTTTTCTAAGAGGTTATCTTCTAGTGGCTCTTTAACAAGAAAGTCTTCATCTGAGGATTTTTCTTTCCATAATCAGCTCCTTGCAGCAATGGTGCTGCTCCAGCATCTTCGTATCCAGAATGTTCGGAAGAACTTAAATGCTGAAAGATGATTTCTTTGAGATTTCGAACGAATCTCAAGGCCGAAGGATGTTTGTCATAGCAACTTCTAAGCTGAAACATTGTTACTGCCTTGGTCGCAACTTGTTGCAACTACAATTAGCCCACATTTCAAAATTTTGGTCAAAATTTCCAACAGCATCTTGGATAAAACATCGCCTTTTGGGTTGCCAATATAATATGCAATTGTTTGCTTCCAATTTCTATTTAAACCCCTTAGGGTGAAGACCATAGCTTTGGATGCTATTATATTTGACCTACCGAACTCTCCAAAATCGGTAAACCCATATATCATATCCTCCTTTATGCTATACTCCAATTCTTTCTTGATTGCCATCTCATCGAATAGAAGTACGCATCTTCGATCTATAGCTCTCATGTTTTTGGATTTTTCTGTTAGCATATCTGTTATACGCTGGCTGAACCCAGTTGGCAGACGTATTTGTGCATGCCAACCGTATATAGTACTTATAGCTGGCAGTTTAAATCCTGACTTCAGCATAAAGGAGTAGCAGGATGGAGATTTGTAAAAAAACATTAAAAATAATTCCCGTTCCTTGTTTCCCCAATTAGCTTTTGGTATATGGAAGAGTTGAGCTAAAATGAAAGGTTTCAACTCTTCTGTTGAATTTTCTAAAAGATTACTAACGTGTGCTTCTGATATCAGCCTTTTGTTAGTTCTTTCTTTGAATGTGTCGCGAAAGATATCGCGACGCACAGCACGATTTACTATTTTGCGCACAAGTTTTTGTTCATAAGAATATTTTCCTCCTGAAGGAAATTGAGTGGGAGAAATTTCGGTGGTGAAAGGCACATGTGGAATAGAATATTCTCGTCCTTCATATGTTTTAAATGAGCTTGAAGCTAAATTAAAGAGAGGTGAAGGACTGCAAGGCATAGGTGAAGGCTCAGAGAAAGGGGTGACAAGTGCAGTAGTTACAGTGGAAGTCGGTTCAGTCCTGGACTCATATATGTAATAGGTTCAGAATTACTAAGAAGTTGTAAAGCTGATGAAATAGTTGATGTGGACTGGTTTCGAGACCTGAATGACTCCAAAATTTGGAGACATGAAGCATCATTAGCAAACTCGGAGCATTTACAAATTGAAGCTGTTGAAACAGGAAGTGCCAATTTGCTTAATATTTTGCTTGTACCCCTGATCGTAATGTCTTTAGCATAGAAGTGATTTTCACAGATCAATGCCTTCTTTGGCAAAGTCTTTGACGGTGAAACGGTCAGATGCTTTAACCAAATTACCCTTCTATGATCTTGGGGTATGCGGAAAAATGATACGGGGTTCGTGGTTCTCTGTCTTTCTACACAATTTTCGTATAAACAAGCCATGTTTTAAAATTTGTTTAATAAAATATATAATAAAATAGACCTAGTTTATGAAAAATATGAATAAAGAAAAATAAATACTTAGTTGAAAATATAGTTAAAGATATAAATGTACTAGGTATATCAATAAATTTATTTAAAATGTAAGTGTATTTGTGTTATTCAATAAATAATTAAATTATTCTTAATGAAAAAACAATTTTAACAATACCTACACAATATAGAAAATATAAATTAACTAAATGAACTCACTCTACCAATTTTCGTTCTAATCTTTCAGAACTATTTTGCACCATTCGCATCCGTAATGCACTTCCTAATTTTGATTTCACTTTTTTTTTATTTATTTTTCACTAAAACTGAAATTTTGTAGATTTGTATAACTTTCAATAAAGTTATACTATAAGACACAAGAATTAACTTGTTCTTTTATTTAAACAAAACTAAATTTACTATAAAAATCACTAATACCTATATCACAAATAATCACAACAATAAGGATTAAAAAACGGAAGAAATAATTGTAAGACACAGTATCAAAAAAAATGCACCAAAAGCGCTGGGAAAGCCTTTAATTGTATGTATACGTAGTTTTTAGAAAAACTAGGTAGGTAATTAAATCACCGAAACACAACTTTATTTTAAACTCGTACCGAATTTGAAACTTTGTATTGCAGCCAAATTTAATTTTTAAAATCATGAGCACCATACGCACAATGAGAATAATGATTCAAAATTTGCATGTAATAAAGTTCTATATATGATACACCCTCTGTCCCACTCAAACATACACCTACCCATAAGAAACAAAATTGCACTTTCCGCCATCTCAGTAAGAACCGTTATATCGTTTTCATAAAGAAAACCCATAAGAGAAAACGAAATTCGTCCTCACCACTACTTCCTTACAACACGTCTATACTCTACATACCAGCAAAACAATAGTGTCGATCAAGTGCTCGTCGTGTGCGGTCGCGTTGTTTCTGTGCGCCTGTGTCACCCACAAAAATAATAATAAAAAAAAAAGATAAACCAAACCAAATTTACATACCTACCATAAATAGTGCAATAAATCTAAAGCCATAAACTAAATTCAGCCCTAAACTTCAAAAATAAATAGAATCAGTGCCAATTAAAAAAAAAAAAAGAAAAAAAAAAATACACCAAATACCTCGCTTGCATTCGCAGCACAGCATCCAACAATATCCACCCTCTCCACCCGCGCCACCCATAACTGTTGCTTTCTATACAATGCAAGCCTCTTGTGGGGCTTATCGCAAGAGATTTTGCATTGGATGGTGAGCAGCATTTGATGTATATTTCTTTCGTGTTTTTGTCTATATTAATTCCCGTTTGCAAATTGTTTTATGGGCATAACACCTAGGACAGCTTGTTTATAATTGGAATTAATATGGGCCTATACTGCACGGCTGAAATTAGTTTCGTCAAAGTTGAATCTTTTGTGTTTAGTTTTTCAAAATGGTAAGTGATTTTTGTGTTGTATATTCAAATGTTCGTGGGCTAAGAAAGAATTTCTTTTCTGTGTACGCCCATACTGTGCAATACAGGCCAGCTGTTTTGGCATTAAGTGAAACCCAGGTTGGACAGAATACTGATTTATCAGAATTTTGTTTGTTTGGATATAACTAAGTGCCATTACTTTTTTCCCACCATGGTCTTGTCGTTTATGTTAGGAATGATATTGCTTGCCAGAGCCTTCCCCAATATGGGCATTGTTCTAATACGAACTTTAACTTCCTGTGGCTCAAATTCACTGTCCGCAAGCATATCATTCATGACTGTTTTCTTTACAGGAGTCCGAATCTTGACAGCATGTCTACTTGTGATGAGTTAGATGTTTTGTCAGATTCAATTTCCCGAATTGTTTCCCATTGTCCTCACACTGAAGTCGTGATTACGGGCGACTTCAATGTACACAATTCAAGTTGGCTCCGATATTCTGGCCAGACAACACTCGAAGGAAAGTATACCGAGATCTTTGCTGAGTATAACCATCTTACCCAGCTTGTCGATGAGCCTACTCGTATACCGGATGTTGATGGGCATTCCGCCCATACTCTTGACTTGTTCCTTACTTCCCATCCTGATAAATATACTATTAAAGTAACTTCTCCATTTGGCACCTCGGACCATTGTGTCATTTCAACTAATTTCTCGATCTCCAACCATCCAGTTAAAGAAAAAATTCATACTAGGACCGTTTGGCAATACGAGAAAGCCAACTGGGACGGTCTGAATAATTTCTTTCGCAACTTTAACTGGTCATTATGCTTCCTCCATAATGACATTGATGCCAGTGCTGAAATGATTACAGAAGTGATTTTTCTTGGAATGAGAACTTTTGTCCCTCACAGAACAAAATGTATCAAACCAAAAGAAAAGTCTAGGTTTACCGAATAGTGTAAAGAAGCTATCAGGGTGAAAGAAGTAAGTTTCCGATCCTATAAAGCCAACCCAACTGAGGAAAATCGGAAGAAACACAAACAAGTTAGGAACTCGTGCAACTCCGTTATTCATAAAACGAAATTTTTACATGACCAGAAGTTACGGCAAAAAATTCTGCAATGTCCCAAAGGCAGTAAAAACTTCTGGTCATTTGTAAAAAACGTCAAGAACTCAACGTCATCATCAGTTCCAACGCTCATCGTCGACGATAAACCAATCGTCAGCTCTTCAGAGAAGGCGAATATGCTCGCAGCTCATTTTGCTGCAAGTTCTACGTTGCCTGCAAGCAACAATGCCCCTCCTGTACTTGAGAACGTTAATTTTTCTATGGGACAGGTATTTTTCCGCACTCGTACAGTAGCAAGAGTTCTTCAAGATCTTGATGTACACAAATGCGCTGGCCCGGATGGTATACCCCTATTCTTCTGAAGAGGTGTTCTTCATCGCTGGCAAAACCACTGCGTAAGCTTTTCCATCGCTCCTATCGTTCAGGAATCTTTCCTAGTAGATGGAAAACGGCATTTGTCCAGCCCGTCCCAAAAAAAAGGTGACTCCTCCTCCCCCTCCTTCTACCTACCAATTGCACTTACGTCCCTTCTTTCCAAGGTCATGGAAACGCTGATAAATCGTCAGCTCAAGAAATATCTCGAAGATCGGGAGCTTTTAAATGACCGGCAATACGGCTTTCGCAGCAATCGTTCCACTGCTGATCTGATGGCATATCTCACCGAACAGTGGAACAAATCTGTGCATCGCTTTGGCGAAAGCAAGATTATTGCGCTTGATATTTCAAAGGCATTTGATAGAGTTTGGCATGAAGCTCTTTTATCGAAAATGCGTGCATTTGGTATCGATGATACTCTTATTCGTTGGATTAGAAGCTATCTTCTGGACCGTTCAATACAAGTTGTATTAGACGGTTTCAAGTCTGATCTCCACAAAATAAATGCTGGTGTGCCCCAGGGCTCCGTTCTGTCTCCGACTCTCTATCTCATTTTTATAAATGATCTCTTGTCTGTGACTTCTAATCCATTAAATTGTTTTGCTGACGACTCAACCCTCAGCTTTTCATATACGTTTGATAATTCACGGCCTTCGCCTTCGGACGTGTTATTACAACGAAATCGTATGATAAGCTCGTTAAACTCCGATTTAAACAGCATTGTGAATTGGGGTACTAGAAATCGTGTGGAGTTTAATGCGTCGAAAACTCAATGCTGTCTTTTGTCGTTGAAGCTAAACATACCCCCTATGCCATTATCCATGAATGGTACTTGCATCGAGGAGGCCGAAAAGCTATCAGTACTCGGTATGTGTATCAGTGACAATCTTCGTTGGAATGATCATATACTTGAGATTGCCAAGAATGCTGCAAGATGCTTAGGCTTTCTTAATAGAGGCAAGAAGTTTTTCACCCCTTCTGATCTGGCTACAATTTACAAAGCGTTTATACGCCCTAAACTCGAGTATAACTCCCATCTCTGGGCAGGTGCTTCTCAAACTTTTCTTCACCTGCTCGACAGAGTTCAGAAAAAAGCGTTAAAATTGATAGGAGAGAGAAGCATTATGGAAACATTTCCGTCACTTGAACATCGTCGAAATGTCTCATGTCTTTCCTTATTTTACAGATTCTTTTACAAAAAATGCTCACTCGAGGTAGCCAGTTGCGTTCCACCCCTTAAACATTTCCCCCGTAATACTCGTCTTGCTAGGAACGCTCATCAGTTTACACTTGAGCCCAATTTCTGACGTACCGTGAAATATAGAGATTCTTTCTTTAGCCGTACAACACGAATGTGGAATGGATTGCCTGGCACAATTTTTCCTTGCCATTTTGATCTTCAAACATTCAAGATCAATGTTCATCGACACCTCCTTTCCCTCCCTTCCTAACTTCCTATCGCTCGCGCTGTGACTTATCATTAAAAGGGCTATAACAAACCCCTTGAGCGCGTGTGCATTATAAAAAAAAAAAAAAAAAAAAATCCCGATTCCAAAACAAAAAGCAAAATTAGTTTTGTTTTTTTCCTCTCTCTAACCCTTATGAGATTTTTGAATTTTGTGTGTAGTGCTCTCGTTTCCTCTTTTTTTTTGTTTTATGACCATTCTCGGTCTGTTCTCTACTCCCTTCCATCTGCCCCTCCTCATCATTATGTCGAAAGACAGTTGTAGGGTTCTGCCGCCCCGTGTCGCACCAATCGTTCCATTTTACTGTAGTACTATAGGCTTTATATACAAGGATGACGAAAAACGAAGTGTCAAATTAAAAGAGAGAGAATTGATAAAAAGAAATATTGCAACAACAACTGCAATGATATGCAATTTTCACCGGCTAGTCAGCGAGGGGGATTCGTCGAATAGAAAAAAAAAAGAAAACTAATACAACCAATGCGATCGTGTATGATGGAAAATCGTAATGGGTTGGGTAGGTATATTTTAATGTAAGAATAAAAAAAAATTATCGAATCAAAAGAATGTTCGATAGAAGGTGGAGTGGAACGTAAATATACGTAATTTACGTTACAGGGTGGGCGCCAGGAAACTTTAATGGTAGTTTGCCTTACCAAAAATATAATTTGATGAAAATAAATAAATGAAATAAAAAGAAGCTAGATTTATTTCTCGAATTGAGAATTTAAACTTTTTATTTAAAGGTCTGGGAAACCGTGGCAAATGCCGGGATAAAAACCTAGAGTCTTTTCAATCAACGGAAAAAGTAAGAACAATAGTTTTTCGAGATTAGCAGAAGGCTAATTCTCGAAAATAAAATAGAAGCAAATAATAAAAAAAAGCAAACAAAGGGTTGTGTCAAATGGACACAAAGAAAGATCACAATGGTAATGGAATAATAGAAGATGCAAAACAGGTCACGGGTCCAACAAATTTTCGGAGGAAACGAATAATCAGCGAAGGCCTACTTTATCAACAATATTTGCCCACACAAGGTCACAAACAAAAACAAATTAAGGCAATTTAAAAAAAAAAGAAACCAAAAGACAAGCTAAAATTGCAGTCACGAGAAGACACAAAATACTTACTTACTTACTTACTTAAGGTGGCGCAGACAGTCCATTGTGGACCACGGCCTCAACCAACATTCCTCGCCAGCTAGGCCGGTCCCTAGCCAGTGGCCTCCAGTTGCGCACACCAAGTTGGTTGAGGTCGTTTACCACTTGATCGTGCCACCTTAGATGGGGTCTTCCAGAACTGCGTCGGCCCTCCGGGTTGGAATTGAAGACTCGTCGGGCAGGAGCGTTTTCGTCCATACGCTCCACATGACCCAGCCATCTAAGCCGCTGAATTTTCAGCTTCTTAACCAAGTCAATGTCGCTGTATAGCCCGTACAGTTCGTCATTGAATCTTCTCCTCCATACTCCATTGATACATACAGGCCCGAATATCACCCGAAGAATCTTTCTCTCAAAGCACCCCAGCCTGTATTCATCCGATTGTGTCAGTGTCCACGCTTCTGCCCCATACAGCAGGACTGGGATGATAAGGGTCTTGTATAGTGTCTCCTTGGTCCTTTGAGAGAGGGCTTTACTACTAAGATGCCTTCTTAGCCCGAAGAAACAGCGATTGGCAAGAGTGATTCTTCGACTGATCTCTTCACTGATGTTGTTCTGAGAGGTTATAGTGGAACCCAAATAGACAAAGTCCTTGACAACCTCAAAGTTATATCTGTCCATTGTGACGTTTTGTCCGAGCCTACGGTGATGATCTACTTCACCCGAGGACAGCATATACTTTGTTTTATCTTCATTTACAGCCAGACCCATTCGAGCCGCTTCCACTTCAATACTTGCGAATGCTCCACTGACAGCGCGCTTCGTTCTTCCAATAATGTCAATATCATCAGCATAGCCAAGTAATTGAACGGATCTAAAAAAAATCGTACCGCTGGTGTTGACATGCGAGTTGCGTACGATTGCCTCAAGAATGATGTTGAAGAGGTTACATGACAGCGCGTCACCCTGTCGTAAGCCTTTCTCGACATTAAATGAGTCGGTGGTGTTCTTACCAACCTTGACGGAGCAGCGCGAGTTCTCCATAGTCATCCTGCACAATCGAACGAGTTTTGCAGGGATGCCAAGAAGCGACATGGCTCTGTATAGCTCGTTCCTGGTAACGCTGTCATAGGCGACTTTAAAATCGATAAAGAGGTGGTGAGTATCGATCTGGAATTCTTGGGTCTTTTCCAAAATCTGCCGAAGTGTGAAAATTTGGTCGACGGTTGACTTACCGGGTCTGAAACCACACTGATAGGGGCCAATCAGTTCACGTGCGAAAGGGTTCAGACGTTCACACAGAATGGCCGACAAGATTTTATAGGCGACATTTAGGAGACTTATACCTCTGTAGTTGGCGCAGCTTAGAGTATCTCCTTTCTTGTGGATAGGGCACACAATGCTGAGGTTCCATTCGTCAGGCATACTTTCATCCGACCAGATTGTACAGATGAGTTGGTGTATGCTCCTCACCAAGTCATCTCCCGCTGCTTTGAAGAGTTCAGCCGTAAGGCCATCAGCTCCAGCAGCCTTGTTGGACTTTAGTTTAGATATTGCTATCCGAACTTCTTCTTGGTCGGGAGGACGGAAATTTTGTTCATCATCATCCAAATCGAATGGATCATTCTGCCTGACAGCGATTAGTTGGTTGTCTTCGCCGTTTAACAGTCTGCAGAAGTGTTCTTTCCAAATTCTCAGCACCGACTGTGTATCTACAACGACATTCCCACCCTCGTCTCTACATGCTTCCGCTCGGGCTTTGTAACCCTTGGACGAATGCTTTACCCTTTGGTAGAACTTTCGAACATTGCTTCTGCCGTAGCACCCCTCAATAGATTCAACCATTCGTTTTTCCAGTTCTCTTTTTTTTCTTCTGAAAAGCCGATGTTCCTCTTTCCTCTTTTGCTGGTACACCGCACGGAAAGCGCTCTTGGCAGCTCTAGTTCTGGCATTCAGAACTGCATGATAGGCTTCGTCTTTGGCCAAGTGTGCGAGCCTGCACTCATCATCAAACCAGGTGTTTCGTTGTGGTCGCCTAATGAAACCCAAAACATCCGTGGCAGCGGTTTTGATGGCCATTTTGCAATGTTGCCACTGGGCCTCTGGGTTTGGCGCAGGCGCCGGGCTTGTCAAGAGATAAGAGGAGACATGATTGGCAAAGGTCGTGGCGGTCTCTTGCGATTGTAACTTAGCAACATCAAACTTTCTCACAGTGGATGTTCGGTTCTGCGGTCTGGTGGAGATCCGCATTCGCACTTTAGCTACAACAAGGTAGTGGTCCGAGTCTATGTTGGCCCCTCGGAAAGTGCGGACATCCATGACACTGGACGCATGTCTGCTATCAATCGCAATGTGATCAATTTGGTTGACGGTATTTTGATCAGGAGACCGCCAGGTCCCCTTGTGAATATTGAGGTGTGGGAAGTATGTGCTAGCTAAGATGACACTTCGCCCCGCAGCAAAGTCGATTAGCCTGTGTCCGTTACCGGAAGTGTTGTCGTGCAGGCTATGCTTTCCGACTGTCGAGCCAAAGTTACCCTCCTTTCCGATTTTGGCGTTGAAGTCACCAAGAATAAACTTAGTGTCGTACTTCGGGCATTCATCATACGTCTTCTCGAGAAGATCGTAGAATTCTTCTTTGGTCGTGTCATCTTTTTCCTCCGTGGGGGCGTGGACGCAGATCAGCGAGATGTTGCTGAATTTGGATTTAATGCGGATTGTGACAATGCGTTCGCTTATGCCACGAAACCCCAAGACTTCTTGCCTAAGCCTTCCTCTTATCACAAATCCGCATCCAAATAGCCGCTGGTTTCTTGTCCTGTAGCACTTGCCGTAGTAGATGTCACAGTTTTTCATCCTCCTTGTGCCTTCACCATCCCATCGCACTTCTTGGATGGCTGTGATGTCGGCTTTGACACCATCTAGGGCTTCCACTAATTGTTCGGCTGCACGTGGTCTGTTAAGGGTCCGGACATTCCACGTGCAGAACCGAAATTCGTTGTCCTTGTTTCGTTTGCTAGGGTCGTCATCAGTAGGGTCATCCATATCCGAGGCAGTTGGTTGTTTCGGAACTATGAATTTTTTTACGTGGTAGGGAAGTTACCCCGACGCACAACCCCCAACCTGGGGGACCAGGCCCTATGCTGCTCTCCTTGGACAAAAGGAGCTGGAGAAAATCCAGAGTCAGTAACCCACTACGGGGATGTGAGAGCTACCGTTGGTCCTATATGGGCTCATCCGCCACCTTCTCTATTTCACTACCCTGACTAATAGTAGTGAAAGGACCCAAAGACCTGAGCTCCGAATATGTCGAAGTAGCTCAATGGGGTGCCTACCATATTGTCTGTAAGCGTCGCCGTTGGTTCACTTAATTGGAAGCTCATCCGCCGCTCGCTTGCTTTCTGAGGGGTTCGTACAGAATAAACTGCTACCCAACAAGAGAAACAGAGGAGTTTTATGGCAGGGCAATTATAGTGTTGCTATTTTTCTGTGATCAACACTCGCGCTTATAAGTTCAGCAAGTCAAGTCCGGGTGGACAAGACCAGTACCCGATGGCTACCACTTGGAGGTAAAATAAGCACAATTGATGCGTATGAGACAGTTGCAACGCTGGGCATCGCCATGTTGATACCAATCAGGGCCTACCCTATTCATACAGCACCCAACCATCCACAAAATACTTAGCTTTGCAAAAAGCCTCCAACCAGAATATTTTTCTCAAATGCTTTCCTAACTGTAACTCTTGATTTTATCAATCGATTTTCTTCTATATTTCACCAGCTTCCTCCCAAATTTCGATAAAACAAATGTAGTTTTTCACTTCTCTTTAAATAGATCTCAAAATTTCTGCTTATCTTTAACAAATCCAAAATTGAATTCTCATCCAAAATGGAGGCTTGGCTTGTCCCCTTCGCCACGACCATATAGCCATCCTCTTCGGATCTTTTGCGTGGTGGTGTTCTTGTCTCAGTCATACAGCAGCATCTCGCCCATCTATGCAGAGACGTGCGACTGAGAGCGGTGATACAACCATTGCACGCGATCCCATGCATTGAGGATGCGATCCTCGTTGGCTCAGTGGACGTGTTCAGCCGTATAATGTCAATTATATTTTATTTTAAAAGGCAAGTGAAAAACTACGACACTACGCGCAAAGTCCCCAGCTCAAACCGGCCCAAATTAATTGCTTTGAGAAGAATATTTTTGTCGGAGAGAATCCGAACCATTTTCCAACTAAAATGGTGGGATTTATAAACCAGAATAATCTTCATTCCGTAGACCTCCGCGCAGATAATATTTAAAAAAAGGGGAAAACACATCATTGCGATTTTTCTTCGATATCAGACACTTTACGGTGGACACTCGGCCATTCTAAATTTACGTTGGTGTGATTATAATTCACACATTGTTTTGGATTCCTCTTTCGTTCTCGTTGGAAAGCTTCCTCGCTTTCTTTACTATGCGTGCGAGTCTCCAGCCCGTCCGCTGGCTCGACACGATAGACTGATGCGTGTGAGTCTCCAGCTCATCTGCTGGCTCGAAACGTTTGGTGGAATACCGTAAACGTGCCAAAAGCGCACGATTTGTGATCTAGGCAGTAACACCTTTCAATTGATGTATCGCATTATAAAAAAAAATCGGAAAAAGTTTCCACAAAAATGACAAGTTTAAACGTGAATTGTGGCTAAACTAAGCAACCTAGCGACTTCAAGGATGCATATTTGTGATCTAGGCAGTAACACCTTTCAATTGATGTATCGCATTATAAAAAAAAAACCGAAAAAAGTGTCCACAAAAATGACATGTTTAAACGTGAATTGTGGCTAAACTAAGCAACCTAGCGACTTCAAAGATGCATATTTGTGATCTAGGCAGTAACACCTTTCAATTGATGTATCGCATTATAAAAAAAAATCGAAAAAAGTGTCCACAAAAATGACATCATACTTACTTATACTTACATGCTTCTTAAAGTCCCCTTCTTAGGCTGTATTCTTTTCCACATCACCCAGTGGGGTAGAATACTAGATGCGTTTTTTGTTACGAGGTTTCCCCAGTAGGCCTAATCCTCGTTATAATCTACCTTATAATATATAATCGATATAATATATCCTATGAAATACTTAATACAACTAATACAAAACTAACAAAAAACGTTAATAGATACAAATACAATTAAATTTAATAAAAAAAAATTGTATATGTTAGTCTTTTGTTTTGAAGTAAACAATATAGTGGATGGTAGATGGTAGAAGATAGAAGAAGGTAGATGATAAAAGATGGTATATGGTAATAGATGGTAGAAGGTAGAAGAAGGTATAGATGGTAGATGTTAGAAGAAAAAAATTTAAAAAAAGTGTTTAAAGCAGAGACCCTGAGAACCCCATCAAAAAGGCAATATCATAATGTCCTGATACGATCGCGAAGGAGGAAGAGGAGAGGAAGACCTAAAAACTCCTGGCAGCTTCAAATGTAGAAACCAGCATTTTTGGTTGACATCAGAAAAATATCAACAAAATCATAACAGAAAAATCATACAGGAAAAGAACAATGTTAAATTAATTAATAAACAATTTTTTCCTTTGGGTTTTCTTCGCGTACCTTCAGGTCTTTATTAATTTTTCGTACAGAAAAAATTACCAGTCCGGTCGATAGAAATTTTAAAATCACTCTTCGGTGTTGTTCTGAGCAGGTTATTTTTAAAGTATTGTTTTTTAGTTTCATGATTTCTTCCATCCATGATTTTACTAGCTGTCTGTTTATCTGTTTTTCCGGAAAGTTTTCTTCAAAAATGGTTTGGACTGTTTTAACTGTTTCTTCGAATCGTATTGAAGGAACTTTCAGTTTTCCGAATTCAGAACTCGTTGTAATACTTTCGTAGGCCCTTAGTTGTATTAACAACGTCTGGTCTCTTGTTCCTATGCTGTCGTCAATCATAAACTGCAAGCAAGCTTCGCAATTGAGTTTTTTTTTTCAGTTTAAACACTGCAAATCCAGCATAGTATGCAGCAGCTCCCCTCTGCAGTTTTTCTGAGATTGTTGGATTGGATTGTGGTTCTGACTCAACAATTGTTTATTTTTGACTCAATGTCTTGATCAACGTCATCGCCATCCGTCTCATCATCCTGCTCAATTTCTATATTTAGGTGAAGTTTTTTTTCTAAGAGGTTATCTTCTAGTGGCTCTTTAACAAGAAAGTCTTCATCTGAGGATTTTTCTTTCCATAATCAGCTCCTTGCAGCAATGGTGCTGCTCCAGCATCTTCGTATCCAGAATGTTCGGAAGAACTTAAATGCTGAAAGATGATTTCTTTGAGATTTCGAACGAATCTCAAGGCCGAAGGATGTTTGTCATAGCAACTTCTAAGCTGAAACATTGTTACTGCCTTGGTCGCAACTTGTTGCAACTACAATTAGCCCACATTTCAAAATTTTGGTCAAAATTTCCAACAGCATCTTGGATAAAACATCGCCTTTTGGGTTGCCAATATAATATGCAATTGTTTGCTTCCAATTTCTATTTAAACCCCTTAGGGTGAAGACCATAGCTTTGGATGCTATTATATTTGACCTACCGAACTCTCCAAAATCGGTAAACCCATATATCATATCCTCCTTTATGCTATACTCCAATTCTTTCTTGATTGCCATCTCATCGAATAGAAGTACGCATCTTCGATCTATAGCTCTCATGTTTTTGGATTTTTCTGTTAGCATATCTGTTATACGCTGGCTGAACCCAGTTGGCAGACGTATTTGTGCATGCCAACCGTATATAGTACTTATAGCTGGCAGTTTAAATCCTGACTTCAGCATAAAGGAGTAGCAGGATGGAGATTTGTAAAAAAACATTAAAAATAATTCCCGTTCCTTGTTTCCCCAATTAGCTTTTGGTATATGGAAGAGTTGAGCTAAAATGAAAGGTTTCAACTCTTCTGTTGAATTTTCTAAAAGATTACTAACGTGTGCTTCTGATATCAGCCTTTTGTTAGTTCTTTCTTTGAATGTGTCGCGAAAGATATCGCGACGCACAGCACGATTTACTATTTTGCGCACAAGTTTTTGTTCATAAGAATATTTTCCTCCTGAAGGAAATTGAGTGGGAGAAATTTCGGTGGTGAAAGGCACATGTGGAATAGAATATTCTCGTCCTTCATATGTTTTAAATGAGCTTGAAGCTAAATTAAAGAGAGGTGAAGGACTGCAAGGCATAGGTGAAGGCTCAGAGAAAGGGGTGACAAGTGCAGTAGTTACAGTGGAAGTCGGTTCAGTCCTGGACTCATATATGTAATAGGTTCAGAATTACTAAGAAGTTGTAAAGCTGATGAAATAGTTGATGTGGACTGGTTTCGAGACCTGAATGACTCCAAAATTTGGAGACATGAAGCATCATTAGCAAACTCGGAGCATTTACAAATTGAAGCTGTTGAAACAGGAAGTGCCAATTTGCTTAATATTTTGCTTGTACCCCTGATCGTAATGTCTTTAGCATAGAAGTGATTTTCACAGATCAATGCCTTCTTTGGCAAAGTCTTTGACGGTGAAACGGTCAGATGCTTTAACCAAATTACCCTTCTATGATCTTGGGGTATGCGGAAAAATGATACGGGGTTCGTGGTTCTCTGTCTTTCTACACAATTTTCGTATAAACAAGCCATGTTTTAAAATTTGTTTAATAAAATATATAATAAAATAGACCTAGTTTATGAAAAATATGAATAAAGAAAAATAAATACTTAGTTGAAAATATAGTTAAAGATATAAATGTACTAGGTATATCAATAAATTTATTTAAAATGTAAGTGTATTTGTGTTATTCAATAAATAATTAAATTATTCTTAATGAAAAAACAATTTTAACAATACCTACACAATATAGAAAATATAAATTAACTAAATGAACTCACTCTACCAATTTTCGTTCTAATCTTTCAGAACTATTTTGCACCATTCGCATCCGTAATGCACTTCCTAATTTTGATTTCACTTTTTTTTTATTTATTTTTCACTAAAACTGAAATTTTGTAGATTTGTATAACTTTCAATAAAGTTATACTATAAGACACAAGAATTAACTTGTTCTTTTATTTAAACAAAACTAAATTTACTATAAAAATCACTAATACCTATATCACGAATAATCACAACAATAAGGATTAAAAAACGGAAGAAATAATTGTAAGAAACAGTATCAAAAAAAATGCACCAAAAGCGCTGGGAAAGCCTTTAATTGTATGTATACGTAGTTTTTAGAAAAACTAGGTAGGTAATTAAATCACCGAAACACAACTTTATTTTAAACTCGTACCGAATTTGAAACTTTGTATTGCAGCCAAATTTAATTTTTAAAATCATGAGCACCATACGCACAATGAGAATAATGATTCAAAATTTGCATGTAATAAAGTTCTATATATGATACACCCTCTGTCCCACTCAAACATACACCTACCCATAAGAAACAAAATTGCACTTTCCGCCATCTCAGTAAGAACCGTTATATCGTTTTCATAAAGAAAACCCATAAGAGAAAACGAAATTCGTCCTCACCACTACTTCCTTACAACACGTCTATACTCTACATACCAGCAAAACAATATCCCGATTTAAAACAAAAAGCAAAATTAGTTTTGTTTTTTTCCTCTCTCTAACCCTTATGAGATTTTTGAATTTTGTGTGTAGTGCTCTCGTTTCCTCTTTTTTTTTTTTTGTTTTATGACCATTCTCGGTCTGTTCTCTACTCCCTTCCATCTGCCCCTCCTCATCATTATGTCGAAAGACAGTTGTAGGGTTCTGCCGCCCCGTGTCGCACCAATCGTTCCATTTTACTGTAGTACTATAGGCTTTATATACAAGGATGACGAAAAACGAAGTGTCAAATTAAAAGAGAGAGAATTGATAAAAAGAAATATTGCAACAACAACTGCAATGATATGCAATTTTCACCGGCTAGTCAGCGAGGGGGATTCGTCGAATAGAAAAAAAAAAGAAAACTAATACAACCAATGCGATCGTGTATGATGGAAAATCGTAATAAGTTGGGTAGGTATATTTTAATGTAAGAATAAAAAAAAATTATCGAATCAAAAGAATGTTCGATAGAAGGTGGAGTGGAACGTAAATATACGTAATTTACGTTACAGGGTGGGCGCCAGGAAACTTTAATGGTAGTTTGCCTTACCAAAAATATAATTTGATGAAAATAAATAAATGAAATAAAAAGAAGCTAGATTTATTTCTCGAATTGAGAATTTAAACTTTTTATTTAAAGGTCTGGGAAACCGTGGCAAATGCCGGGATAAAAACCTAGAGTCTTTTCAATCAACGGAAAAAGTAAGAACAATAGTTTTTCGAGATTAGCAGAAGGCTAATTCTCGAAAATAAAATAGAAGCAAATAATAAAAAAATGCAAACAAAGGGTTGTGTCAAATGGACACAAAGAAAGATCACAATGGTAATGGAATAATAGAAGATGCAAAACAGGTCACGGGTCCAACAAATTTTCGGAGGAAACGAATAATCAGCGAAGGCCTACTTTATCAACAATATTTGCCCACACAAGGTCACAAACAAAAACAAATTAAGGCAATTTAAAAAAAAAAGAAACCAAAAGACAAGCTAAAATTGCAGTCACGAGAAGACACAAAATACTTAGCTTTGCAAAAAGCCTCCAACCAGAATATTTTTCTCAAATGCTTTCCTAACTGTAACTCTTGATTTTATCAATCGATTTTCTTCTATATTTCACCAGCTTCCTCCCAAATTTCGATAAAACAAATGTAGTTTTTCACTTCTCTTTAAATAGATCTCAAAATTTCTGCTTATCTTTAACAAATCCAAAATTGAATTCTCATCCAAAATGGAGGCTTGGCTTGTCCCCTTCGCCACGACCATATAGCCATCCTCTTCGGATCTTTTGCGTGGTGGTGTTCTTGTCTCAGTCATACAGCAGCATCTCGCCCATCTATGCAGAGACGTGCGACTGAGAGCGGTGATACAACCATTGCACGCGATCCCATGCATTGAGGATGCGATCCTCGTTGGCTCAGTGGACGTGTTCAGCCGTATAATGTCAATTATATTTTATTTTAAAAGGCAAGTGAAAAACTACGACACTACGC
The DNA here is from genome assembly GCA_916050605.2 of Platycheirus albimanus. NCBI lineage: Eukaryota > Metazoa > Arthropoda > Insecta > Diptera > Syrphidae > Platycheirus > Platycheirus albimanus. The sequence continues at coordinate 206,123,696 of OU696696.1, forward strand.
GCAAAGTCCCCAGCTCAAACCGGCCCAAATTAATTGCTTTGAGAAGAATATTTTTGTCGGAGAGAATCCGAACCATTTTCCAACTAAAATGGTGGGATTTATAAACCAGAATAATCTTCATTCCGTAGACCTCCGCGCAGATAATATTTAAAAAAAGGGGAAAACACATCATTGCGATTTTTCTTCGATATCAGACACTTTACGGTGGACACTCGGCCATTCTAAATTTACGTTGGTGTGATTATAATTCACACATTGTTTTGGATTCCTCTTTCGTTCTCGTTGGAAAGCTTCCTCGCTTTCTTTACTATGCGTGCGAGTCTCCAGCCCGTCCGCTGGCTCGACACGATAGACTGATGCGTGTGAGTCTCCAGCTCATCTGCTGGCTCGACACGTTTGGTGGAATACCGTAAACGTGCCAAAAGCGCACGATTTGACAAGGTTTTAAGAACCAAAAGAATGATTTTTGTTGCGGTAAATCTTACCGTAACACATTTTCCACAACACCTGACAATGCCATTCCTCAATCAGAGCAGCTACAACAATTACTAATGTATTACCAAAATGTAAATGGACTTCCAACAAAGACCAATAAGGTCTATATGAATATTAACAAAACTCCCCACGATGTTATTATTCTCACAGAAACTTGGTTAAATTCATCTTTTCTGGACGCAGAGATATTTGATCCCAGCTTTCGAATTTTCCGCCGTGATCGCCATTCAGATTCTGCTACAACAACCATTGGCGGAGGCTTGTTGATAGCTGTTCGTAACCATCTTTTATGTAGTCTAGTCAACGATTTTTTGGATTCCAACTTGGAAATTCTGTGCGTGAAAATAAAAATTTAATCTGGTCATATATGTGGGGTTTGGCTCCGATACCACACAATTTATGTATTTCTAAATAAAAACCGATTATTAATTGGTAAAATTAACATGTATTATTTATTCATCGATTTATAATAAAACTTTAAGCAAAACGACCGCTTTGATATAAATGAGTTTAACGACTGACTTTAATTTGGAAAACAAAGCAAAACGAAACTGGCTCGTCGATGGAAGGGACGCAGTCTCCCATTCCCTGTCGTTCGTTCGTTTTGTACGTTGTCGGTGTGTGTGTGAATGTATGCGTTTCGTTACTGTTGTCTATAAAGGGTCTGGTGTCGGTTGTACGTTGTCGCTGTCGTCAGGGCTTCTCATCCCACATTCGGCTATTCTGACCGATCATTCGCCCCGAATGAAAGGCTCCAGGGTTTCATGTTTTCAGCTACAGTTGTTGTTTTCCCAGGACCTTCGTGCTCGCCAACTTTCTCGACATCGTATCTCCCATGGTTACTTTTTCTTACGATTTTGTAGGGTCCCATGAACTTTGGACGAAATTTCATCCCAGTTCCAAACTGTGTGCGCTTGATGGCGACTAGTTCACTTAGCTCGTACTCTCTCTCTGGCTTCCGGTTTTTGTCGTAGGATTTCTTGTTTTCCGCTTGGATGGTTGCGATATTCTGACACACCTCTTTCCTAATTTCGTCCCGCTCTGCATGCAACTCCTGAACTGCTTCTTCATCCAACCACTCTTTCAATTCTGGGCATTCTGGCAATCTCATCTCTAGCCCGGTTAGGATCTGGAACGGACTGAATTTCGTGCTTCTTGTCGGTGAATTATTAAGCATCTGCTGGACTCTATCTATATGCTTATACCAGTTGATTGGACTTCCTAAACAAGCTTTTGCTAGCATCGGCACAATGATTTTGTGTATCCTTTCCACCTGGCCGTTTCCTCGTGGCACACCCGTTGCGATTGTCAGATGTTGGATTTTTTCAGCTTCACAGTAGCTCTGGAACGCAGTTGACGTAAAAGCTGTACCCCGGTCAGATATGATTCTTCGCGGATTACCGAAGATACTTGCTTGTTTGCAAAACCTCTGCTGTTCCTGTGCTTTTAGTCGGATAGAGCCAGACAAATTTAGAAAAAGCATCCACAACTGCTAAGATATGGTTGTATAACTTGTGGGTCTGTTCCATTGGTCCTACATGATCAATGTGGTATGTACCAAGTGGTTTGTCTTCTTTGTTGATCGGCCGCAACAAACCCTCCTTTTTACCGGCTTTGAATTCAGAGACTAGACACCGCACACATCCTCGAACTGTTTCGGTTACTTTTTGGGTCACACCTGGTATATAGAATGTTTTTTCTAGTAAGTCTTGCGTTTTCTTGATAGAGAAAGGCCCTTGTTGATGAGCGACTCCGATTATTTCTTTTTCCATGCTCGAAGGTATAACCAGAAGTTCCTTAACGGGATCCTTGTACAACACTCCTGCCTTTACGAAGAAATCTTCATATTGATCCCTTTCCAGAATCTTATGTACTGCTCTCGTCCACTCATCGCACTGCTGTGCTTCCTTTATTCGGTGACTCAACGAATCTTCAATCACAAGGCTGTACACTCTACTCAGGGCGTCAACGTGCCGCATCTTGGAACTTGAGCGATGCTCGATTACATAATTAAATTCCTGAAGGAACATTGCCCATCGTGCAACTCTAAGAGGCACATCTTGTTTTTTCATTGTCTGTGTGAACGCGTTGCAGTCGGTGATGATCTTAAACCGAGTACCCAGCACGTATACTCGCCACTTCTTTAGCGCAGATATAATCGCTAATACTTTTTTTCTTCTAACTCACTGGTCTTCCGACTCATGAACTCAACGGGATGTAACATCTGGTCTTCTGAATGTTTTTGCAATAATACTCCGCCGTAACCGAATTTACATGCGTCTGTGTGGATCTCAGTTTCTGCTTGAGGATTGAACAACTTCAATACGAGCGACTCCTTTAATTGCTTAAACGCAATCTGTTGTTCAACTCCCATCACAAATCTAGCATTCTTCCGCAACAAATCCGAAAGTGGCTTTGCAATCGTTGCGTATCCTTCCATGAATCTTCTAAAGTATGACGTTAGTCCCAAGAAACGTTGGAGCGTCTTTTGGTCTTTCGGCAAAGGATAATCTGCAACAGCTCTTGTTTTTTCATCGGATGGTTTGATGGTACTGTTCTCGATAATGTACCCGAGAAATTTAATTCTCCTCTGTAGAAATTGGCACTTCTTCCAGTTCAGCCGTAACCCGTACCTCTCAGCTACTTCCAGCACAAGCTTCAATTTCGCGATTCCTTCCTCCTCATCTTGGGAAGGTATGATGAGGTCGTCCATATACGCTTCTACAACACGATCTTGGATTAGCGTCCTATAGATAGCGTGTATATACCTGGTAAATACCGCCGGCGAATTTGATATTCCAAATGGAACGTACAGAAATTCAAATTGTTCATCTTGGGTGACGAACGCTGTGTACTTCCTCGACTCAGGGTCCATTGGAACATGGAAAAATCCATTCTTCAAATCCAGTGTCGTAAACACTTTTGCCCCTTGGAGACGTTCGATCACCTCGTTCATCTGCGCCATTGGGAAATTATCCCGCACTATTTTCTCGTTCAAGCGTCTGTAGTTGCAACACAACCTTTTCGTTCCATCTTTCTTCGCTACAAGCACGACAGGCGATGCGTATTCAGATTTACTTCGCTGTATAATCTTCTCATCTAGCCATGCCTTTACTTGGTCTCGTACTAAAACTTGGTCGGAGTATGCCATTCGTCTCGGTCGTTGGAAAACAGGTATTTCGTCTTTAAGGATCAGCTTCATTGTAACAGGCGACGATTCCTTCCCCACCGGCGTATACCCTTCAATAACTTGCAGCAGCATCTTTTGGTTATCGACATCAAGATGACTGAGCTCTAAATCCCTGATAAACACGCCCTCTTCTGCGGCCAAACAAATCTGTCCAAACATCGCTCCTAGTTCGAACACTTCCAACTCCTGATCACATGGCTTACCTTCATCACATGTCTGGTTCAGCTCCTCATCAACGCCCCTCGCGTCCTCTTGTTCCATATTCGTACCTTGTACCTTCTCTTCGAATGAATTCCCTTTGAGCTTAAACTCCACACTCCGATCCATTATCGTTAGATCCACTACATCCAGGATATCATTGCCAATCACTGCCGAGAAATTCATATTCATTTCTTTCACTACATGAAAATTTATTGTAAGAAGTATGTCGTCGATTTCAACTTCCAAACAAATGTTCCCCATTGTCGTCACCCTGTTATGCCCGATGCCCAATAAATTCCTTTTTTCTTTGCCAAGCTCGACAAATTCGATTAACGCCAAACAATCATAACGCAAGAGACACAAATCGCTTCCCGTGTCGACCAGTGCAGTCAGAGTTTTACCTTTGACCACGATGTCTTTAAATATTCTATTCGAACCAATGGCTAGATTTGTTCTAGCCTCCGGCCATGAATTTCGGTTGCCCGTTGGTGCAGGTTGTCCGTTATCCAGTTCTTCACGCCACCGTTGAATCGGTTTTGACTCTGCTTTACAATCGCGTGCCTTGTGCCCTGTCTGGTTACATCTAAAACATTTGGTGTTTGGTGTCATTCGGCAATCTCTAGCATAGTGCGTATTTTCACCGCAACGATAGCATGAGCTTCTTCTTTCGGTTTTTATTGGCTGTTGAAAAGTAGTGCTACCACTTGGTGCATAGCGCGAGTTTCCCCTAGAGTTTGTCGACTGCAAGGTGGATCCTTTTGCCCTTTCATAAGCGCGAATCTGGACTTTCAGCTCTTCAATGGTCGTTGCCTGATACAGCGCAACCTTGTTTTGTCTGGAATCTGGAACACCCTCTATGAAATACTCAATTACACTCTCGTCGTCGAGTGCGACAAGATTTCCCAATTCTTTGATGGCATATAAGAATTCGAGTAAAGTTTCTGTTGCCTTCTTATGTCGCAATCTAAGTCTACGGTGTACCTCGGCCGATGAGAGCTTAACCTCAAATTCTTTGACGAGAATTTGTTTAAGCGTAACCCAATTTTTCGCGGTGTCCTGACTCTTCACGAACAGTTTCGCTGCGCCCCTGAGCAGTTGCTTCGCATATATATATTTCTGAACCTCGTCCCATCCTACGGTTATGGCGTTGTCCTCTATTTCCTGGGTCCATTTGTTGATGTCCGTTGATCCGCTACCATCGAAGTGAGAAAGCGAATCTTCGATATCTCGAAGAGTGAACCTGCTTACTCTTGCCATTTCAAATCCACCCCTGGCCTCTTCAAACTGGTCGTCCTCCTCGTCACGCCGCGCCGTAGCCCAAAGTGTTCGAGAAGCCTATCCTGTAGTACGCGTTTGAGTCCAGTTGTGTTTAAGTTCAGTTCCGTTAGTTTTTGTCTAAGTAGGTCAACCGTCGACGTTAAAATTTTTTAAATTTAAACCTCACACGAAATATATAAAAAAAAATCTACCAGTTCGCACAAAAAAAAAAAATAAGAACAACAAAAAAACAAGAACAAAAAAACGGTCGCTTGCTTACCCCTTTCTTTTATTTCTGCTTCTCGTTTCTGGTACCGCAGCTATCTTCTTTTGTTCTCTCTGTTTTATCTTTGTCTTCTCTCCGATCTGCTCGTTGGAGCAAGCAACCACGGTGTGTCTTAATGTGGTTACCAAAACTCACCACACTGGCACCGCTTTGGGTTGAAGCCCTTTATTTACTTAACCACCACTTTCGAATACACATTAATGTGTGTAAATACAGTGTCTTTAACTTGTGACGCATACCGATATGTGTGTTTTTTGTTTTTACATAAAACGCATATACACAAATTTTATACACGGTACTCCATGTACACTTGATCGTACCGCTTACCACTTTGTCTTGAATATTGTAACTGTTTTATTCCGTTACAATTTCGTATCGAATGATCTTTTGCTTTTTTTTATTTTAGCGACTAAAAAAAAACTTTGGCACAGATGGATTTGGCGATTTCATCTGGCTTTTTTATTTAAAAAAACTAGCACTTTGATTTTGCTCAGATGAACTTGGCTGTTGCATCTGGCTTTTTTATTGCAAGAAACTAGCACTTCGATTTTGCTCAGATGAACTTGGCTGTTGCATCTGGCTTTTCCACTTAAACTGCCAATGCAGAAACACTTCTTTACGACCGTAAAAAAAATCAGTTCTCTTATTAATGCCCGCGTACGATCGCGGTTGAGCTCCCAAAATTTGTGGGGTTTGGCTCCGATACCACACAATTTATGTATTTCTCAATAAAAAACGATTATTAATTGGTAAAATTAACATGTATTATTTATTCATCGATTTATAATAAAACTTTAAGCAAAACGACCGCTTTGATATAAATGAGTTTAACGACTGACTTTAATTTGGAAAACAAAGCAAAACGAAACTGGCTCGTCGATAGAAGGGACGCAGTTTCCCATTCCCTGTCGTTCGTTCGTTTTGTACGTTGTCGGTGTGTGTGTGTGAATGTATGCGTTTCGTTACTGTTGTCTATAAAGGGTCTGGTGTCGGTTGCACGTTGTTGCTGTCGTCAGGGCTTCTCATCCCACATATATATGTTGTTGCCTGTTACATTCCAACTTCTTCAAACTACGATACTTATACTAAGATTATTGACTGCCTGGAAACTATTCATGAACATATTGCTGATATAGATGAGTTTATAGTAATCGGAGATTTCAATCTACCCAACCTGAGATGGATTAAATCAACTGAATGTGATGTATTTCTACCCGCTTCGCGACAAGTGATAACGAATTCCTTGTGATCGATGGAATGGCCTCCTTTGGACTTAATCAATTAAACGGCATCAAAAACCAATTTGGTAAGACCTTGGACTTGGTATATTTTTCTGATGTCATTAACTCTGATGCTGATGTATTTTTATGTGATACGAAGATTGTAGAGGAAGATCGTCACCATCCTACTTTATCTATTTCACTTAGCTTAAATATTTGTTGCTTATCTGATATTTGTAAGGATTCAATTTTAAAAAATGTAATTTTACACAATTGTACAATTTACTTGATAGTCTTAACTGGAATATGTTGTTTCTTAATATGGATCTTGACAAGATGATTTTACGTTTCTATGAAATACTATTTGACTGCTTTTTAGAAACTGTTCCTTTGCGCAAAATACGAGTCTTTAACAACAGCCCACCATGGTTTGATCTTCAGATAAAAACACTTAAGAATAAAAGAAATAAGGCTTGGTTAAGGTTTAATCGATACAGGACTGATGAAGCTCTTGATAATTACATCAAACTAAAAGATGAATTCATTAACTACTCTAATTTTCTCTATTCAAATTTCATATATAAAACAGAAAACGGACTTAAATCTAATCCTAATAATTTCTAGAAGTACGTTAATTCTAAAAGAAAATGTGACGGGTACCCAGCCAACATGAGCTATATTAATTCAACTAGCCACTCACCAGAAGTCATAGCAAACATGTTCGCCGAATACTTTCAAAGTGCTTTTAAAAATATTTCTGCTAATGATCCTAACACAACTCCAAATTTTAATATTGACCAATTTCCACACCTTAATTCAATTAACTTTACTATCTCCGAAGCAACTATACTTGACTACATAGAAAAGTTAGATGAAAGTTTTAGTCCTGGTCCTGATGGCTTGCCTTCATTCATGTTAAAAAAATGTGCAATATATATGTCTTACCCATTGTTTGTGCTGTTCAACCAGTCAATAAGTAGCTCTAGGTTTCCAGATCTATGGAAAACTGCATTTCTTACTCCGATTCACAAGAAAGGCAAGAAAAACTTAGTATCAAACTACAGACCCATCGCTAAACTGTCCGTCATTCCTAAACTGTTTGAATCTATTGTCTATGATGTATTGTCTTTTCATTGCACCTCTGTTATATGTGAAAACCAACATGGTTTCGTAAAACAAATATCTACGGTCACAAATTTATTACAATTCGCGACTTTCTGTATTGATTCATTCGAAAAATTTCAACAAATAGATTGTGTTTTTACTGACTTTAGTAAGGCATTCGACAAATTGAATCATAATATACTGCTCCACAAACTAAATACTATTGGACTAAATGATCGTTTTGTTTTGTGGATATCCTCATATCTAAAAGATAGATTATATAGTTTTGTGTTTAAAACTGAACGTTCTAAATGTTTTCGTGTCAATTCAGGTGTGCCACAGGGCAGTCACCTTGGTCCGTTATTATTTGTGTTATTTATTAACGATCTTCCTTCCGTTTTAGTAAACTCTATGTCTTTAATTTATGCCGATGACGTGAAAATTTTTCGAATAATTGACTCAACTGTTGATTGTGAACTTCTTCAAGAAGATCTATATAGATTTTGGAACTGGTGCAATACAAATAGTCTGTTTTTAAATATCGACAAGTGTAAAAAAAAGTGTTTTACACGCAAACATAATGTATTTTCTTATAATTATATGTTGAATACGTCACACTTGTGTAACTTGTCAAGCTTTATGGACCTTGGAGTAGTGTAAGACTCAAAGCTTTACTTTACTGATCACTACAATTACATAATTAAAAAAGCTAACATGACACTTGGTTTCATTAAAAGGTTTGCTCGCGAATTTCGTGATCCTTATGTCCTAAAGACACTTTATGTCTCTTTGTGAGATCAATTCTGGAATATGGGTGCATCGTATGGGCCCCTTACTACGCTGTTCATATCAAAAGAATAGAGAGTATTCAAAAAAGATTTTTGAGATTTTGCTTGCGTTTTTTTCCGTGGTTAGATAGAATCGTTTTGCCACCTTACTCTCAAAGACTTCAACTAATAAAACTTCCATCCCTTTAAAGTCATCGTGAGTACCTACAATTCTGTTTTATTGTGCGGTTAATTAATGGATCAATTACAGCCCCATCAGTCCTTTGTCGTATTAATTTTAATTTTAGTCGTTCCAGATTAAGAAGGCAATTGCCTCTGTGTAACATTTTCAGTAGATCCAACTATGGCGCCAATAGCCCTCTCAATTTCTTGATCAATATATTTAATAAGAACTATGCCATATTAAATTCCACAAATGATAATGTTAAATCACACTGTCTTAAAAATAGATTTTTTATCCAATATTTATAATATACTCGTAGATATAAGATTTATGTATGTATCAATTGATGAATATATTTCTAGTTTTAATTTAATTTATGAATGTACCGTTAGTATTTAACGAATTCAAATAAATAAAGACACAGACAAGATACAGACAAGACACAGACAAGACACAGACAAGACACAGACAAGACACAGACAAGACACAGACAAGACACAGACAAGACACAGACAAGACACAGACAAGACACAGACAAGACACAGACAAGACACAGACAAGACACAGACAAGACACAGACAAGACACAGACAAGACACAGACAAGACACAGACAAGACACAGACAAGACACAGACAAGACACAGACAAGACACAGACAAGACACAGACAAGACACAGACAAGACACAGACAAGACACAGACAAGACACAGACAAGACACAGACAAGACACAGACAAGACACAGACAAGACACAGACAAGACACAAACAAGACACAAACAAGACACAGACAAGACACAGACAAGACACAGACAAGACACAGACAAGACACAGACAAGACACAGACAAGACACAGACAAGACACAGACAAGACACAGACAAGACACAGACAAGACACAGACAAGACACAGGCAAGACACAGACAAGACACAGACAAGACACAGACAAGACACAGACAAGACACAGACAAGACACAGACAAGACACAGACAAGACACAGACAAGACACAGACAAGACACAGACAAGACACAGACAAGACACAGACAAGACACAGACAAGACACAGACAAGACACAGACAAGACACAGACAAGACACAGACAATACACAGACAAGACACAGACAAGACACAGACAAGACACAGACAAGACACAGACAAGACACAGACAAGACACAGACGAGACACAGACGAAACACAGACGAGACACAGACAAGACACAGACAAGACACAGACAAGACACAGACAAGACACAGACAAGACACAGACAAGACACAGACAAGACACAGACAAGACACAGACAAGACACAGACAAGACACAGACAAGACACAGACAAGACACAGACAAGACACAGACAAGACACAGACAAGACACAGACAAGACACAGACAAGACACAGACAAGACACAGACAAGACACAGACAAGACACAGACAAGACACAGACAAGACACAGACAAGACACAGACAAGACACAGACAAGACACAGACAAGACACAGACAAGACACAGACAAGACACAGACAAGACACAGACAAGACACAGACAAGACACAGACAAGACACAGACAAGACACAGACAAGACACAGACAAGACACAGACAAGACACAGACAAGACACAGACAAGACACAGACAAGACAGATAAGACACAGACAAGACACAGACAAGACACAGACAAGACACAGACAAGACACAGACAAGACACAGAAAAGACACAGACAAGACACAGACAAGACACAGACAAGACACAGACAAGACACAGACAAGACACAGACAAGACACAGACAAGACACAGACAAGACACAGACAAGACACAGACAAGACACAGACAAGACACAGACAAGACACAGACAAGACACAGACAAGACACAGACAAGACACAGACAAGACACAGACAAGACACAGACAAGACACATACAAGATACAGACAAGACACCGACAAGACACAGACAAGACACAGACAAGACACAGACAAGACACAGACAAGACACAGACAAGACACAGACAAGACACAGACAAGACACAGACAAGGCACAGACAAGACACAGACAAGACACAGACAAGACACAAACAAGACACAGACAAGACGCAGACAAGACACAGACAAGACACAGACAAGACACAGACAAGACACAGACAAGACACAGACAAGACACAGACAAGACACAGACAAGACACAGACAAGACACAGACAAGACACAGACAAGACACAGACAAGACACAGACAAGACACAGACAAGACACAGACAAGACACAGACAAGACACAGACAAGACACAGACAAGACACAGACAAGACACAGACAAGACACAGACAAGACACAGACAAGACACAGACAAGACACAGACAAGACACAGACAAGACACAGACAAGACACAGACAAGACACAAACAAGACACAGACAAGACACAAAAAAGACACAGACAAAACACAGACAAGACACAGACAAGACACAGACAAGACACAGACAAGACACAGACAAGACACAGACAAGACACAGACAAGACACAGGCAAGACACAGACAAGACACAGATAAGACACAGACAAGACACAGACAAGACACAGACAAGACACAGACAAGACACAGACAAGACACAGACAAGACACAGACAAGACACAGACAAGACACAGACAAGACACAGACAAGACACAGACAAGACACAGACAAGACACAGACAAGACACAGACAAGACACAGACAAGACACAGACAAGACACAGACAATACACAGACAAGACACAAACAAGACACAGACAAGACACAGACAAGACACAGACGAGACACAGACGAGACACAGACGAGACACAGACAAGACACAGACAAGACACAGACAAGACACAGACAAGACACAGACAAGACACAGACAAGACACAGACAAGACACAGACAAGACACAGACAAGACACAGACAAGACACAAACGAGACACAGACCTAACAAAAACTTAGCACCGATTTAGCACAGACTTAACACAGACTTAGCACGGATTTAACACAAACAAGACACAGACAAGACACAGACAAGACACAGAAAAGACACAGACAAGACACAGACATGACACAGACAAGACACAGACAAGACACAGACAAGATACAGACAAGACACAGACAAGACACAGACAAGACACAGACAAGACACAGACAAGACACAGACAAGACACAGACAAGACACAGACAAGACACAGACAAGACACAGACAAGACACAGACAAGACACAGACAAGACACAGACAAGACACAGACAAGACACAGACAAGACACAGACAAGACACAGACAAGACACAGACAAGACACAGACAAGACACAGACAAGACACAGACAAGACACAGACAAGACACAGACAAGACACAGACAAGACACAGACAAGACACAAACAAGACACAGACAAGACACAGACAAGACACAGACAAGACACAGACAAGACACAGACAAGACACAGACAAGACACAGACAAGACACAGACAAGACAGATAAGACACAGACAAGACACAGACAAGACACAGACAAGACACAGACAAGACACAGAAAAGACACAGACAAGACACAGACAAAACACAGACAAGACACAGACAAGACACAGACAAGACACAGACAAGACACAGACAAGACACATACAAGACACAGACAAGACACCGACAAGACACAGACAAGACACAGACAAGACACAGACAAGACACAGACAAGACACAGACAAGACACAGACAAGACACAGACAAGACACAGACAAGACACAGACAAGACACAGACAAGACACAGACAAGACACAGACAAGACACAGACAAGACACAAACAAGACACAGACAAGACGCAGACAAGACACAGACAAGACACAGACAAGACACAGACAAGACACAGACAAGACACAGACAAGACACAGACAAGACACAGACAAGATACAGACAAGACACAGACAAGACACAGACAAGACACAGACAAGATACAGACAAGACACAGACAAGACACAGACAAGACACAGACAAGACACAGACAAGACACAGACAAGACACAGACAAGACACAGACAAGACACAGACAAGACACAGACAAGACACAGACAAGACACAGACAAGACACAGACAAGACACAGACAAGACACAGACAAGACACAGACAAGACACAGACAAGACACAGACAAGACACAGACAAGACACAGGCAAGACACAGACAAGACACAGACAAGACACAGACAAGACACAGACAAGACACAGACAAGACACAGACAAGACACAGACAAGACACAGATAAGACACAGACAAGACACAGACAAGACACAGACAAGACACAGACAAGACACAGACAAGACACAGACAAGACACAGACAAGACACAGACAAGACACAGACAAGACACAGACAAGACACAGACAAGACACAGACAAGACACAGACAAGACACAGACAAGACACAGACAAGACACAGACAAGACACAGACAAGACACAGACAAGACACAGACAAGACACAGACAAGACACAGACAAGACACAGACAAGACACAGACAAGACACAGACAAGACACAGACAAGACACAGACAAGACACAGACAAGACACAGATAAGACACAGACAAGACACAGACAAGACACAGACAAGACACAGACAAGACACAGACAAGACCTAGACAAGACACAGACAAGACACAGACAAGACACAGACAAGACACAGACAAGACACAAACAAGACACAGACAAGACACAGACAAGACACAGACAAGACACAGACAAGACAGACAAGACACAGACAAGACACAGACAAGACACAGACAAGACACAGACAAGACACAGACAAGACACAGACAAGACACAGACAAGACACAGACAAGACACAGACAAGACACAGACAAGACACAGACAAGACACAGACAAGACACAGACAAGACACAGACAAGACACAGACAAGACACAGACAAGACACAGACAAGACACAGACAAGACACAGACAAGACACAGACAAGACACAGACAAGACACAGACAAGACACAGACAAGACACAGACAAGACACAGACAAGACACAGACAAGACACAGACAAGCCACAGACAAGCCACAGACAAGACACAGACAAGACACAGACAAGGCACAGACAAGACACAAACAAGACACAGACAAGACACAGGCAAGACACAGACAAGACACAGACAAGACACAGACAAGACACAGACAAGACACTGACAAGACACAGACAAGACACAGACAAGACACAGACAAGACACAGACAAGACACAGACAAGACACAGACAAGACACATACAAGACACAGACAAGACACAGACAAGATACAGACAAGACACAGACAACACACAGACAACACACAGACAACACACAGACAACACACAGACAACACACAGACAAGACACAAACGAGACACAGACCTAACAAAAACTTAGCACCGATTTAGCACAGACTTAACACAGACTTAGCACGGATTTAACACAAACAAGGCACAGACAAGACACAGACTTAGAACAGATTTAACACAGATTTAGCACAGTTTTTATACCCTATTCCATAGAATGGGTATATTGTATTTGGTGTGGAGTTTGTAACATAGAGGAATAATACCGTTAGTTATAGAAAAGTATACATATATATTCTGACTCAGAATCAAAAGCCTAGTCGATTTAGCCATGTCCGTCCGTCCGTCCGTCCGTCCGTATGTATACTCTCTAGAGGTCGCAATTTTTGAGCTAGAAAGCTGAAATTTGGTATATATAATCTTTGGTTCAAGAGTAAGACTAAGTTCTTGAACCAGTAAAATCCGCTCACAAACACGCCCACAATCGACATTTTTGTTGAACAACCTCAATTCAGTAAAATTAAATTATATTTTTTGTACTGTTACGATAAAAGCGTAACGCTAAAATTTTGCACACGCAAGCTTTAGGTAAACCTTCTTCCAATTAAATAAAAATATTTAAGTTTGGGCGTGGCTGACGCCCATTTTTCATAAAAAACCATCAATACTGTTTTTATAAAATAACTATTGTTATATTAAAGCGAAAAACATTAAATTTTGTGGGTATTACTGGCACAAAAACATCTTGTGTATGAAACCAAAAAAATTTATTTTGGGCTTAGCTGACGCTGACTTTTCATAAGAAACTATACAAAAATTGTTTTTGTAAATAAACAGTATTTTTAATGAATCCGCAAGTCAAAATTTAGCGTCTCTTAAGTGAAACTAAACAGTTTGTGTCTGAAAAGAAATTTTTGAATTTTAAGCGTGGCTTACGCCCACTTTTCATGAAAGAACGACAAACGTAGTCTCAAAAATTTAAGGTACCTCCAATATTCAATTTAAAACTTTTATTTCCGTTCGTTATTTGAAAAATGTATCTCTTCATTTTCTTGTGTAAATTTTTTCAATACGCCCACTTTTAAAGGCGTGATTTTGATAAAATACCTTTGTTTAGGTGAGATTGTTTAAAAACTACTCGATTCAGCTGTAGTTTTACACATATGCCTAAATACTGATCAAAGCTCAGTTAGTGCTTCAAATTTGTATGACACGCCCACTTTTAAGGGGCGTTTCCATCAAAAGTTGTATAAGGCATTAATTTTTTAACGTTTTTTAACTATCGGTCGCAGTTTTGAAGTAAAAAGATGAACACTTAGATTTATATTCCTTGGTAACGTAGCAGAGTGTGGTCCAAGAATTGTTAAAAACACCCATAATCGCTATTTCCATTCAAAATCTAATTTTTAAAAATTTAAGTTTTGTCTTGTTTTGTTCAAATCGATCTGCAAGAATAAAATTGAATGTCACTGAGCTCATACCAATTGCCTTGGCAATAAAAAGTTTTAACTTTGGGCTATGCGCACGCCTTTTTTTATTTTGCCAGCACTAATGAACATCACACCACACAAAATTAATATTATTGAATTTTTGTCTGTCTGCTAAAGAAGAATGTTGTTTCTGAAACTGAAACATCGGCTGGCTGCGGGAGGCAGACGCATACATACACATACAAAAATATAGGGAATAGGGTATCCAACAGTTCGTTGCAAACGTACTGTAGCTCTCGCTTATGTTTTGATTTGTTTTTAAATTTTATTAATAAAGCTTCGTACAGTTTTAAAAAATTATTTAGGCGAACCTCAACCAAAATATCGCTATTTTTATTATTTAGTATCTATTCGAAGACATGTCAATAATTGTATAAATATGTGGTGTCAATAGTTGTACATGGGTGTCAATTATTATATATTTTGATAAGGTTTTAGATATATCAGAATTAAACATTATCACGAATCTCTTAATCGATTTTAATGTATATATCATGAAAACCAATTGAGTAAGGTATTTAGAAATGTACTTATAGTTTCATATATCCATACCAAATATATTTGCCAGCTGTGTCAACTGCAAAATTCCTTAAGAGTGTCAATAACTGTATCGCTTACGCTACGCTTTTGAACTTTAGAGTTCACTTTATTTCTTGTTATACCCTATTCCATAGAATGGGTATATTGTATTTGGTGTGGAGTTTGTATCATAGAGAAATAATACCGTTAGGTATAGAAAAGTATATATATTCTGACTCAGAATCAAAAGCCTAGTCGATTTAGCCATGTCCGTCCGTCCGTCCGTCCGTATGTATACTCTCTAGAGGTCGCAATTTTTGAGCTAGATAGTTGAAATTTGGTATATATAATCTCTGGCTAAGTTCTCGAACCGGTAAAATCCGCCCACAAACACGCCCACAATCGCCAGTTTTGTTGGACAACCTCAATTTGGTAAAATTAAATTATGTTTTTTGTACAGTTAATATAAAAGCATAACGCTAAAATTTTGCACGCGCAAGCTTCAGGTAAACCTCCTTCCAATTAAATAAAAAAAAATTCAGTTTGGGCGTGGCTGACGCCCATTTTTCATACAAAACCATCAATATTGTTTTTGTAAAATAACAATTGTTATATTAATGCGAAAAACATTAAATTTTGTTGGTGTATGAAATCAAAAAATTAGAATTTGGGCGTGGCTGACGCCCACTTTTCACTAAAAACATAAAATAATTGTTTTTGCAAATAAACGGTATTTATAATGAATCCGCAAGCATCTTGCGTCTCTTAGTAGAAACTAAAAAGTTTGTGTATGAAAAAACATATTTGAATTTTGGGCGTGGCTTACGCCCACTTTGCATACAAAACCATCAATATTGTTTTTATAAAATAACAATTGTTATATTAATGCGAAAAACATTAAAATGTGTGGATATTACTTGCACATAAGCATCTTGTGTATGAAATCAAAAAATTTGATTTTGGGCGTGATTGACGCCCACTTTTCACTAGAAACTATTAAAAAATTGTTTTTGTAAATAAACGATATTTATAATGATTCCGCAAAGCGAAATGTTGCGTCTCTTGATAAAAACTTAAAAGTTTGTGTATGAAAAGAAATTTTTGAATTTTGGGTGTGGCTTACGCCCACTTTTCATGAAAGACCGAAAAACGTGGTCTCAAAGATTTAAGGTACTTCCAATATTCAATTTAAACCTTTTTCCTTCCGTTCGTTATTTGAGAAATATATCTCTACATTTTCTTGTGTAAATTTTTTCAATACGCCCACTTTTGAAGGAGTGATTTTGATAAAATCGTTTAAAAACTACTCGATTCAACTGTAGTTTTGCACATATGCCTAAATACTGACTAATGATCGAAGCTTAGTTAGTGCCTTAAATTTTTCTTAAAATTTTTTAGGACACGCCCACTTTTAAGGGGCGTTTCCGTCAAAAGTCGTAATATGCATTAATTTTTTAATGTTTTTTAACTATCGGTCGCAGTTTTGAAGTAAGAAGATGAACATTTTGGTTTGTATACCTTGTTTATGTACGTAGCAGAGTTTAGTTCAAGAATTGTTAAAAACACACATAGTCGCTGTTTCCTATCAAAATCTAATTTCTAAAAATTTAAGTTTTTGTCTTGTTTTGTTCAAATCGATCTGCAAGCTTAAAATTGAATGATGAGCTCATATAGTGATTACCCTGGCAATAAAATGTCTCAGCTGTAGGCTTGGCAAACGCTTTTTTTTTATTGTGGCAGCAGTTATTGTACATCGGCCAAGCAAAATTTATTTTATTGAATTTTTCCCTGCCTGCTAAAGAAGAATTTTGTTTCCGATACTGGAACAGCGGCTGGCTGCGAAGGAGGCGAATGCATATGCATATACATTATACATATACAAAAATGTGGGGAATAGGGTATCCAACAGTTAGTTGCAAACGTACTGTAGCTCTCGCTTATGTTTGAATAATTATAGACGGTATCACTCCTGTGTTGAATCACGAAAGAAGACATAGCGTTTTGTTTCGAACATTCGCTTTCCGAAAGTTTGTTTGTTCCTTCACTGAGATTGATTCATATCTCAGATTGTGGTATAGTAAACCACCCGATCACTTTATTTTGTCCTTCGTCCATATACTTCGTCCATATCTTGTTTACGCGTACTGAGTTCAAATTTTACTTAAATATTAGAACCATAAAAGGATTTTTGCAATATATCCTGACGGAAGAAAAGAAGCTTCAACAAATAGATAGCTTCTAGGATTCGTGGGTATATGGTGATAAAGTTATTGAAATCACTGCCTACAGTTTGTAGAGCTGTAAAAGATATTGAGATATATAGTATAGTTATTTATAAAACATAACATTTAACTAACCCCGTTCTTCCACAGTTCCGCCCGAAAGCAGTGCACTTCCTTCGTGAGTAACTGGAGAATTTTTACTTTTTTGATTTATTATACTATATTGAACTATATTGATTTCATACGAGTATATATAAACTATATTATTGTCACCATTCTATTACTTTTTCTATCTATCTTTCCTTTACCGTCTCCTTCCAAAGCATAAACCCTTGGGATAACGTCCCACGATTTTTTTGTTGGGTTTGCTAGGGTTTGTTTAATATACAACTTCGCGTTTCATTATTTGTTTACTCGTCGGTTTAATGTAGTCTTAGTTTGACATCGGTGTGTCTTTCGTCTATAGGTTTTAGTTATAAACATTAATTGATGTTTTAAAAGACGAGAAATTTATGAAATTTAATTCAATCACTTATAAAAGCGGATCGAGACAAGGTTAATGTAATGAATACATTACTCCTTGGTCGCATATTACTTTTTTTTTTTATGAAACCACTAACGACATAAAGATACTTACGTGAAAATTGCTTTCTTTTAAACGAAATCAGAAAATCGTTTTTGTAAATTTTCTTTATCTATGATTGATAACGACAATAGGTTTAAATAAAGAAGTTGTTTTCTTCCTAGACTCACATAAAAGAGATAGATATCATCATTTGTTAGTTTGATAAAAATTTCGGGAATTTGCTAATATAGTTTAGTTTTAGAGATTTTAGATACTTTTGTGTTAAGGTATAGATTTAAGAACAATATAGTTAAGTGTATAAAAACACCTTTTTGGTTTGGGTAATGTTTAAAAACTGAATCTTTATTATCTTGAAAGAAAAGTATTTTTTATTCGCGCGCTAGCGCTTTTACATTTTTTGAAGGTTCACATTTCAATTCATTGTTTTAAAAATATGTGCTGGGATTGCACTTTTACAAAGTTTATATTCAATAGCGATATGCGCTGGAATTGCGCGTTTATAAAATTCATATTTCAATAACAATATGCCCTGAAATTCATTGCGCGTTTACAAAGTTCATATTTCGAAAAAAATGCTTATTCTAAAATTAGTGCTATCGGTGGGAAACAATTTGGTTGGTTGTTCCCATCGAAAGCAATGATGAAAATACAAATACATAATGGGTATGGTATTGGAATTACAATAATATTATGTAATTCCTCCCCCCTTTTAAAATTTTGCAGCCTCTGCAAAAGGATCAATGTTACTTGCAATATTACTTGTATTTTCATTGTTTCTTATATTTATCTCTTTCTGTTTTATTTTCTTTATTTTCTTTATAGAAATCATTACGAAGGTTACAATTATTATAAGACTTATTAAAGTTATGCTAGAATGAATTGTTGTAATAGTTTGGTGTTTAAATTGTAAATATTCAATTTGTTCTCTATTTTCAATGTTATTTGCATGTACTTTATCTAAAGTTAAAGTATTTATGATTTTTTTAAAATTAGTGTTCAGGTTTGGAATTATAAATTTATCAGTGTAGTTTTTAAAAGAGTTTACGAAAGTTACATTTCCAATTTCAATTTTACAATTACTAAATTTTATTAAATTGTTTCCATTTATTTTAGTTTTCTGGTTGATACAATTTTGTTTTATTTCTGTTGTAGGTAAATTTTTTGTTATAACTAAATCATCAAAAATTTTGTCAATATAGGTTAAGTTATTGACTCTTAAGTTGCATACAGTAATTTCTTTTAAAATTGTTTGAATACATTTGTTTCTGTGAGTTATTAATTTTCTTTTGATTACAATTTCATTTTCATTTTCAAAAACATTATCTTTATGTATTATAATTCTTTCAATTTCAGAATCTAGTTCTTCGAACTTATTATTTGGAAACGGAATTATTAGAGCGTTGAAAAATTCATCTTTTGAAAAGTTAGGAAGACTTATGCAAAAAATAAGTGAATAGTCTCTATAAAATACGGTATTTTGAATATAAGGCAACATTCTGGCGGAAATTTTATACTCTGAGATTTCTTCATTAGAAAAAATATTATGGGCTAATATGTTCAATCTGCTCATTAGTATACTATCTGAAATTTTTTCTATCTGTCTTACTAGGCTTCCTATATCTACGTAGATTTGAGAACTGAATTTAACTTTTCAAATGGTAACAATGTAGAATTGGATTTTTTATTTAGTTCGGTTAAAAATGTATTTAGTTTAATTTGCTGTGTATTTACATGTTCTACGATTTTTTTATAGTTTTGAATTAAGTTTTTATTAATTATTACTTGTTTGTTTATTTGTTTGGTTATTTGCTCAGTATTATTATCAAGGTTTTTCAAATGATCTTCGATTTCTTTGGCATCTTCGTTATAAATGGTTCCTGCAATTAGTTTTAGGCCGGAACCTAGCAAGTTGATCAAACCGCGTTTCTGTCGTTTATTATTTTTGTAGATGTTTGGGATTAAAACACTAAGATCATTTTTTGCTAAATTATATTCCTTATCCAGTCTTTGATATTCATCGCTATTTGGCTCTAGATTGAGCTTATTTAGATTTTGTTCTATAGTGTTCATTGCCTCTTCGTAATCTTGTAGGCTTACTATGTGGAGAATTTTTGTGTAATTATCCACAATCAGTTTTGGTTCCATTTTGAATAGAACAAAACCATTTTCGCTGTTTATAGTTGAAACTTCTATTGACTGTCCCAGAATGTCCGCGAATTGAAGGAGTAATATTACTGAATACATCTGCAAAAAGATATTTTCATTTTTTTGTTTTTTGATATTTAAATTTTCTCTTTTGTTGGGTTGTATTGTATTTAATGTTACGTTTCCTACTTGTATCAAATACGTATTTATCTTGCCTTTTATAATAATTTAACCTTTTATATTTTGGACTGTTTTTTGCTATACATATTTCTATTAGATACTATGTTTTCATTTAGTTTATATTCAGATGTACGATTCTTGTTTAGGTTGTTAATTCTATCTACCTTTTCTTCTGTTAACCTTTTTGGCTAAAGTTTCGATTCCATTTCTATCATAATTTTTATTTATAAAATCTATTGGTCGTAATTTTGTTGTAGTATGAATTGTGTTATTATAGAATGTAATTGCTTTAAAAATTTTTGTGTCAATATCATCATCATCACAATTATTATCTAAGCTCATTATGCGTAGATGCTCATTCAAGGTACCATGTAACCGCTCTATATCAGCGTTACCAGTTTTGTTTCCTGGTGTGGTAACATGGGATTCGATTTCATTTTCTTTTAAAAATAATTCTACTGAATTATGAAGAATACATCTTTCGTTATCGTATACAAGTTTTTTCATTTTTCCCAGGAACTGAATTCGTTCTTTGAGTGCTTTAAGGATCGAGACCCATGTTCTATCTGTTAATTTATGTATAGTAGCATATTTGCTAAATTTGTCAATTGTCGTTAAGAACATGACGTTTCTGTATGGAAACCATATATCTATATGCGCTATGGCATTAAAATTATTTGCACATTCTGTTAACCTGAAAGGAACCTTGACCGGATGTCGGTCATGTTTAGCTAGTATGCATATTTCACAATTATTTATGTATTGTGTAATCATTTTTAACAGATTTGGGTGATAGTATGTTTGTTTCAGTTCATTAAAGATTTCTTGGATGCCTCGATGATTGTTTCTTAAATGTTCATTTTTTATGATGGTGAGAATTTGTTCTTTATCCGTTACGTCTATTAGTTTAATACTAGATTTGAGAATTTTTAGATTTTTATTGTTTGCAAAAAACCTAACATAAATATCCTGAAATTTAAGATATAACGGATTGTTTTCACAATAAACGCACATTATTCCTTTGTCTATCAATAAACCCCTCATAATTTCAAGCAAGTTACTATTTTCATCAATAAAAATAAAGTTTTGAATTTTTTTATTAACAATTTTTTTGAAAACTCTCTCTTTATTTCCTATTTGTAAATAAATTTGATTTTTGTAGAGGTTGACGTATTTTTCAGTGACGTAAATATACTGAGTTTCGTCTTCTATTCCGCTGTGAATAGTGGCGTCAGTAGACTTAACGTCTTCGTCGGGATTGCGTGCTGGAATCGTTATTATTATTATTACTGTAAGTATTTTGAAAGTTGAGTGGGTTGCTTCGTCGCGATTGCATGCTGGAATCGTAGTTATTACTGTTATTTCTGTTATTGTAGCTATAATAATTGTTATTATTATTGCTGTAACCGTTATTATTTTGAAAGTTAACCGGGTTACTTCGTCGCGATTGAATGGTTGGATTGTTATTATTATTATTGTAACTGTTACTATTTTGATAGTAACGTTGGTTATTTTGTCGTGAATGAGTCCTTGAGTTGTTATTGATATAACTGTAATTATTGTTATTTGTATTATAATTGTTATTGTTACGCGTATTATACGACATATTTCTATATTTGAGGTAGGTTTTAGAAGGTAATACTATGTAGGTATGCCTCTTGCATTGTTGCAGGGCTTTTGTTGATAACTGTTGCTCTTACCGGTTCTGGTAAGTTGTTTTTAAGAACATCTAAAACTATCCTATTATTTGTTGTGGCTTGCTCTGCCGACATAGTACCTCTTAATAAATATACGTTATTTAATTTCACTAACAAATTATTAAGCTTATTGTAAAATTCCTCTATAATTGTGTCACAACGACAAAGGGATATTGCATCCAGAATTTTTTCAATCGGCTCTGATTCGCCGTGAGTACGGATTAATATTTCCTTTAGCTCTGGCCATGTTTCAACGTGGCCTTGTGCTAAAATCGTTTCTCTAGCTTTTCGCACAATTTTATCTTGAATGTGGTCTAACAAAATTTTTTTCAAGATCACACTAAGTGTGTTTATAATGGGTATAAGTGTTTCTATTCTGTTTATAAAATTGAACAAATCAGATTTGTTCCCGTTAAAGGACTTAACATTCGATACGTTTTTGAAAACAAAGATAAATTTTTGAATTTCATCCAAATCGTCCATTTTGATTGAAACGAGGAACTAGATTCTGTTATTATTTAATTTAATTTACAAAAAAAAATTTAAGTAGTAAATTAGAGTAGATCCTACCTAATAAACGAATACATACACATACATAATTTAACGGGCTTACTTTCGCTTTGACTTGTTTTCATCTGGAGTTCACGGGTCTACTGATGTCCAATTACAGATGTTCTATTGCAGATTACAGATTAAGTTTATCAGGATCAGGTTTTGTCAATTTGCAGATAATTTATTTAAGCAAATTTATTTTGAGTAGCTATCCGTGGTTTTGAGAGTCACGTTTGGTTTTCAATTATATTTAATTGATTCACTTTTGCTTAAAGATTGATTTATTTGGTCATTTTTACCACACGGTTATCTAAGTGAACTTTGAGATATATTTTTTTTTTTGTTTAGATACGACAGGAGAGTTTTTGTAACTTTAATTCGCACCACAATTAAATCTTTTTTTTTTAATTATTTCGTTTCCAAAGTATAATAATTATACGGAGAGAGCTTTTAATTAACACCACAATTGAATCGTTTCAACTGTTTCGTTTTCCAACAATAAGTAAAAAAAAAATCGTTTTTTTCAGCTTATTTATTCCGAGTGCCGACTGCGCCAGTTAAGTGTATAAAAACACCTTTTTGGTTTGAGTAATGTTTAAAAACTGAATTTTTATTATCTTGAAAGAAAAGTATATTTTATTCGCACGCTAGCGCTTTTACATTTTTTAAAGGTTCACATTTCAATTCATTGTTTTAAAAATATGTGCTGGGATTGCACTTTTACAAAGTTTATATTTCAATAGCGATATGCGCTGGAATTGCGGGTTTATAAAATTCATATTTCAATTACAATATGCCCTGAAATTCATTGCGCGTTTACAAAGTTCATATTTCGAAAAAAATGCTTATTCTATAATTAGTGCTATCGGTGGGAAACAATTTGGTTGGTTGTTCCCATCGAAAGCAATTATGAAAATACAAATACATAATGGGTATGGTATTGGAATTACAATAATATTATGTAATTATATAATAAACAATCATTTTTATAACGTTTTGAATAGAAAACTTTATAGTGTTTTGCATGCTGTTATATAACAGTGGATTATTTAGAAGTTGGTTAACTTTTCAGTCATGTTGAAGGTAAAGTAAGGCGTAGGGAGGAGTGGACACCTCTCGTATTGATGGACAGTTATACATCAGGATGAAGATTTGGGAGGATGAGGGATAATAAGGTATATCGCTACCCTTGGTTGTGTGTGAAAGTTTCTTTTTGAGTATTCCTCTAATGGAATAGGTTGATTTAGAAGTTCTAGTGTCGTGGTTTGAAGTAGATTTTTGTAATCTACTTATCATATTTGGGGATCCTGAATAATATATTTTAATGGAATCACTTTTCCATTTGACAACCAGGATCAGTCGTGGAAGTGTCCGAGGTGGTTGGATGCTTGCTCTAGGGTGGGAAACAGAAGCCAAGGGGGGGATCAATATTACCATTTTCGATCTTCCTCCCATTTTTGTTATATAAGAGTGTGAGTAAGTGTTGACTCACATCTCTAGTCAACGACTTAATTTCAATTGCGTTTTGGTTAGTTCACTGAGCCGAAGTTACGCGAGTATCCATGTTCATCTATGGATATACTTAAGGCTCACTGGTTGTGTTGATCTCTATCAGTAAGCTTATGAATTGTTCTAGCAACCAACTGTTCTTAATTATCTTTCATCTCTCGTCAGAGGCGTAGTTGATCAGGCCCCCAGCAAGTAATATTTTTTTAATTTTCTTTCAGAGTTTTCAACAGCTAAACTCTGTAGGTTTGCACTTTTAAAAAAATGTAACAACGTTGATAGATCCCAAAGCAAGAACACACGACCCAGTCGAAGTAGTCTTGGGCGTGCGTGTGAACCGACTGCGATGGTTGATCTCAACCCACACTTATCCTCCGCTTCCAGTTCTAATTAGACTTATGGCCGTAGAGAAAGTTCTCTATGGGTAAGTCACGTTAGTCGGAGCGGAGATATGTCCTTTCCACTTTTGGATTCTTAAGGGTAGTGTTAGGGCCAGTGTCCAAGGCGACCGATCTAACGTTCCTCTATGAGAATTTGATATTTCGAGTTATTAGGAAGTTTGGTTAGGTTAGGAGAGAGTTTGCCTGACGATCAGTACTGGGTCTCCTGAGGTATTTCCTTCAAGAGGATGCTGACAGTGAAGGATAGTAAGAGGGATCGTAGTATTGTTTCGGAGAGGGTAAGTATTTGAGGTTCTGTAAGTAGGAAAGGAAGGGAAGTGAGTGAACGACAGGTGGTCCTGTTGAGGACGCGAGTGTTATGGTTCTGTGACAATCATCAGGGAGGGCTACGAGTATGACCATGACATCTGTCAGACCAGACAGACCATTTTATCGACAGTTCAGTGGGAGAACAGTTAATTCTTTTTATACATCTCTGACGTGTGAAAAGGAATATTCCAGGGTGTCTTAAATCTTTAATTTTTGCGATTACAGATGGCGGCTAACGTTAAGCTGTGTTCCAGTTTCTCGTGAGGTAGTTTGAAGTTTCGTTTGATTATTTCATTCTGGATTTTTACGTTGCGTATGACGTCCATTGAAAGGCCCGTTTGTTTATCCTTATTCAACGGACCCTGAATGTGCTCGTCGGCGAATAACTCTGTTCGATTTGTTCACTCATTCCTGGTATTGTTGGTAGTGTGATAATTTTTACGTTACAGATGGCGCCCAACGTGGGGCTGTGTTTTTAGTCTCACGGAAGGTAGCTTGATGTATCGTTGAAATTATGATTTTTACGTTACATGTTGTCTGGCCATAATAGCGGAGCCAACTTGAATTGTGTACATTGAAGTCGCCCGCAATCACGACTTCAGTGTGAGGACAATGGGAAACAATTCGGGAAATTGAATCTGACAAAACATCTAACTCATTACAAGTAGACATGCTGTCATAACTCGGACTCCTGTAAAGAAAACAGCAAAGCTTGCGGACAGTGAATTTGAGCCACAGGAAATTGAATTTCGTATTAGAAAAATGCCCATATTGGGAAAGGCTCTGGCAAGCAATATCATTCCTACAATAAGAAACAAGACCATGGTGGGAAAAAGTAATGGCACTAAGTTATATCCAATAGAGCAAAATTCTGATAAATCAGTATTCTGTCCAACCTGGGTTTCCTTTTATTTGGATATTTTGAGTTTTCATTAAAAGGATTACTTACAGGATTATTTTTCTACCGGGGAGCTGTATTTCTGTGTTGGGTTTGGTTGAAAGACTGATTTGCATGAGCTTGTCGTACTCTGCACTCATTAAAGATTGATTGGGTTTCCAGCAGTACCCACAGGTTAAATGGTGTGTTTCCTTTTGTATTGGTACATTGAAAATTGGAAAAGTGTTATTTCGATAACACGTTTCCTTCATATGGCCAATTTTACGGCATTTTGGACAGACGGGTCTTGGTTTATAGGAATAGTTATTCCTATTCCTTGCACCTTGTGGTAAGAAATTTGGAGTGCGTTCGATTTGTGTAGAATTTTCGCTCGTGTAATTTATAGCTTTTTTTATGTCCCTTTCTCCGTGTGCTTGGACCATGAGTTCGAGGTTTTGGTTTCTTAAACCATCCTCGGCTTGAATCGCCGTTTTGTCGTTTTCACTAACTAGGTACGTTCTTACTGCAGTTTCACTCGTACTTGCGATCTTGCGAATGTGGCGGAGTTAAGTGAAGTCAACAGGTTCGCTATACGCTCACCAAATTCCTTAACACTTTCATTAGTTTTCTGTTTAGCGTTTATAAGTTCAATTTGTGCAACGGAACGCGATTTTTCTTCCTTGTAGTGACTTTCTTATTCAGTCACTAATTCATACCATTTATTTTTGGTCTTAACCTGGAAAATGTCATACGCGGGACCCTGAAATCTCGTTTTGACTATATCCAGGAAGAGTGTCTCTTCAGGTTCGGTTTTTATCGAATCAAAAAGGATTTTGCAACACGCGATGAACTTATTAAGCTCTGACGGGTTGCCGCTAAAGGCAGGGACGACGTTTTAAACATCAACTAAATTTATTTTTTTATTCCACCCCTTTACAAAATTTTCTTGAAAAAAGGGTAGCTCTTTTGCTAATTTTACGAATTCCCTAGACCGACTGCTTGTACAAACGAACGAAATCGTGAAGAATTTACAAAATTTAACCGAGAAGATATATATTACGGGTTTTCTTCACTGTTTTTTTATAATTACGTGTTTTAAAAAAGAAAATTTAAACTAACGATTAATTAATATATGTATCTGCTTGTTGTTGTTGTTACCATTGTTGTTTGCTGTTGATATTATATCCGCTGCTTCTGTTGTTGTAACCGCTGTTGTCGTTGCCAAGCAAGCGTCACGTTCTTAAGCTGCCGATTACGATCTGGTCTTTTTCACTGTCCAATGTTTGCCTCTGGCGTCCACTTATTGGAGTTCGTAAGGTTTTATTCTTATGGGTCTTTTTTCACTGTTTCTGGTGTATAGCCCCAGAAAAACGCCTTGAGAAGAAAAATGTCTCTCGTATTTGTTAAGGGATCTTTGAGAAAAGTATCCCACCGCTGCCACCAATGTAATGACCCACAAATTACCGTGCTTTCCTCGCGTTTAAGGAGAAGAGTAATTCGGGAGAGAATTTTAAAGAAAACAATTAGTTTTTTTTTTTTTATTAAGTTATTTTACTTTACTCTAGGGCCCGCTGTCTCAATGCGTAAGCTGCTACCTTTCGAGTTAGATAATGTTGATTCTCTGAGACGTTACCCTTTCCAACCACTCCTTTTATACTATTGTTTGATATCGATCAGTCCTCAATACTTACTTATTGATCGCATGCATTTCATTGGCGATCTCAATATTCAAATGCAATCGTCTTATCATCGCTTATTAATTATCCTTTTTATCGCATAATTTCTATAGCCAGTCGTTGTTGACATATTAATAGTGCACTGTCACCAGTACCATCACTTCCCTATAGGTCAGCATCAGAGTTGGCCGAACTGTCACTTTTTTAGAAAAAACTACATTTGTTACGTCTGCTACGTAGTTTATGTAGTTTATGTAATTAAATGTAGTTAAATGTAGTTTTTGTAGCTGACGTAGTTTGAACTGTAAAATTATTTGTCAGCAGTCAGTTTTTCAGTTTGTTTTACGATCTTACAGTTTCCAAATCGGTTGTTATTAGAAGACTATCAAAACTAAACTTGATTTCAATTTTTCTTTTTAGATTTTTTTATTTTTGTAGGTAATTTGTAATGTGCAAATGTAACGGGTGATTTTTTAGCTGGTTTGGTTTTGGCAACACTGGTTTTGACAGCTGACGTGTGTTTAGTACCTTGTGTCACTGTCAAACAGCTTCAGTTTGGTTTGCAATTTAACCATGGATCGTCTTACAAATGAACAACGCTTGCAAATTATTGAATTTTACTATCAAAATTCGTGCTCGGTTCGAAATGTTCATCGCGCGCTGCTTCCATTTTATGGTCGGCATTCTCGACCTTCTGAGCAGTCTATTCGGAAGATTGTGACCAAATTTCGCACCTTATTTACTTTGTTGGACATTAAACCACCAACACGTTTACGTACTGTGCGTAGTGAAGAAAATATTGCGGCCGTATCAGCTAGTGTGACAGAAGACCGCGAAATGTCGATTCGGCGCCGTTCCCAGCAGTTAGGCCTTTGTTACAGCACTACGTGGAAAATTTTGCGGAAGGATTTGGGCGTAAAGCCTTTTAAGATACAGCTGGTGCAAGACCTAAAGCCAGCCGACCTAACCACAAAGCCGAATTTTTGGTGAATGGGCTCTTGGAAAGCTGGCCGAGGATCCGCTTTTTTATCGAAAAATTGTGTTCAGCGATGAGGCTCATTTTTGGTTGAATGGGTACGTAAATAAGCAAAATTGCCGCATTTGGAGTGAAGATCAGCCAGAAGCATTGCAACAGCTACCAATGCATCCCGAAAAAGCCACTGTTTGGTGCGGTTTATGGGCCGGCGGCATTATTGGGCCATATTTCTTCAAAGATGATGCGAATCGCAGCGTTACTGTCAATGGTGAACGCTACCGAGCGATGATAACAAACTTTTTTTTGCCCGAAATGGAAGTTCTTGACTTGCATGATATGTGGTTTCAACAAGACGGTGCCACATGCCACACAGCACGCGAAACAATGGCGCAATTGCGAGGCGAGTTTGGTGAACAGTTAATTTCACGTTTCGGGCCGGTCAATTGGCCGCCTAGATCGTGCGATTTGTGGGGGTATGTCAAGGCTTATGTCTATAGGGACAAGCCCGCTTCGATTGACGCACTGGAAGCCAACATCCATGCATTCATTCGTGAGATACCGGCCGATATGTGTGAAAGAGTATGCCAAAATTGGACTCAGCGGATGGGCTACCTGAGACGCAGCCGCGGTCAACATTTGCATGAAATTATCTTTAAACATTAAATTGCAAGGTTCAAACTATCGATTCAAATAAATATTTCATTAATTTTTTCGAATTTTTTGTGTTTAAAAAAAAAAAAAATTCTAAGCCTCTTAAAAAATCACCTGTTACAATAAGGAATAACAATAATACATAATAAAATACATACAAATAAAAATTCTTAAATCTCGTTGTTCGTTGGTCTGGAATCAAGACTCTTGATTCTGGAATCTTTAACTTGATACTTGATAAATTTATGTTAATTATTCCAATTTTTCTATAAACTATACGTGCATGAAGCAAACGTAACAAATACGTGAGTTGTCATCTGTCTCTCTTCGCGTACAGTTCGTTTTGTTTGCCTTGGCTTTCATAAGGTTCATTTATTTTCTAAATTTCAATTAAAATGAATGATTCTAACAAATGTGGTAATGCTTTGTGCAACGTCAGAATTGTGCGTGATAGATTCATTTTATGTGGTGGCATTTGTAAAAAGAAATTTCATAAAAACTGCACTTCATTGAGTGACATTGCCTTAAATGCATTAACAACCGATCATCATTTACAATCGAGATGTGATAAATGTGTTGCTATAGATGATTCATTTTTCTCAATGTTTTCTAAGTTGGTGAACGATGTCGCTGACATTCAGTGTTGGATAGTTACGCGTAACTTTGAAATTTTAATTAGTTACACGTAACTAATGTAACTTATGTAACTAATGTAACTAATGTAACTAAATGTAACCAATTGTAACTAACTATAACTAATAGAATTTTCATATCCAAAAACTCACATTTATGTTAAATTGAAATCCACACCTAATCGAATGACGATTGACTACACTGTTTTAAGGCAAAGCTGGATGATTGTTGAATTGCCGTCGGGCCCGCTGCCAGCTGTGGCAACGGCAACCTGGCAAGGAATACATTTTTAAATTACTGTATTTCTGCAAACAAAAATCTAATAATATAATAATATATGTTCGTGATAAAAAAGAAATCTAATAAAATATTATATATTCTTGGAGCATACAATAGATTTTTACTTACATTTAAAGTTTTCCTTTCTTTCTTGAGATTCTTGTACATTTATTTGTTTGTGTTTTTTTTTTGGTAAATTCAGATTTGATCTCAAATTTTAGACTTTGCTCGCCCTAAGGAATTCAAACGAGATCTATTTTGTTTTATTTTTTTGTATGTGTGCTTTTTGATAATTAATATACATACAAAAAACGTAAATAATTATGTTATTACAATATTCACTAAATTCACGAATTTCACTTATTTAATCAAAATTCGCTGATAATTAACCATTTTTTGTTCCTAAGAATTTATTTTCTACAAATATTTATTCAAAATGAAACAACACTTTAAAAAGCATAATGTCAAATACTGTGGTGTGATAAATCTAAAATTTGAGATCAAATCTGAGATCAAATCTAAATTTGCCAAACAAAAAACACATAAACAAATAAATGTCCAAGAATCTCAAGAAAGAAAGGAAAACTTTAAATGTAAGTAAAAATCTATTGTATGCTCCAAGAATATATAATATTTTATTAGATTTCCTTTTCATCAAGAACATATAGTAATTTCGATATGTATTCCTTGCCAGGTTGCCGTTGCCCTTACTAATAAAACAATTTCGTCAATAGTCGATCGGGATTCAGGATGAAACCTTGTTCAATTATTGTACAAGTGTAGGTAGAATGTGAATTTTTTATTTTTTTATTATTAAGTTAGAGTTAGTTACAT
The DNA here is from genome assembly GCA_916050605.2 of Platycheirus albimanus. Classification (NCBI taxonomy): domain Eukaryota; kingdom Metazoa; phylum Arthropoda; class Insecta; order Diptera; family Syrphidae; genus Platycheirus; species Platycheirus albimanus. The sequence continues at coordinate 206,155,205 of OU696696.1, forward strand.
TTAGTTATATTAGTTACATTAGTTACGCCATATATTGGGCGTAACTAATTCATATTAGTTACGCGTAACTAAACGAGTAACTTACTTCATGTAACTTACTTGCCAACACTGCTGACATTAAATCAAAACTTTTTATTGATTCTGACTCATGCTCTAATTCAAAAACCGCTCCATCAATTAAAAAGCAAACAAAATCAAAAAATATCAAAAATAATGAAGTTGATCCATTTTCTCAAAAAACAATAACAACATCATTGGAAGTGGCGGCAGGCTCGGTGGTAGAATTGGTTGATGATAATGCTATGTTGTTCTCAGAACCAATGTTCCCTATTGGAGCAACAGAGGCAACAGTTAATTCCATTGGAGCAACAGAAACAACAGTTTTATCAGCCCCATCTACACTTACATCATCTGAACATGTCACTGGCGGTGAGACGGGCGTTTTGGATAAAAACATTGACTCAGATCAATACAAACAAGCAATTGCAAATCGTTCTTCAAAACTAAAGTTTGGCACTAACACGAATGCAATAAACGAATTACCATCAGTACCTAGGCTTCGTTTCATGCACCTTTCCCATTTGGACAAATGCTTAACAGCTGATGATGTCATAACGTATGCTGCGAACAAATTAAATATTCCGAGTAATCTCTTTAAATGCTCTCGCTTAATCAAAAGAGATGCTGATGTGACAAATCTTCGTTTTGTAAATTTTAAACTTGGAGTACCATATGACATGTTTGATGCTGCTTTTGATTCTTCTCTTTGGCCTGTTGGAGTGAAAATTAAGAGATTCATCAAGTTTCCATCAAAAAACGAAGGCAATCAAAAGGAGAGGGAGACAATTTAGCGAAACACACGAATAATTTGTCAGAATTACGAGTTTATTTCCAAAACGTTGGTCGTTGGTGGCTTGCGAACTAAGACTGAACGATTTTTTTCTTCATCATCCCTTCATGAATATGATGTAATCATACTTGTTGAAACTTGGCTCAACTCATACATCTTGTCATCTGAACTTTTCGACTCATGTTTTTCTGTTTATCGTAAAGATAGATCTAAGTCATCTGGAATGAATTTAGGTGGTGGAGTTCTAGTTGCTGTTAAATCGTCTTTTAATAACAAACAATGCTATTTAAAAATATTTACCGATAATCTCGAGCAATTATGTGTAAATATTTGTCATAATAATATGGACTTATTTTTCATTGTTAGTTACATTCGCCCTAGAAGTGATTTTGATGTTTATTCAAACCATATTTCTAATATAAATTCATTAGTGAGTGAATTGACAACTAATCAATTCCCATTTATACTCGGTGATTTCAATATTGGTGACGTTACCTCGAGTTGTCCTGATGGTGAGCAATTATTAGTTCCTTTTAATGTGTTAAAAGATGTGGAGTCATTAGTGGTTGATTCACTTACTTCTTTAGATTTAAGTCAAATAAATTTTGTAAGAAATGATTTGAACAGGATTCTCGACTTAATTTTTATTAGAAATGATCTCAAATTGTTTGAATTTAGCAGATTTTCCATACGTTAATAATTCAATTCATCATAAAGCACTATGTTTTCCTTTTGATTGTTACTCTTTTGCAAAGGTTTCTCTTAGTGAAAGAAATTGTTTTAATTATGCTAAGGCTGATTTCACTGGTTTAAACTGTTTTTATAGGACTTTTAATTGGAATGAATTGCTTGATAGTTGTTCACTAGAAGTTGCTTATGATTTTTTTAAAACCATACTTTTTGAAGGCATAAATCGTTTTGTGCCAATCACTTTATACAAGAAATCATGGAAGCTTCCGTGGTGCAATAAGAGATTAAAAAATCTAGAGAACGCTAAAAATAAAGCATTTAAACGGTCAAAGATATCAGGCGACATAAATGATCGTCAAAACTTTCTTCGATTAAGAAAAGAGTTTTATTTTCTTAATAGTTTCTTATCGTCAGTATATCTGCTCCTGTGAATCCAATATAAAGAAAAACGGCAAGGCTTTTTGGACATTCATTAATTCTAAAATAAAATGCTCAGTATTTCCACAAAGTATGGAATATGAGAACAATAAATCTAATGATGTACAATCTTCATGTAATCTTTTTGCAAATTTTTTTCAAACATCTGAATGTTTTTCACACCAATTACTGATTTTTCTCTGAAAGAGTTTTTAGTAGAAGAAGTTTTGACTGGTTTGGATAGTCTCGATATTTCAAAGAAATCTGTTTATGATAATATTCCACCTATATTACTGAAGAATTGCTCAAATTCCCTTGCTCCTGTAATAACTTTCATATTTAATAAATCAATTGTTTCTGGCTACTTTTTAAGTGAATGGAAGGTTTCATTTATAGACCCAATCTTCAAAACTGGACAAAAACACTTAATAAAAAACTATAGACCAATTTCAAAATTATCTGCGTTACCAAAACTTTTCGAAAAGTAAGTTACACAAAAACTGTATTTCTCTGTGAAAAACGCGATTTCTTCCAATCAACATGGCTTCGTAGCCGGTCAATCTATTAGTACCAATTTGTGTATTTTCACGAGTTTTTGTATTAATCAGATTGAAAGAGGTAAACAAATTGATGTTTTGTATACAGATTTTGTAAAAGCCTTCGATCGAGTCCATCATGATTTACTTCTACAAAAACTAAAAAGATTAGGACTGAATGATAATTTTCTCAGTTGGTTAAGATCTTATCTAATGAATAGAAAACAAATAGTTCAAACTGATAGCTACCGCTCAAATTTTATAAATGTTCTTTCGGGTCTTCCACAAGGAAGCCATTTAGGTCCTCTGTTGTTTACTCTTTTTATAAATGATTTACCTGACGTTATTAAATATAGTCATTGCTTAATGTATGCTGATGATGTGCAAATTTTTCTTGATGTATGTTCTCTTTCGGACTGTTCTAATCTACAAATTGATATTAAAAACTTTTTAATTTGGTGCGATACCAATAAACTTGAACTAAACTTTTTGAAACGCAAAGTCTTCAGTGCAACAAAGTCAGCTTCTTTGGTGACATTTGATTATATATTTTATGAAAAACAACTACAACGAATCAAAGCTGTGAAAGATCTGGAAGTATTTTTTGACTCAAAGCTTAGCTTTAAAAATCATATTGATTATATTGTCTCTAAAGGCAATTCTATGTTGGGCTTTTTAAAGCGAAACTCTACAAATTTTAAAGACGTTTACACTCTTAAAACTTTATTTATGACGTTAGTGTTGCCATTTTTGGAATATTGTTCTGTTGTTTGGTTTCCTTTCTACGAGAATAGCATATCTAGAATTGAAAGAATACAAAGAAGATTTACCAGGTTTGCACTGCGGAACTGGAATGATGATATACCAAACTATTTTTCAAGATGTGCTCTAATTAACATGAAATCGCTTAAATCTCGAAGAATGTGTCAGTGTTTGTTATTTGTTAAGGATATTTTTGACAATAGAATAAACTCTAGTGAACTGCTATCTTAAATATGGTTTAATGTTCCTGATACTCGAATAAGAAACCGTAATATGACGTTTTTCGTTCCTGATCACAGAACAAATTATGGTCAAAACGAGCCCATAACGCGTTGCTTGAAATTATTTAACTCACGCTGAAGTGAGATTGACCTTTGCATGACAAGAGAACATTTTAAAGCAATAATTTTTTCAAAAATCTAGTCATTTGTAATGTAATATTTATTATAAAAATATGTAAGTAATTTAATTGTTGTTTTTTTAAAACTAGTAGAAATTTATTTTAATGTATCCCTATCAAATTTTATATGTAATCAGCAGATGTAAAATATCAATTGATGAATAAACTAAACTAAACTAAACTAAAAAAAAAAAAAAAAAAAAAAAAACTAAACTAAAAATTGTAGTAAATAAGGCGTGTAGTTTATTAAATTAACTACGCGTAGTAAATGATGTAGTAAATGTAGTGTAGTTAATTCGGCCAACCCTGGTCAGCATTAACCCACTTATGGTATCATAAGTTGTGTCATCCACTGCCAATGCGATGTAAGTAGAATGCTCTGGTTAAATGCATTGGGATTTGTCATCGCCTCGTACGTCACACTGGCTATGGATTTTCCTTTTGCTGACATTGCATTTTTAAAGGTAATCTCCGTTGGACTGCAATTGTAAGTGCATGAAGTGAATTTTGACGCTGGGTTGTAAAATAGAATATTTTGTTTAGCCGACGGGCGAGCGCACGTTACCCGCCGTGTCCACTAGCGATAAATGTATCGCAGAAGCCAAAGCAATAGCAGATAGCAGATAGTAGAAGAACTGTCAGATTTTGTTCGTTGGGCATTTCATCGCTTACTTTTTTAGTATAGCTGAGAAATGGCAATTAATTAGATCATTGAGAGCATAATTGCTTTAAAATCGCTCAATTTGCTGGCTCAAATGCACACAAAAAAGAGACGATTTTGGGTTAATCCATTTTTGGAAAAAAGAATACTTCACGAAATGGATGCTAATATATTAAAAGATATAATGCGGGAAGATTTTTCTTAAGTCTTCAAAGCTTCACCTGAACTAATTCGTTATTTGAATCCATATATATTTTTTTTTTTTTTTAAATCAAAAAATTCTATATTCTACACTTTGATAATTCCATATACTTTTGAATTGAGAATAATTATTTATAATAAGTTTCTTTTTGGGATAATTTCCAATTCCTTTTTAAATTAAAACAAAACAAACAGCAATACCTCGGAAAAAAAATTTACTCGCACGTCCAACAATTAAATTTGAATATAAATACAAAAACTGACAGTTATAGCAAAGCATTATAGTATGCGATAAATATTTTGCGATGAAAGCATGCTTTCCATCGCTTTATTATTATTATTATTATTATTATTTGTTATTAGGGAGAGCTTATACAGCTTAGGCACTGCGGTATCTCAAAGATTCTTATTGTGTTAACCCATGTGAGATTCTAAAGCAGCTCTGTTGCTCCAGACAGAGACCAGAGCTTTAAGATATTTTTTGGATGGAAGGTTTTGAGTTTTTCCAAGGGAACGATCTCGACATCAAATGTTCGCTTTCTGAGGCGGAGGAGTGTTCGGCATTCCGTGAGGATATGCAGAGATGTTTCTTCACTTTCGATTCATAGACGGCAAACGGAGTCTGTTGCTAGTCTCATGTTGTGGAGGTGTTTTTTTTAGATTACAATGTCCGGTTATGATTCCAGTCATTGTTTTAAGAGTTTTCCTATCTAGATTGAGTAGGAATTTTGTGTGAATATTCTTGTACAAATCCTTTAAAGCAGATTTGACCAGGAGTTGTTTGCCAAGCTGCATTGGATTCCATGAGGAGTATGTTTTTGGCAGTGTTTTTGAAGTAATTATTACTTACTGTATGCTAAATTCCTTAAGATTTTCCAAGCTGCTGAGGAGCGATAGGTGGCCCCTTGCATTTGGGTTGGAGGGTACATATTCTTGGTGGAAGAGACGATGTAATCTCAGTGTTGCTTCCATTCTTATGAATAGGTGGATTGGAGATAATCCCAAAACTACATTGAGGGCAAAGGTAGGTGTGGTCCGCATGCATCCCGTTATGCATGTCGTTGCTAGTCGTTGTATTTTTTCTAGTTTCATTATAGCAGTATTTTCTTTAGTTTTTGGCCATCATACCAACGCTGCATATGTTATTGCGGCTCTCACTACAAGAGTGTAGAGGCTTTCTGCCTCAGGTTGTGAGTGTAGAAATTTCTATATCATCAATTTAACTCTGGATAATTCTGCAACTAAGCATGGACGTGATCCAATTGCATACAACTTGTGGTACGTTGTGGTTCCTTAGTGCACGATCTGTTGACTCAAAAGTGGTGTTATTGAAGGCTCCCTTAATGTCAAGGAAAGCGACTACACAGATTTCCTTACTATGAATGGAGGATTCAATTTTTGTAACCAAATCATTCAGCGCTGTTTCAGTCGATTTTCCCGGTTCGTATGCATATTGTGTTTTCGATAGAGGGGAGAGCGTTAGGGAGGTGTCACGAATGCGTCTGTCAATAACTTTCTCCATGCATTTCAGAATAAACGACAAGAGGCTGATTGGGCGGAAGGATTTATTACTTGGTTCCAGATCCCGTCCCACCTTTGGTAGATAAATTACTGTAAACTTATGCCAACTATCAGGCAAGTGTCCGAAAGCGAGGCTACAGCTAAATAATTCTGAGAGAATAGGTGCTAGTACATTTGTTCCCTTTTGTAACAGAGCCGGAAATATGCCGTCTTTTACTGATGCCTTAAACGGTTTCAGTGAGGAGATTGCCCATTTGATGGCATTGGTGTTACAGATATGTCTAGCTGTTTTCCAGTCTCCAGTTGTTGGAATCCTTGACGGTTCCTGTTGTGGAGGTAGGTTTGTGGTTGGGGGTCCAGAACAATTGATTCTGGAAAGTGGGTTTTTACAAGACGCTCTAGAGTTTCTTTCTTGCTTTTTGTCTGAGTTCCGTTCTCATTGGTAAGAGTACCTATGGTGGCGGGTTTGTCAGACGCTATGACTTTATGTTGACGACAGCTGGAGGGAACGTCAGATATTCCCTCCACAAATCGCCTAAAAGACTCTTTTTTGGCTCTTTTTATTTCTCAGTTGTATTTGGTTAGAGCCTAAGAGTAGATTTGCCAGTCTTCATAGCGCTCGGCGGTGCCATGAACTAAGGCCATACGAATTTAAGCCATAATGGCGTAAATTCACATCTAAGTGCGAATTAGTGCCATAATCAGGATATGGCTTCAATTCACCTTAAAACGAGAACTTAAGCCGTATGGCGTTAGTTAATTGTGAAAAATGGACGTTAGGTGGGTGAGGAGATGAACAAAGAGGCAGACGAAGAGACAGACGATGAGGCAGACGAGCAGGCAGACGAGGAGGCAGACGGGAGGCAGATGAGGCAGACGAGCAGGCAGACGAGGAGGCAGACGAGCAGTCCGCCTGCTCCTCCCGGGGACAGTTGTTCTCAAAAGCAGAGATAATTGAGTTTTTTGCGTGTTGGGCAAAATACTCGAGTTTATCTTTCGTGTTAATGAGAGGGATTTTGTCTTCAAGAGAATGATTCAAGTCTGAACTATAAGCAGTCCAGTCTGTGTTTCTCTTAGGACGGTAAGTTAGACGGACTGGAGTTTCTTCATCTAGTTTAAATCTAATATGTCTATGATCTGCGCATGATGGTTCCGAGGAGACATGCCAGTTATAGATTAAGTTACTAGTCAAGGAAGAGGACAGTGTAATGTCCAGAACCTCTTTTCTAGTTTTGGTAGCGAAAGTGGGTTTCCTACCGAAATTATGTACATCAAAATTTTCTTTTGCAATAAAATAAATAAATTGTTTATGTCCGTGCTTCCTCATTAGGTATGACGAGCATTAGCATCACAGCCAAGGACAATAGCTATCTGTCTTGGTGTTACGCGTATGCTCAATCAATTTCATCACCTGAATGGGGGGGACATGGTGCTTGGTCGTTTCCAGGGAAGTAGGCCGATGCTGCTATAAGGTACTTGGAGTTGTCGATCCTTTCTTCCGCCGCTGTCAAGTCCTCTGAGATGCATTCTGTCAGGGGGAAGAAAGGTGTGTTATTATCAAATATGATACAAGTTCTAAGTCTTTTGGACGAATCAGAATATAACAGCCTACCTGTAGGTCTTTTAAGGCCTAGAATTTTCCCGCTCGTGCTGATCCAAGGTTCCAGCACGAAGGCAATGTTGAGACATTTCTGTCTCATGGTGTTTGTTAAGACCGCCGAAGCAGCCTTAGTATGTTGGAGGTTGATTTGAACAACCCCCATGTTGTTATTGTTTTTGTTGAGAGGGAGCTTTTGAGTGAGAGCCGCCTCTGTTACCATCCCCTGTGTATTAGCTGACGTTGTGTGTTGGTCGACTTTCCGCTGCTTGTGCTTGACATTGACTGTCCAGATCTGTTTTTAGCTGGTTTTTGTGACGTTAAGTCGATGGTCTTATCAGACCTGGCAGCAGCAGCGAAACCGAGTCTTTCCAGTTTGCTGGGCCTTATTTTATATTTCGCCACCTGCTCAGGAGTGGACTTTCCAGCTCCTGGTACAGGTTTTGAAAGGTCAGGGTTCCGCCTGGAGAAGATGTTTTGTCACCCGGAGATGGTCTATCCGTCTCTTTGGGTAACGGGGCGTCGGCTTTGCTGACCGTGGAGATCACGGATTTCGGAGCGCCAGGGTTCTTCTTGATCCTGAACTGGACTCTGTTCATATTTTAGAACGGTTGGCAGTTCATTTCCTCAAGAAGAGACACTGAGCGCTCGTTCATCGAAATGGTTAAGGCAAGACCCTGGGGGTTGGAAACCTTCTAAAATATTTTCCATTCTCGTGTAGGAAGAACTTTGTTCTGAAGCCTCAGTAGCTTTAGGATATCTTCTACACTTGTTGAAAAGCCAGGGAAGTAAGCTGTGGCTACACATGGTTTTCGCTAGCCAGTCTTTGGTGTAAGCATCGGCACAGTTCACCGTTAGCCATCCTGGTTTGTACGATCAGTCCAGAAAACGAATCTGTGGGCCATCTTCTGCGAGCTTATGAAGTTCGCTGATGATGGCATTTTCCACTGCTTTTTGTTGTACTTCGTCTAGATGTCCAACGGGGTCGTCAGATACGACACCGACTTTTATCATCCCTGCAACCTCATTGAATAGAAGAGCATTGGATTTTGCTCGGTTCAGGGGTGATATTGTTTGAGCTAGACCTCCGCCTCTTGACAGTGGTCTCGTTTGCTCTTTCAGATGGACTGGAGAGAACCTTCTCAACTGCTTTGTCGTAAGGCAGATTATCTGCCAGAAGTCTTCTCAAGTGCTTTTTTTGAGACGTTGTGAGTCGTTTCCGCTTGAGGTTAAGTTTTTCAAGCTCAGGAGTCTTATCGGATTCTGCTCCAGAAGCTAAACAGCTCCCGTAGTTTTCCACCGTCTGGACAGGGCTTTGACCACCGACGGATTCGAAGTCGCTGTCGGATAGAGCCACTACTAGACGGTCTCTCCATGCAGCAAAGTCAGGAAGTTCAGCCTTTGGCTGACAGATGGAGGAGCAGTCAGCTGTTCCCCCATCAGAGTTGTTGGTATTAAAAGTATCTATTTTGAATCCCACCAGTAGCTAGGGAAGTAATGGGGTCCATCCACGTAGAGCCCCGCGTTACATGGGTAAGGCTAGAATGATCCTGGAGTTCGGCGGTAAACCAAAATACACCGTTAGCAACTAAGCTATTTGATAAATGGGCCCTCAGCTTGGCAGATCATCGGCACGGTTCGGGTGACACCTTGATACCAGACCATGGGAGAGAAGTTTGAGGAAAGCAGGACAAAGGAAAATAGGAAAAGGGATAGGAATGGGAGGAGGAAGGTAGGGTACCTCGAATCTATGGTCAAATTGCATTGAGGAGTGTTGAACTATTGATGAGTAAAGGAACAATTCAATCTGACCTTAGCAGATCCCCATCTTGACATCGCACAGGACAAATGTGGTGATCATTACCACCCGAAACCCCCTTGGAGGGTTTGAAACGAGGATTTTTGCCAAGGCTTCCATCGCTTACTATTAATATATATCTGCTATGATGATCTCCATTTGCGATTGTGAAAGCAAGCTTTAAAGCACGCTTTCCATTTATCGCTAGTGTAGACCGCATGTAAATAATGTTGAATATTTTATTATACCACTGGTATATATGTGTGGGAATAGTATGCAAGAAAGTGCTGGGAATGATCTTGCATGCGATTGAGATTGAGAAGTAATCAACATTTTGATCAGTATGTATAAAATAACAAATTGCTTTCATAACCAAGAGTTGATTCCATATTGCTGCACTTAAAATATTTAATAATAACTATACTTAATCTTAGAAACTTGACGTACTTTAAGATCTCATAACTTTTTACGGCTGACTTGTTACGCACAGTATTTTGGTACATAGGAGATCTTGCCTTTTTTTATATATATTTTTGTTGTGATTTCATTACTTTTTGCAAAGTTTTTTTTATATACAATTTACGGGTATTAAATTAAAAATGAAGGTGGCAGCCACGCCTTGGTATTAGAAAATCTTAAATTTTTAATTGTTTCCTTGTATTCATCTAAAAGTCTTCCGCTTTTTCAAATCTAAAAATTCTACAATTAACGCTCTATCAATTTGATAACATTTCCGACTCAATGGGCGGATACCACATCTACTGAATGAAAAATATAACATCTTCAATTTTTTTGTTTGAAGGCAATACAAACTCTTCCGCCCTCTCTGGCGTACTTGTAGATCTCAGTACTTTTTATGGCTGACTTGTTACGCACAGTGTTTTGGTACATATGAGAGCTTGGCTTTTTTTTACATTAATGATTTTGGTGTGATTTCACTAACGCGAAACGCAACAAGTTGTCGATACCTTCGGTGGTCGGACCTGAGCGAACACAATACTGTTTTGGAATCCGTCCAGAAGAAGCGATGACTAAAACTAGGTTAGGTTAGGTTAAAGTGGCTGTTGGCTGAAAAGACCAACACACTTAGTCCAGAAGATGACCGTTGTGATACCACGAGTTTGGGGTGTTTCCCCCTAGTAACTCAGAACCAGTTTGTGCTTCTAATGAATTTTAAAAGAGAGTTACTGTCCACGTTAGACAGATCACTACTATCGTTGAAGAAGTATGCTCATAGATGGAGTTTCCTTTTGCGAGCTAGTGCAGAGCATGTATAAAGAAGATGGGCAATTGTCTCTTCCTCCTCTTCGTCCATACAACTTCTGCAAAAGTCGTTTGCGAACACGCTAAGTCTTATGGCGTGTCTACCTATGAGGCAGTGTCCTGTAATGAAACCTATAATGGAGCTAATGTGCCGTCTGCTCAGAGAGATCAAAGCCTTAGAGCGATTTGAATCCAGCTTTGGCCAAATCCGTTTTGTCAATAGACATGTGTTGCCACTTGTCCACCTAAGATTTGTTCTTTCCATAGCTTCTTGCCTTAGCAAAAGTTTACATGCAGCGATGGGAATACCCAGGTAACTGTGTTCAGTTAATATAGGTAGTGTTGTTCCTTTTTTGGCAAGTTCGTCGGCCTTACAGTTCCCTGGAATATCTCTGTGCCCTGGCACCCAGCAGAGGTGAATGTTAAACTGTTCCGTCATCTCTCTAAGAGATGATCGACAGTCGAGAGCTGTTTTAGAGTTATAGGAGATGGAATCCAGGGACCTCAGCGCGGCTTGACTATCAGAGAAAGTAATGATATCTTTAGAAGATATCACGTTTTCTTTAAGCCAAGATAAAACCTCCTTAATTGCCATTATTTCCGCCTGGAACACGCTACAATGGTTTGGTAGACGGAAGGATAGACTAAGATTTAGTCTATTAGAGTAAACACATCCCCCCACCCCATCATTTGTTTTCGACCCATCGGTAAAAAACTGAATTTGATCGTCGTCCTGGAAGGCATTTTCCTCCCAGAGTGATCTAGAGGGTATGCTTACCTGGAAGTTTTTATCAAAATGAAGTTGGGATGTGGAGTAGTCTATGTTACTTTGAGGGATACTGAAGGTGTTCAGTATGTTAGCATGGCCATAATTATTATTTTTCCATATAGAGATCGCCTTCAGGCGAATTGCTGAGCAAGCAGCGGTTTGCTTGCTGAAAATATCTAGGGGTAGCAGGTTGAATAGTATTTCTAGCGCTGCAGAGGGAGTAGTACGCAGCGCACCGCCTATACACAGGCAGGCGGTACGTTGGACTTTACTGAGCCTAGCACTATTCAACGCTGTGTCTAGGGCAGGCCACCAGACGACCACCCCATAAGTGAGAATCGGTCTTATCACCGATGTGTAGAGCCAATACATAACGTGGGGATCTAAACCTCATTTATTGCCGATGGCTTTTTTGCAAGAGAAAAGAGCTTCTGTGGCTTTTCTTACTCTTTCTTGTATATTGGGTTTGCAGCTTAATTTCTTGTCCAAAATAAGACCCAAGTATTTTTTTTCGTCAGAGAATATAAGACTTATACCATTAATAGAAGGAGGGTCGACGTGTGGAATTTTATATTTCCTTGAAAAGATGACAAGTTCAGTTTTGTGGGGGAAAACACCTAGTCCACAACGACTTGCCCAATTTGTGAGCTTATTGAGTGCAAATTGGAGAAGTTCACATAAGGTGCTGAGATGCTTTCCTGAAACGGCTATAGCAATGTCATCCGCATAGGCAATCACATTGAATCCCCCCCTCTTCCAGCATTATTAACAGTTCATTTACCACTAAATTCCAAACGAGTGGAGATAGGACACCACCTTGTGGGGTACCTCTACTAACAGATCGTCTTGCGGATGTTACACCCAGTTTTGAGTTGATCACCCTGCTTATCAGCATTTGGTCCATCAGTTTACCAAGTGAGCCATCTACCTTCAAACCTGAGAGTGCATTAGCGATTGCAGATGTGTTGACGTTGTTAAATGCGCCTTCTTTATCGAGGAAAGCCACCATTGTGTATTCCTTGTGATGTAGGGAGTATTCGATAGTGCGGACAAGTGTATGTAGCGCAGTTTCTACCGATTTCTCTTTGCAGTAGGCTTGTTGAGACATCGACAAAAGTTTAGTATCAATGTTTTTGCGTAAATATATATCAATCAGACGTTCTAAGGTTTTCAGAAGGAATGATGATAGGCTTATGGGTCTTAGATCTTTAGGGTTGGTTTGGGAGCTTTTTCCCGCTTTTGGTATGAACACTACTTTAACTTCTCTCCATGACTGGGGAATGTGAACCAGTTCCAAACAGCTTCTCATAATATTTTCCAACACAGGCAGAATAATATCTGAAGTCTTCTGTAGTTCAGCAGGTATTATGCCATCTGGCCCAGCAGACTTGTAAGGCTCAAAGCTGTTCAGTGACCAAAGCAGTTTGTCCCTGTTGATCAGACCTTCAGGGATATTTTGAATATTTGACTTATTAGAGTGAATATTACTGATATCAGAGGAACTACCAGGAAAGTGGGTATCCAGTAGTAAATTGAGCGATTCCTCGCTTGATGTCGTCCAGGAGCCATCAGGTTTTTTCATAAAACTTGGTACTACTGGGTTTGTTGAGAGAACTTTCTTAAGCCTTGATGCTTCAGAGACACTTTCGATTTTACCACAAAAATTTCTCCAAGACATTTTTTTTGATTTCCTAAGTTCTTTTTTGTATATTTGAAGGGACTTCTTGTATGATTCCCAGTCCGATTCATTTCTTGAGCTTTTGGCTTTGTTAAACAATTTTCGACTGTTTCTCCTAAGCGGTTCTAGTTCTGTATTCCACCAGTAAGGCTTCTTCTTGCCTCTTGGTGTTATGAGAGGACAAGAGGTTGCCAGAGCATTGTTGAGGGCCAATGTAAGATCATCAACCTTCTTGTCAAGCTCCTGGGTATTACAGGGGGGTATTGAGAGATTGCAATCTATCAGGTTTTTAAGTGTATCTCTGTACTTTAGCCAGTTAGTTTTCCTGTGATTTCTGAAAGCTACCTGGCAAGGGGGATCATCTTCTAATTTGAATTGGATGTAGCGGTGATCAGAGAACGAATGGTCTGGTGACACCCTCCAATCCTTGATATTTGAATAGATGAAATCAGAGACAAGAGTAATATCAAGTACCTCTCGTCTGGTTTTAGTAACAAACGTAGGTTCGTTGCCTATATTGCTTACAATAAAGTTAGTGCTTAAGATAAAATCAAAAAGTAACTCACCTCTACTGTTTATATTGGAACTGCCCCACACTGTATGATGGGCGTTGACATCACTACCGATAATGAGAGCAGTGTTTGTTGCTTCAGCTTCTTTGACCAGCCTATTTAGGTTATCACCCGGGATAGGTAGGTCGTGGGCAAGATGTGCCGATGCCAGCCAGTAATGGTCTTTAGCCGTCTCTAGCCTTACGGCAGTCGTATCTTGGTCGCTGAAATTAGGGAGTAAAAATACTTTAATACTTTTCACCATAATGCATGACCTCAAGTTACCTTTGTCTGATGCATACAGTGTGTATCCCGGAGTCCTGAGTCCACGGACCTGGTTGTTGTGTATCCATGGTTCTTGGATCAGGACTATGTCCTCCCCAGTGTTTGTCAGCCGAAGTAGGAGTGAGGCCGAAGCCTTTTTGGAGTGCTGGAGGTTAATCTGAACTAACTGCAGCATTGTTGCTACAATCAGGCAGAGAAGCCTCCACCACTGTGTTGTTCAGGTCCTCGTCTGAAGATAAACCGAGAAGTTCGTCTTCATTCAGAGAGCCTTTTAAGGAGTCGTACGTCTCTACTATCAACTGTTCGTCAAAGGTAAGAGAAGACAACGTTTTTCCTGTAGAGGATGATGAGTCAGAGACATCCGCCTCCTCACCCATGGAAGGAAAGGTGATCCTCACATTATCGGGTGGAGAAGCCGATGCCTCCGACATAGGCACCTCGTTATCAGAGAGCGAATAATGTGGAGGAATAATACCTGCCTCTAACTCGTCTTTCTTATAAACTTTTAGGGTTATAGATTCGAACCCATACCTAATCACACCTTGGGTCTTTGCCAAATGGGCAAGAGATTCTTTATTGATCACAATTAGCGCGCATCTATAAAGACCCTTCTGCTCATCCAGCTTGGCGACCTTCCAGTTGTGAGTAGGTATATGCGGGTTGCTTACCCTGATTATTTGGATGATATCATCCCACGCGGAGGGTTCAGCTGGGATCCAGGTAAGAGTCTTGGGTCTGCTCGGGATATCCTCCATTGCTACGACTTCAAGATTCGCTCCTGGCCATACTTCCCCAAGACCACCGATCGCAAGCCTATACAGATCACACGATCTCTGGTCCTCGCAGACAACTAGTTTGACATGCCCCTAGTACCAGCCTCCATCACTAGTGATAGGTGGTGTACCAGGATTTGCCAGCACTAAACTTAAGAAGCTAGCCGAGAGCTTCATCTTCACTAGCTGCCATCTGGATCGCTCTTGTCAATAACGGCGATGACAATCTTTCCCTTCAAGGCGTCGCTCAAAAGATTTTTGCTTAACGAGCCCAGAAGGATAGGGAGGGTTGCTTTTGTTCCCCATTGGTCTTTTGGGAACCGGTGCAGCCTCCTCCATTGATCTCTGCCTTTTGGACGTACAGTCAACAGGCTTTATGTCCTCGGTCAATACCTTCAAGGCCCAGCTTAATTTTCCTTTCTGCTGGCCGGTTCTATCACTCTCTGGAATTGCTTCTATGAGTTGTCGAGACCGTTCAGCATTGCGACGGTTTTTGTAGAGGACTTTTGAGGGAGCTATGTTCCGTTGTCCTTTCCTAAGAGGAGGGTTACCCCCGGGGTGCTGGAAGCAGAAGGCCTACCAGGTTTGACCTTAGTAGTCCTTCTGCTTTGCAAATCTAAGCCCTTCCGGAAGAGGTTTAACCCCTGTGGCTTTAGGAGTGGTGATGAGACCAGGTGTGTCCTTAGTCCCATTCCCATGCCTAGAGAGATGTTTGCCTACTCTCACCTCGCTGCGAACACCGCTTGTAGAGGGGCCATGAGTAGCCACAACCTCTCCACTGCACAATGCTGCAGGAGAACTAATGCTAGACAGCTTTAGCGCCATACTGTCGCCCGGTTTAAAAGGAGAACCGGTCTCATCTGTTTTTAGTTTTGTATTGTTTTGTTTTGTGTTGTTGTTTTGATTCATTTAAATTTTGGTCCCACGAGTTATGGGGGAAATCAAGTCCATCTGCAACACCCCCTGTAGCAGATAAGGCACTTACTCTTCGATTTTGCCTGTTTCAAAGAGGTTCCGTTAGAATACAGCCGGTATACCCCCTGGCTGCAAACCATCCAATGGGCACGGGTCACATGACACCCTGGATTAGGGGGGGGTGGAGAGGGGGGGGGGTGGAGAGGGAGTGAATTAGGAGGGATTTGTGGATATTGGATAGGAGGGGGAGGGAAGGAATGGGTGAGGATGAGGTGAGAGCACCCTTTGGTTTTCGGGACTCTTCTAGTGACACAGAGCCCCAAGAATCTTTGACCCTACTTAAGCCTCTACAACTCGACAAGTTCGGTGTTCGGGTAGAGGATGACTAAAACTAACGTTGTGTGAATCGACTATTTTCTTGTCAAATCTGGCTCCGAGAAGTGGTGCCTGTAGCTCGACTCGAGAGCTTTAAAGGGTGCTACTCGAGTTTTGCGTGTTGCGGTGGTGGAACTATTGCTGACGTTTCTTACGTATAATACAGCTGTGTTTATGTTTTCGCTGGCGTCTACAAACAAAATGAAGTTGAGTTTTAGCAGTCCATGAAGTTGATATATAACACCTTGCGATTTTAACGTTTTCAACAGTAGGCAAAACCCTTACCCATGTAGCAAACTTTTTGTGTTCTTCTTATATGACTTCAATCCACTCAATTTTTGTCCGCCAGATATCTTGGAGGAGGATTTTTATATACATAAGAACGCTAGCTATCAATCCAAGAGGGGCAAGTATTGTCATCGTAACTCGCAGGACCTCTCTCTCTCCGTTCATGACTCCTCTGTTTTGTTCATTCGGAGTGAGCTTAAATGTGAAGCAATCCGTTGACGTGCACCATCACATTCCGAGCACTTTTTCAGTCGCAAGCTCTACTTTTACGTTCATATTGATCTGCTGAAATGGTTCTGACCCGAGGGCTTCAAGGACGTTTGAACGGTTGGAAACCCAGTTGCGGATATGAAAGCCACCTTGTTTATGGACAAGTTGGATATGTTGAGCAAGGTTGATCGGTTCTTCTTCCGTTGTTGTACTGTCAAAAAAATCATATTTTTGATAAAATGTGCGATATATGGGGAATAAGTTGCTCCGAAAATCATTTTGTTTTATAACCAAGCAGCATTCTCCCACTCGCTCTTCCAAGTCTATTATTTCTAATAGCTGGGATAAATTTAACGGTAAAATTTTCAACATATTAAGATATTGCATTTCTTTTCCCTCCTCCACAAAATTTTCTAATATAATAATTAAATTATGTCATAATTTGAAACTAATTTCAAATAATCGGGCATTCATTGTTTGTCCTTAAGAAAAGAAATAGTTTGTAAGAAAATATATTTATTTGAAACAAGTTAATTTGGCAGACGGTGCTTATAGTGTTGTTGGTGCTGTTAGTGTTGTTGGAGATGTTCGAGTTATTGGTGATGTTGGTGTTCGCGCTGTTGTTACATGTATTTGTATATGCACCAATGCATACATACATTTTGCACTGTGTTCTTAATTTCATTTATTTCATTTTTTCGTTTTGTTTTATATTTTTCGTTGCCTCCTCCAGACAGCCAGTACATAAACTATTCTCGAGCCGTGCGTGTGAGCCTAGCTGCAGGCATCGTCAGCAAATAAAGCACCATTCGAAATTTAAAGTTATCAATGTTTTTTCTTGTACATTTTTCTCTTTGGAACGAACAGATCACAAAAAACATTGGCCCTAATCGAAGCCGGATTCTTGCAAATTAACTTAATACCTAGTTACATACAGTCCACTCGTGTTCCATTAGTAAAAAATTGCAAATTTTGTGTATTTTTATTATTATTGTGCATCGTGTATGTGCGGAGAGAATTTCATCGGCATTACAACCGTTTGTGCGTGTGTTCTTACTTTGTTAAAAGAAAAAAAAATATATATTCGGTAGACACAGCCATACGGGATATTATTTTTTGTTCTTCCCTTGCATCGTCGTGTGTGAAAAAAAAAGGCAACAACAAATATACGTGTTTTTTTTTTGTCTTGTTTTTTCGTTTTCTTTCTCTCGGTAAGAGACAAGATCGTCGTGCGCGGAGTAAAGGTAACGCTCATCGTCGTTCGAGTTTTGGCATAAACAAATAATTTAACAATATGATGGAAGGCCTAAAAAGGCAAAGAGCAACGGTGAAGGGTCAGATCACGCGGATCGGCACGTCATCAAAAACGGAGACCCAAGCGGCCAAATTAAAGATATTAAAGGAACGGTTAGAGCATTATATGTATGTTCGAATACGAGAGAGTGCAATCGGAAATAGACGTGCTTTGCAATACAAACGAGCCAGTTGATGTTGAAATTCAGTACCGTACTGAAATCGAAGAACTGTACTATAACGCGTGTGCTACCCTTTCGGAAAAAATTAATATTATTGAAGCGCCGATAGAAGCAAGTGCGTCGGGTGATAACGTTAACGGGACTCTCCAAGCATTAATTGCTAGCCAGACCGCGTTGAATGATTTAGTGCAGCGAATGGGGGAGAGTTCTAAAAGGTGACGTGAAATAAAGCCAAACGAAATAAGGCCGAAATTTCAGTTTGGCTTAATTTCGTTTTCGAAAACGAAATAAGGCCAATTTGGCATTATTTCAATATCAATTTTCACACCTCTAAGATGATACGGTATTGAGATTCATTATCTATTTTCAAACGCAATGGATTGAAAAGGTATTTATTTGATTGTCTTTCTTTTATGTATTAGAAAAATATTTTCTGTGCATGAGTAAAATCGCTCGATTTTTAGGAATTAAGGTTTATCTGATTTTTTTTAAATTTTCAAAAACGGATATTGGTGATATGAGATTACGTTTGTGTGGGAATGAATCTCATGGGTATTGCAAGTATCTGTTTTCGGAAATTTTAAAGAATCAGATAAAATAATCGTTAAAAAATCGCGCGATGAGATTCATTCCCACACAAACGTAATCTCATATCACCAATATCCGTTTTTGAAAATTAAAAAAAAATCAGATAAACCTTAATTCCTAAAAATCGAGCGATTTTACTCATGCACAGAAAATATTTTTCTAATACATAAAAGAAAGACAA
This sequence comes from Platycheirus albimanus, assembly GCA_916050605.2. Classification (NCBI taxonomy): domain Eukaryota; kingdom Metazoa; phylum Arthropoda; class Insecta; order Diptera; family Syrphidae; genus Platycheirus; species Platycheirus albimanus. The sequence continues at coordinate 206,173,989 of OU696696.1, forward strand.
TCAAATAAATACCTTTTCAATCCATTGCGTTTGAAAATAGATAATGAACTCGTTAAAAGCATTTGTTGCGTTTCGTGACCACGCTTGTTGACCCATTTCCGCTTTAATCAAATCAAATGCAGTTATCATGTTTTGTGCGCTCTACAACGGAAGCGCAAACAATTTTTGAAAAATTCTTTGAACATTTTGGTTGTTCCTCATTTTATTTTTTCAAAACTTTAAGCACTTAACAATTAGAACCGTGAACCAAAGCCGAATTCCTAATTTTTTATTTTCGGTCTTATTTCCATTATTTTTTCGCTCTTATTTCTATTAGTGCATGGAAATAAGACCAAATTGGCCTTATTTCGTTTTGGAAAACGAAATAAGGCCAAAATCTGAAATTTGGCCTTATTTCGTTTGGCCTTATTTCACGTCACCGTTCTAAAAGGCCCATAAGTATCACAAAGCTTGACCTTCAGTCGCGCCTTCCGGAAATCAAACTACCGGATTTTAGTGGTAAATTTGAAGATTGGGTGCGTTTCCGTGACCTATTCACCGCGCTCGTCGTGTCAAAGACGTCTATTAGTGGCGTTGAAAAGCTAGAACATTTGAAAACGCATTTAAAGGGGGATGCTTCGTCAATAATTAAACATTTGCCTCTTAGTGACGAAAACTTTACGGTAGCGTGGGATTTAGTTAAAGAACACTTTGACAAGCCGGGCTTTATAACCGTCGCGCATCTCGACCACATTTTCGACTTACCAAAACTCAAAGGCAATACGCTTAGTGATCTTAAGATGTTTTTCAATACTGTATACGAAAATTTAAACGCGTTGCGAGCCCTTAATCAGCCTGTGGACTCCTGGGAGATCCTTCTCCTTTATGTTCTCACCAAAAAACTGGACGAAGAAAACAGATTACTATGGATCCGCAAGGTGAAGACTCAGGATCCTCCCAGTTTAAAGGATTTCACCGCGTTTATTAAGGAACGCATTGATGAACTCGAAAGTCTAAATGGGTCTCGCGCGAAACCATCCATCTCAAAATCCTCATATAGAGACAATAATAACAACAAACGCGTCTTCACGTTAGCAGTACAATCGTGCCTTAAGTGCAAAGGGAACCACTTCCTATACCAGTGCGAGCAGTTTCGGGAGCTGCCAGTTCCATCGCGTCGGGAACTAGTGCGCGCAAGCAAAATATGTTTCAATTGCCTGCGGTGTGCCGTCAGTGCGGTCAAAAACATAACACTCTGCTACACGAAGGTAGTATCGTCGTATCTGAAAACCCCCAAAGCTCCATCGGTAGTGCAAATCCAGTGTCCGTCCACATGTCGCAACACATGGTCCGAGACAGTTTTACGTTGTTACCAACCGCCATTATATTGGTTATGGACGCCACTGGTAACTTTATAAAATGTAGAGCTCTGTTAGATTCGGGTTCACAGACGACTCTCATATCGGAAGCGTGCGCGCAAAGACTCAATTTAAAACGGCACCATGCCAGAATTCCTATATCCGGCATAGGATCTAGTCAAAGGGTGCACAGTACAAGAGGTGCGGTTAATTTAGTGTTGCAGTCGGTAACTGCAAAAAATCAAACTATTACGGCTAATGCTTACATCCTTTTGAATTTAACGGGTATGTTACCAAAGATGGACGTTCCAAAAATCAAAATTGACTATTTTGAAAACTTGACTTTAGCCGATCCCGATTGCCATACGCCGTCTAGAATCGATATCCTTATAGGCGCAGACATCTTTTTTGATGTGCTCACCGAAGGCAAAATCGTTCATCCTTCAGGTGCGCCGACAGCACATAACACCATATTCGGTTGGGTTATCGCCGGTAGTGTCTTAATAAGGAAGGAAAGTGAAATAGTGTGCGGTCATGCTTCAGTCGACCTTGATATTCTTTTAAAACAATTTTGGGATATCGAAAATTGCTCCGATATGCAACAACCCAGTAGCGATTCAGATTCCCAAATCGAAAATCATTTCATGTCAACGCACCGCGTCCGCCCGGACGGTAGATACGTCGTGCGACTTCCTTTTAAGGCACTGCCAGTTGAATTCGGAGATTCACGCGGTGCAGCTTTAAAGAGACTTCACGCAATGGAGCGACGTTTCGCTCAAAATACAGAGGTAAAACACGAATACGTACGGTTTACGCGTGATTACGAGGAATTGGGTCATATGACACTTGCGCCGGTAAGCGAAGCCCAATCAGCAATTTTCTATTTACCGCATCATGCGGTAATAAAGCCCTGTAGCTCAACGACTAAGCTAAGGGTCGTATTCGATGCGTCGTGCAAATCTGACAACGGTGTTTCATTGAACGATTGTCTTGTGGTCGGACCCACAATCCAAAACGATCTGTTTACGTGCTTAGTTAAATTTCGAAAACACCCTGTTGCCATTAAAGCGGATATAGCGAAAATGTATCGACAAGTCGCGATCGATGTAGATGATGTAAATTATCAACGGATCATCTGGAGGGAAGACGCCAAGCATGAGCCTCGTGATTATCAGCTCCTCACCGTCACGTACGGTACTGCGTCGGCCTCTTTTTTGGCCACGAGGGTACTTAAACAGGTTGGTATACGCAGTTTGCATACATTTCCAAACGCTGGCAGCAGCATCATAAATGATTTCTATGTAGACGACTACATGTCTGGCTTTCATTGTTATGAAGATGCTCGTCAGATGAAAAATGAGTTATGCATGATACTAGGAAGGGGCGGAATGAAATTGCGAAAGTGGGCGTCGAACTCCATAGAGTTTTTAGCTGAGATAGATCCCGAGGACCAAGAAGTCTCCACTAATTCATTAATTGGAGAAAATAGCATCAAAACTCTTGGCTTACAATGGGATACAAAACTCGACAGTTTTAAATTCAGCTTCAACCTACCTGTTCTAGCATCTCATATCACGAAAAGATAAGTGCTTTCCGACATCGCACGTATGTTCGATCCAATGGGATGGTTGTCCCCAACTACAATTAAAATGAAAATTTTCATGAAAAAGCTGTGGATCCAGGGAGTTGGCTGGGATTCTATCGTTCCCTATGAGCTTTACCAGGAGTGGAGAGACTTCCGAATCGATATTCATAACATTAGTAACGTCACTATACCGCGATGGATTGAACATGAACAAGAGACACAATTGGAACTTCATGGCTTTGCTGATGCCTCGGAGTCCGCGTATGCAGCAGCGATATATTCTCGAATAGTCAAGTCAGACGGAAGCGTACACACAACACTACTCTGCGCAAAAACTCGTGTTGCGCCGGTTAAGCCCGCTTTAACCGTCCCACGTCTCGAATTATGTGGCTCTTTACTACTAACTAAATTGTTTAGTAAGGTTAAAGAAGCTATAGGCATTCATGACGTTCAATGCTATGCGTACGCGGACTCATCAATAGTTTTGCATTGGATTTACGGCTACCCTCGACCTCGAAACGTCTTCGCAGACAACAGATTGTCTCAAATCACTGCTAGTCTACCAGCATCCTCATGGCAGTATGTTCGATCGGCAGAAAACCCGGCTGATTGTGCCACTTGAGGGCTCATGCCAAAACAATTGCTCGATTTGGATTTACGGTGGAAGGGCCCGCAGTTCATTCGTGAGCCAATAATAGTGTGCGCGAAACTTCTCGACAGTAAGGATATCGCGGAGGAGGAAGCGGCTTCGTTCCTAACCTGCGCCTTAGAGCCTGACTGGATTTCAATCGACAACTTCTCCAATTTCAACCGAATTTTGCGCGTCGTAGCGCGCTGTATACGTCTGCTTAGGTGCTATTCTGCTACATGTGTTAACGTTCCTCGTCAGACAGTCGGCATTCTTTCAATTCAAGACATAAAATCAGCCAAAATAGCACTTTACAAACTTTCACAAAGGGCTTCCTTTCCGGACGAATTGGCCTGTTTGCAACGGAATGAAACTGTCTCCATTAAAAGTCGTATTTACCGAATGAATCCCTTCATCGATGAAGACGGAGTATTAAGGGTTGGCGGGAGACTCGAAAATGCCAACATTCCCTATGACCAAAAGCATCCTGTCATCCTGCATAAGGATCATCACTTAACACAACTCATCGTTCTTGACTACCATTTGAGAAATATGCACGCTGGTATTCGCCTCATGACGTATCTAACTTCCCTCGAACATTTTGTAGTTGGCATTCATCATGTCATAAAGCGGTGCATATATCGCTGCGTTATTTGTATTAAACAGCGAGCTACCCCCTTCAAACAGCAGATGGCAGGTCTACCTCGTCAACGGTTGGAGCCTGGTTTAGCCTTCAATAGTACCGGAGTCGACCTCGCCGGTCCGTTCATGGTGAATTCTTGGAAGGGACGAGGTGCGAAACGTTTTAAGGCCTACGTCACATTATTTGTCTGCATGTCTACCAAGGCTCTGCATTTGGAGGTCGTAACTGAGCTTTCTTCAGCAGCATTCATTGCGGCTCTTCGTCGGTTTGTATCAAGGAGAGGTAAATGTCACACGATTTTCAGCGACAACGGCACAAACTTCGTCGGCGCCAACCAGCAGCTCCGTGAGTGGTCAGCTCTCATTGACACAACCGATTTTCAAGCAAATGTTGCCGATCAGCTGACATCAGAAGGTATCAATTGGCGCTTCATTCCACCATACGCTCCCCATTTCGGTGGTCTGTGGGAAGCGGGCGTCAAAACTGTCAAATTTCATCTACGCTGAGTTTTGGGAAACGCGTCCGTGACTTACGAGGAGTGCTGCACTATCTTGTGTCAGATTGAGGCCTGTGCAAATTCTAGGCCTTTATGTTCCCGATTCGAAGGAGATGTTGATCCCCTCGCTCCAGCGCACTTTTTAATTTTGCGACCTATGAAAACCGTTCCTGAAGAAGACATCTCTGGCAGACCCATTTCATCACTTAAACGTTGGCAACACGTTCAGCGAACTGTGAAGGACTTCTGGAGCAAATGGTCCAATGACTATCTGAGCCAAATGCAAAAGCGTACGAAATGGATCAACTCTTCCAAAAACATCGAAATCAATGATGTGGTTATCATCAGAGACGATAACCAACCTCCTGGTCAATGGCTTATAGGACGTATTATACAAACATTCTTGGGACGAGATGGATTAGCCAGAGTAGCAGTAATAAAGACGTCAAAGGGAGACATTAAACGAGCGATCAGTAAGCTGTGTCCATTAATCACGGATTATTGAAGCCTGACTTCAACAGGGGGAGGATGTTCGCGCTGTTGTTACATGTATTGGTATATGCACCAATGCATACATACATTTTGCACTGTGTTCTTAATTTCATTTATTTAATTTTTTCGTTTTGTTTTATATTTTTCGTTGCCTCCTCCAGACAGCCAGTACATAAACTATTCTCGAGCCGTGCGTGTGAGCCTAGCTGCAGGCATCGTCAGCAAATAAAGCACCATTCGAAATTTAAAGTTATCAATGTTTTTTCTTGTACATTTTTCTCTTTGGAACGAACAGATCACAAAAAACAGTTGGTGTTGTTAAAGTTGTTGGTGTTGTTGGAGTTGCTGGTGTCGACAGAGTTATTGGTGTTGTGGATGTTATTGGTGTTGATGGTACTGTTGGTACTGTTGGTTTTGATGGCAATGTTAGTTTTATTGGTGTAATTGATGATGTTGGTGTTATTAGAGTTATTGCTAATACAGATGCTCTTGACGTTGTTAATGATATTGGTGGTCTTATTGGAGATGATAGAAGTGTTGTTGGTATTGTTCCACTTATTTCTGTTGTTAGAGTTATTGTTGTGGGTGTAGCAGGTGTTTATAATGTTGTTGGTGTTAATGGTGTTGGTGGTTTCCATTGTGTTGACGGTGTTTAATTTTAAATTTAATTTTAATTTTACTTCGCTTAGTATAAGCACATGGCAACTCTGTGCGAAAAAGAAGTGACAAGTAATTATTAAGAGCTCCACAGAAAATTCATTTTCATTAAAAGATACCAAAATATAATTGTGTATGAAAGAAATATAAACATTTTTATACGTGCATAGAAAGTAAAAACAAAAAAAAAACTTCCTCAAATTTAATCTATTTAAGTGTAAATGAATAAAAAAAGATCACTTGCTGACACTTCACCAGAACACATTCCTTCCTCGCCTAAAAGAAAACAAAAAACAACAACAACTATGGCAGTCGGTCAAATGTCAATCGAAGACCTAAAAACATTTATGGGAAATCTCCTGGATGACAAAATTTCAAATCTAGCCACTAAAGATGATATCTCAGGCGTCTGCGAAGAGATAAATCAACTTAAAACCCGAAACTTGCAACTGGCAACTAATCTTGAGAAAGTGCAAGAGGAATGCAATTCACTAAGGAGAGAAGTAGAGTTCCTATCCAAGAAGTCTTGCGAAAAGAACCTCGTAGTCCGCATTGCTAAACAGCCGAACACCAACATCAATCATCGTGAGGAAGTGAAAAAAATGTTTACCTCACTTGTACCAGATGCACCACCCTCAATAAACTCAATTCGTCTGCTGCCCTCGAATCACAACACCTGCAACATTTTAGTGGAAACAAATTCTAAAGATTACGCTGATGAAATGTTACATAATTCCAGTAAACTAAAAGGCACTGGTATGTTTATTCATAGAGATTTTCCTCTAGAGAAACGCAAAGTGCGTCAATCGTTGCTGCGAGTAAGAAAAGCAATAAAAAACAGCAAAGCAAATGTAGAGGTTAGAATTAAAGGGGACACCTTGGTGGTAGCGGGCAAATCTTTCAACTGGTGCAGAGAGAGGGGACTATTGGCTGACAGATCGGACGGCTGTGTGATCCTCGCCGAAATGTATTCTGGCTTCCACTTGTCAAAAACAGAGCTTTTAAAGTTCACAAATGCAGCGAAATATACTGATACCGAAGACACCAACCAAGTAGTAGTAAACGATCGACACCATCCTAGAAGTATGCAGCAACCAACGAATAGTTTTTTTTTATGAGATGTAAACGTCTGCCAGAAAATTATTAGAAAGCCAGAAAAGAAAACAAAAAATATTGCTTTAGATGTAAGTACTATGAATTTATTATCTTATAATGTGGGAGGATTAAGAAATAAATTACTTTTCCCAGCCTTTTTCAATTACATAAACAATTTTGATTACTTTTTTCTTTTTGAAACGCATGTAATGCAAGACAATTACGTAGATTTTGAAAAATTTTTCATTGGGTTTAAATTATATTGGATTCCTGCGACCCGGGTACACACTCGCGGGCGAGCGATCGGAGGTTATCTTTTTGGTTTCAAATCTGGTAACTCAGGTCATTGTAGTTTTGTAAATATCGAATCCTATACGGCCTTAAAAATAAACGTTAAGAACGAAAGCTTCTATATTTTCCCTATTTATCTTAATTGTAATAATTGGGATTATGATTTCTGTAGTTTGGATAGTTTAATGAATTCCGTAAATATCGAAAATATAATGCTTATCGGAGATTTTAATGCCCGATTGGCGGACGAACAGATAGAAAGTGAAACGATTTTTCTTGGTGATGCGTTCAAACCGACCAGACACTCAAAGGATAAAGTTCTGAATACAAATGGCAAAAGGCTTTTGGAGCTCTTCCAAAATTTCGATTTATTTGTGCTAAATGGATCAACTAGTGGGGATATCTTGGGTGAGCTTACCTTTGTAGGAGGCCCTGGTGCATCAGTTGCTGATTATTGTGGCATCAGCGGGAAATGGTATGAAAAGGTGTGTAGTTTCAATGTTGACAGTCTGACTTATTCGGACCATATGCCAATCTCAGTAGTTCTGACAATTGACAGTCTTCTGCCCGAACAAAACATGGCTCTTCTACCCAGACTCTTTTGGAACGAACGGCAAAAAGAAAGTTATGAGTCGAAACTTAATCAGTTTATCACACAAACTGATTTAAGCCTAGGCGACACGACCCACCAAATTTATTTGTTCATCCAAGCTATAAAGGGTTCGGTCTCCTTTTCAGAAAGGAGAGACGTAGCTAAAGGAAAACAAAGGTGGTTTGACAAAAATTGCGAGAAAGCTAGATTCAAGTCGTTCAAACTACTAAGACTAGCAAGAACCAGAAATAGTGATTTCTTTCGTAATGCTTATATTCAGGCAAATAAGGAATATAAGAAACTTTGCGTAATAAAGCGAAAGGAATATTACTTAGGAATCGCAAAGGACTTGTCTGATGTAAAGGATTCCTCACAATTTTGGAAGGTGGTTAAGGAATTAAATGGGAAAAAATTCAAAGTCGGTAGTGATTTGGATGCTCATACTTTAGCCTTATATTTCAATAATCTCCTTAACCCATCTGAAATAGAAAATCCGATCCAATATGCTGAAAATTTCTTTAATGAAAGCTCTTTAGATCGAGATATTTCACTGGGAGAAGTCCTAGAAGTTTTGCATAAAGCCAAAGACAATAAAGCACCAGGTAGTGATAGAGTTCCTTATGAGTTCTTCAAAAACGCTCCACAAGCGTTTTTGGAAAATTTAGCAAGAACTTATTCAAAGATTTTGCATACCGCTGAAGTTCCTGCAATTTTCAGAGAATCTATTTTGTTCCCAATACATAAAAAAGGAGACGTTAATAGTGCTGAAAACTATAGAGGTATCTCTTTCTTAAATGTCATCGCAAAAATATTTACAGGTGTCATTTTAAAGAGACTGGAGGTGTGGGTTAGTGAGAACAAATTACTTAATGAATTCCAAGCCGGGTTTAGGGCTAGCTATTCAACAATGGATCACATTTTCACCATCCAAAATATTGTAGACTATTACATCGAAAATGGAAAAAAATTATATGCAATATTTATTGATTTCAAAGCTGCCTTCGATAGTATTGATAGAGGTGCGCTGTTTTATAAATTAAATCTTATGGGCTTATCATCTAAAATGTCAAAGGTGATAAAAAAACTTTATGAAAACACTAAGTCAGCGGTATGGGATGGTGTACGACTTTCAGAGTGGTTTGAAACTAAGAGTGGCGTGCGTCAAGGTTGTCTTTTATCTCCTTTGCTGTTTGCGCTTTTCTTAAATGACTTAGATGAAGCTTTGCCAAATGGCATTAAAATTGCAGGACTTATAATAAAATGTCTTCTGTATGCGGATGACGTAGTCTTGTTTGCTGAATCTCCGGAAAGCCTGCAGCTCATGATAAACAGGTTAAACGATTATTGTAAGTTGTGGAATCTGATAATAAACATTTCAAAATCAAAGGTTATGATATTTCGATCAGGTAGAGGACGACATTGTAGAAATGAAAGATGGTTCTTAAATGGGGAGAGCATTGAAGTTGTAAATGAATTTAATTACTTGGGAATTATTTTGACACCTCAACTCAACCCAAAAAAGCACTTCGAAAGTAAACTAAAGAAATCTTTATCTGCCATAAATTCGACCTGGCAAAATTTATTTATGAATAGAAATGTTGATCATAGTGTGAAATTTAGAGTGTTTCAAGCTGCTTTGAAGTCAATAATGACTTATAGAGCACAGGTATGGGGGTACCAACAGTATGATGATGTTGAAAAGCTGCAACGAATTTTCTTGAAAAAAACTTTAAGGTTACCCCAGTCAACCCCTAATTATATGCTTCTTCTGGAAACAGGCATTTCACCTATTTTTATTTTCACGTTGAAAATGCACTATGATTATATCACTAAAATACTATCTTATGATGACACTCGGATACCAAAAATATTAGCAAAACATAGTATAGAAAAGAAAATTAGTTGGTATAAGAGTTGGGATGATTTAACAATATTAAGCGGTGTTTCAGTGCAAGCTTGGGAGTTAAATGAAAATGGAAGAGAAAAGTTTAATTACATTCTTGAAAAACTGGATATAAAAATTAGGGAGGATTTAATTGAAGAAGCTAGAGGCTCCTCACGAAGATCACTGTACCCAAAGCTGGAATATAATCTGAATGATCTTAATTACTTCACTGATAAACTTAGTTTATACGAAATTTCAAGCATTTTCCGCTTAAGGGGAGAGCTCCTTGATTTAAATTATAAACCGTATTCTAGTGCTCAGGCATCCTTTTGCTCATTGTGCAATCTACAAGAACAAGAAAACTCGTATCACTTTTTATCGAAATGTCCTCTTTTAAAAGAAATAAGGTTTGTGTACTTTAAAAAGGCAATATTAAGTGAATCTGAATCCATAAATATTTTAAATGGGGAGAATTGGAAACTTCTCGCTCGTTATTGCATTGAAGCTTTTAATTACAGAAAAGATTTTATAAATTAGCTCTTCGCTCGAATCCTTAAACAATTGGTATACCTAATAATTTAAAAAAAAAAAAAAAAAAAAAAAAAAAAAAAAAAAAAAAAAACGTTTTTGTTTTTGCAATTAGACTTATTATCAGAATTCAATTTAATTTCATAAAATTTTTGTCACTAAAACAGTTATCACATAAACCATAAAGTCTTGTTACACATGGAACATTTTATATTAGATTTAATTTGAAAATATATAAACATATAAATAATTACCATTACGAAAAACAAAGAGTTGGCACCTGGCAGACGGTTTTAAAACCAAGGCCATAATTAACTTATTTACATTATATAAAATTGTAATTATTCTTTATTGATTTAAAATAAAAGTTATTACTATTATTATTACTATTACTATTACTATAAGCACATGATATCTTAAGACTAAATAACAATTAAATCTTAGAGCTAGGGTGAAGGAAAAGATAAGGATAAAAAGGATAGAAGGAAGATTAAGATTGGAGAGCTAGTTTCAGAGAGGATTTAGATAGGTTTAAATCAAAAATATTTAAATTATTTACTTTTCGAATTATTCTAGTAATTGGTTCATTTTAATTTACTTAAAAGACATTCGTTATCAATGACTCCATTCAAAAGCTGGTGTGCAAAGAGTATATCGGCATTATCGCGACGTCTACTAATAGTTTGTAAATTTATTAATCTTAGACGGATTTCGTAAGGAGAAAGATTGTATGGATCGTTCCAACAAAGACTACGCAAGGAAAAGCGAATGAATCTACGTTGTACAGCTTATTTACGTTTATTGTGAATATGGTGGTACGGAGACCATACTACAGAGGCATACTCAAGAAGAGGTCTAATAAATGTGACATATAGAGACTTGGTAACAAAGGGATTTGAGAATTCTTTCGACCAGCGTCTTACGAAACCTAGAGTAGAGTTAGCTCTATTAATAATATTATCATAGTGAGATCGAAAATTGAGTTGGTTATCACATATCACACCTAAGTCACGAATAGAAGTGACAATCGCAACTGGTTCATTGTCAATAAAATATTGACGTTGTGGTAAAGGGGGGCGTTTTCGGGAGTATGTAATGGCTTGGCATTTGTTTACATTCTGTTCAAGAAGGTTATGTTGGCACCAAGTAAAAAAATTGTTTAGGTCAGTTTGAAGTAATCGAAAATCGTCCATGCATTTAATATTTTTAGAAATTCGCATGTCATCAGCGTAAATCTGAACGTCAGATCCTTCGAGGATGAGATCCACATCATTAATGGTCAGTAGAAAAATCAGGGGACCTAAGTGACTTCCTTGAGGGACTCCTGATGTTGAGCAGATAGGGTTGGAACTGCAAGACCTAAAAAGGGCTGTGTAACGACGATTATTTAAATACGATTGGATCCAAGATATCAGTAAGGGCGGGAAGCCATAGGATTTAAATTTAAAAATAATAATGTTATGGGAGACTTTGTCGAATGCTTTACTGAAATCAGTTGCAATCGCATCAACCTCATTTCCAGCTTCCAAGGAGCAAATGGTATTGGATATAACCCAGTTAGGTTGTTGGTTGTAGACCTACCGCTGAGAAAGCCATGCTGTTTAGGGGAAAAAAGTTGTTTACAACGAATAAGCAAAATATCATTATATTATACTCTCAAATAATTTGGGTAAGCAGGAAAGTTTGGCAATGGGTCTATAATTAGAGATATCTCCTTTACATCCTTTTTTATGAATTGGGATTATGAGAGAGTGTTTCCAATTTGTTGGAAACAGACCTAGAGATATGTAAAGTTGGAAGAGATCAGTGAGTGGTTGAGTTAAATTGAACACGCTGTTTTTAAGAACAACAGCAGGAATCCCATCAGGACCCGAAGAAAAGTCATTCTTCAACAGGTGGATTTTATTAATTACTGAGGTCAGGGATATGTTTAAGGAATTATGGGTGGTTTGGGTGCAGTTGTAATGTGATTAAAGTTGCTTGCTTCAACCACTCTATCGTTTGGAGAAAATGCTTGACCAAAGAATTCGGCGAAAAGGTTAGAAATACATTTTGGATGGGACGATGAGGAATTGTTGAATTTTAGTGTTGAGGGAGAACCATCAGATTTTCTTTTTGAGTTAATAAATTTGAAAAAAATGTTTTGGATTCGAAATAATAACCGATTGGGTTTGGATTAGATGGCTAGCGTATACGGACTCGCTCAAGATGGAAAAATTGTTAAAAACTGCGACATAATTGTACAAAGTTTATTCCTCCTATTCCTAACTGAGCGGAGTTCCTTAGTATACCACGATGGAGAAGAATTAAATTCTTTTGAGGCAGTAGAGTGATGGATTCAGAAAAACAAATTTGGATCAGTTCATATAAGGTGGCAATCATAACATAAATGTTAGAGTCGTTGGAGATGATATCGAAGTTAATATTCTCAATAAGGTCGTTAAGTCTATCAAAATTTGCTTTACGAAAGTTAAATGATTGGGACGTGAGGGAGTACGGTTAGATATAATCACACTCAACAGCAAAAGTGAGGAAAATCTGGGGATGATAATTGTCGATCTTTGAAAGGATATGGTGACTTTGTATAACTTCAGTGTTTTGAGCGTCAGATGAGAAAATAAGGTCTAATTGTCTTTGCAGGCAGTTTCTTACACCACTCATTTGAGCGAGATTAAATGAGAAGAGATGGTCAGTAAAGAAAATTTCCTTCTCAGAGCTTGCGTTGGATGAAATAAAATAAATTTTATCGTCATATATTTCCCAATTTAAACGAGGAAGATTGAAGTCACCAACGATTATTATTTTACCTTCAGGATTAGAAAGATCAACAACATGATCAATTGCATTAACTAGAAGCTCATATTCTGTTGTAGGTTGGGCTGGTGGAATGTAACAGCACAAAATGTAGAGGGAACGTTTAGATACACAGATTTTTACACAAATAAGTTCAAGGTTAACTGTGTTAGGAATAAAAACCAACGAAAAATCAAGAAAAAGGGTGAAAAGCTTCCAGGCGGATCTATATCAGGACTAGCATTAGAGATTAAAACATCTTTTCGGAATACATTGAAATCAGAATTAAAGAATTCGTTATTATGAAAACCTGATGTTAGGTTTGTTTGGGTGAGGGCAAATACATCAAATGGAAGTTTTTGGAGTTTAAGTAAACATTTGAACTTTTAGTGCGCAGACCCCGAACATTTTGGTAGCAGATAGATACAAATTTGGGTCTCGGCGGGTCTGAAATGCGGTTGTTAGGTGCGAAAGGGATTATTGTTACGATTTGACTCAAATCGCGAGAGCCGTCTGGAATGAATGTAAGAAGAATAAGTAGAAAGATCATTTTGAACGTCAGAAGGTGTAAAATTAGATATAATTTTATGATAAAGGTTAAAAATTCTTAACAGATCATTAAAATTAGTGGGAATACCCTCTTGATGTATGGATACCAATACGTTGGTTCTGGTAACACCATCAACACAGATAGAATCATGTTTATCATGAAGATATGCTAGATACAAACGTACGTTCGCATAAATGAGAGGATTTCTGAGGCGAGATATAACATAGCGTCCATCATCGTTTAGGTCTGAGAACTTTTTTGTCATTTTGACAGTTGGTGGGAGTAGAGGATCAAGGCAATTGCTTGGGAGATTAGAAGAATCATTACTAACGTTCATAATGTGTGAAGCCGAGGGCAATATATTACATTTATTAGGAGGAGGGACAAGACTATTCTGAGGAATAAGATTATGTGGTGGGTTAAGAGTATGAGAATGGATGAAACTTGGATATATAGGAAACGGGGAAAGACTGGGTATAGGTGGATTTGAGCCTTGGGGCAAAATGAACGAGTTACTAGAGTTATTTGACTTTCTAGGAGTAGCAATCGGCCGAGAAAACTAACACTGTTATTGTTTAATTTAATTGGAGCAGAAATTGGACGCATTAGGGCAGGAGGGGTACATTTGTCGTTACTAGAGGAGGAAACATTGTTATAAGAGCGAGAAACAAATTTAGAGCTAGACTTTAATTTAAGTTCAAAAAAAATTTATTAATCCAAGGCTTAATTGTAAAGCCATCTAGTTTGAGGGCATTATTGGCTGGACGGAGAAATATCCATTCGTATTTGGTTGGAATCTTGACTTTGAAGGATCGGGACTTTGTAGATAAAGGTTGAACTGATACATCAAAAATACCAAATTTCTTGTTGAACAACATCTGCAGCCGAGATATATTAGCTGCTTCTGAAGTGCATTTCAAGAATAAATACGATGAGGAATTTGCGTTCAAATGTTTCAAACGCATGAGACGGTTTTCCCACTCCAGTTGTGTCCATAGTGTCCCGAATTTTGAGGTAGAAGAGTTGTTATTGGCATGTTCGGCGGTGGTATCCAAGTGTTGCTGTTCCAAGTATTTCGATTTGGTTTGTTGGATTGTTCTACATGCTTATTGATGCATTTAATTATAAGCATTATGTGTGAAAGCGTAATGGTCCTGCAGTCAGCACAGAAATAATGAAAGTTAACAATGTATTCGGCCAAATAAACTTTGGCTTTTCTGCTTAAGCCAGTACAAATGGGGTGAAAAACTTTACCACAAATACCTTCACAAGTAACCCACTCGTTTGTATTTTCGTTAAGGGCACAGTCTTCATTTCCACAATGAGGTACTTTATCCATTATGTATCGGATTGCATGAGTTCTGGCAACTCTGCATCCTATGTTTTCCTATGTGAGTGGGTTAAATAATATATATATAACTTAACGAAAGAGAGAGTTTGTTCTGCGAACAACTCTAACGAAAGTTTGTTAGTTAGTTCTTTAGAAGATCTCGAGCTGGACGGAATAAAATATTCATAGTGGTTTTTTTATATAATTTTTCCACTTTAAAAATTGTTGTGTTTTTATTTCTTATATTTTTAATAATGGTTTTACAGTCCGCTGCGCTCCTATACATTTGGTCAGTGTCGAACCGGATAGTACCAGTGACGGGAAGGTACGACGGGAATTAATTTTAAATTAATGTATATTAAAAAAAAAAAATTCGGACGGAAAAAGTGAAAGAGAATGTGTGCTGGTGCTGGAAGAAAACGAAAGAGCTCCTTGTCCTGGAGCAGGAAGTCAGAAGGATGGAAGGTAGACAGTAAGTGCCATAGAGCAGGAGGATGGTAAGAATTTTAAAATTCAATAAACGTGGAATAAAATTTCCACAGCATAAATCGTTAAAACTGTGAAAGAATTACCGAAAGATGCGTTTGCCTACGTGGCAAGCGGCAAATATTTATATACTTCACGCATTTATATGCATGAACGAAGGAAACCAATTTTCAGGGTAAAGTCAAATACGACAGTCAACCGCCGAAAGATTTCGTCCGCCTATGTGGCGAACAATACATGGATATATTTTACGCATCTATATGGTATATGCACATAATTGCGTAAGAACATTTTTTTTTTTTCATTTTCAACGAAAGATTTTGCTTTCGCGTTGTCACGCAGCGAAAAGCGAATACACATGCGTATTCGAACATGAACGAAAGAACCGCTTTCACAATTTATGGAAGCTATGGTCTAAGGAATGGAAAAAATTTCAGCTACCTATATGGCGGACATTACATAATACATGCATCTACATGCATACAAGAAGAGATGAGTTTGAAATTTACAACTTCAATACTCAACGAAAGAGTTCGGCTGCCTATATGGCAGACATTACATAATACATGCACATGCATACAAGAAGGGATGAGTTTGAAATTTACAACTTCAATACTCGACGAGAGATTTCGTATGCCTATATGGCAGACAACGTACAGAATAACAATAATAATGTATTGTATATATATATACACACACGAAGGTATACGAGTTTGAAATCTACAACTTCAATACTCAAGAAAAGATTTCGTCTGCCTATATTTATATGGCAGACAGCATTTAAAAATTAAACATCATGCATCTATGTATGCATACGTGAAGGAATATTTTTTCTTTGAAATTTACAACTTCAAAGCGAAAACAGAAGGTTTCGCTTGCCTACGTAGCAAGCAACAAAACGATAAAATACAAACATACAAACGCTATGAATGTGATCACGAAAAGATTTTTATATATACGACAGACACTATGTGCCTACACGGCACCGAAAGATCGAAAGAATTGTATACATATACATATTTTCTTGTCGCGCTTGAGCGACACCAGAAACAATAACAAAAGAAAGAACAATCGAGAAGGTTTCCCTCCACTACTGTGTGTTTGTGATGTGTATATGCATGATATGCACATACACAAGAAGGAACGAAAGACCCATTGCAATAATATATGGTGATGGCACATAAGTATGTGAACGAAAGAAGAGAAGGAATCATTTACAATCGTGATTCGAAAAAAGACAAGAGTGACTCTAGGCTAGGAAATTTAAAAATAAAAAAAAACAACAACAGACAGACAATAATCATTCAATTCTTTTTTTTTTCTTTTCCTTCAAAAACTAAGGTGAGATCATAGTTGTACTAAAGTGTGAAATTTGTGTGCTGCCGCTGCGCGTTTAAGGTATGTTTCTACTCGACCGAAGGTTTTTTGTTTTTAACCCCTTTTTTCCCTCGTCGAGGAAGTTTTTTATTATTTTTAAGTGGTGTGCGCGTTTGATTGTACAGGAAGGTCGAAGGTGGACGGAGGCGCTGTTATTTCAATACAGTAGCCAGTGAAGGAAGGTCGAAGGAACAAATATTTTATATTTGGAATTTAAAATTATCAAATACTAAAGCGCAGACGTGTGCTTAAGTAAACAAAATAAAAAGGTGGTGTGCGAAAGAACGGGAGAAGGTGGTACTCAAACACTAAGGTGAGAGCTACCAAAAACAAAAGAAACACGAAGGAATGCTTGCGCAAGCGGAAAGAACAAATAGACGAAAGAACAAAAAATTAAACCAGATTAAGATAGTGTCAACAATAATTTTTTCCTTGAATAAATCGGAAGGCGAAAGAAATAAATATAATAAATATAAATATATAAATATTGATGGACGAAAGATCATTAGAAAGGTTTTTTTTTGTTGTTGTTTTTGGTTTGAACCGGGCAAGTTTTCATTCATATTTTGATATTTCTCCCTTTGACATTGCAGGTTAAAGGGTAGAATATATAAAATCATTGCGAAAGAAATTTAATTTTGTATTCAAGGAACGAAGGTGTTGACGGAAGGAAATTTATTTTATATTGTGACCTACATATAAAAATAAAAATCAAAAACAATCAAAACCTACCACGCATTCGAATTAGGCATATCGTGTATTTTACGCAGCGACAGCAACAGCACAATAGGATTTATTTTTATTTATTTTCTGTTTTCTTTGTGTATAGTTTTTCTTCACAGAGTGGGGAAACAAATCCATAAGTACCTGCTGCGAATTTTGTGTAGTTATTTAGGTAGTACATTATACTTTTTCTTCACAGAGTGGGGAAACAAATCCATAAGTACCTGCTGTGAATTTTATGCAGTTATTCAAATAGTACATTATATAATTTTTATGTCTTACTAATAATGTTTTTTTTTGTTGTTGTATGGGATAGATAATTTGCAAGACGATGGATAAGAGAGCAGGAATGAAGGAAGGTTCAACAACCAAACGAAAGACCGTAACAAGGAAGGAAACGAAAGACCAGGAAGAGGAAGGTTTGGTAAATAGCCAATATTTATTTGAGAAGGCAGTCCATGCAATTGCAAGGATGAAGGTTTTTACGGAAGGAGAGGAATTCCAACAGGCCTCCATGGAGATGCTAGAGATCCGCATGAAATTACTCACGGAGACATTTAAACGACTCCAGTTCCATGAGGAAAGGCTTGCAACGAAAGAGGATTTGCTAACAACGATGGAGATTGAACGAAAGACCGCGGAAGCAGAAAATCAATTTATTTCGGCTTCTGCAATCATGAAAACAAGGATAAAAGAGCTGTGCCATTTCTTGGATAAAAGGGCAGAAGCTCTGGCTAGCTCCATGGAAAATAGAAGGAGGGACCAACCAGCTGCTTCGCAGCAAAAATATAATATTGGAAGGTATGGAGGGATTGCAACATCAAGTCGCGATATACGAGAGAGCATGGATGCCAAAAAGAGACCATGCCGTCTGTGCAAATCCATGGAACACCCATTATGGCTATGCCAGGAGTTTTTGGTATTAAATTTGAAGGCCAGACAAGATCTGGTGAGAGAGAAGCTGCTGTGTCCGAACTGCTTGAAGACAGGACACAACACTAAGGAATGTTTTCAGGAACCCTGTTATCGGTGTCCTAACAAGCCATACCATGTGTGCTCTGTCCGGTGAAGGAAGTATGGAAGGAGGAAGGTGCAATAATGAACGTGCAGAATCAAAAAAGGAAAAGGAACGGCGCCGCAGTTGGCGGCAACAAAAAGAAGGCAGATTGACATGAATCGAGGCCGAGCAAACGTCTGCGGCTGGAGGGAGGAAGGACGAAAGATACACTTGCAGCAAGACAGAAGGAAGGAGAGCAGGAAGATGCGTCATGGAACGATTTTAAAAGAAAATCATTTAATAATACGTTAAGAAATAAAATGAAAAATAAAAATTATTTGAAGTCTTTTAGTTGTGAGATTGGGGAAGGTTTTGTGCTGATGCCTACTGCACAAGTCAGAATTGACATGGATGGTAAGATTTATGGTCCAATACGGGCTCTATTGGATACAGGTGCACAGCCTTATCTAATGAGTCATCAACTATATAAGAAGCTGGCGCTTCCAAGGATACGAAAGATGCGAAGGTTAATTGGCGTGAAAGGCAAGCCCTTTCATGCAAAATATAAAGCAATACTAAAAATCAGACCGTGGTATGATTCTCTCAATTCGATAGAACAAGAATTTTATGTGATGCCGGAAGAAAGCGAATGGCAACCAATTGTGCCTACACACAATGTAGCATTGTCGACGATGGAAATTTCAGGTCGGCCATTGGCTGATCCTGAATATTGGAAGGCAGGCACTATAGACCTATTGATGGGATGCAAGTTTATTGCAGAATCGTTTGTATCTGTACTGGGTCGCCAACCCAATGGAGCATTGTGAGTGGACACAACCTTAGGAATGATACTACTTGGCGAATATGAGACGAGTATAAATGAGAAGGTTAATGAGCAAGATTTACGCTTACAGATCGTATGCATGGACAACGACCAACTTCATGAATCTCTCAAGAGGTTATGGCAATTGGATGATATTGAATCATCACAGTGCAGGACGAAAGAACAAGAGCAGGTGGAACAGAATTTCATCAATACATACAATCGTGATGATTCTGGAAGATTTATTGTAACGATTCCATTGAAGGAATCAGCGAAAGATTTTGGAAGCTCAGAACTTATAGCTAAACGCAGGTTTCTAGCTTTGGAAAGAAAACTGGAAGGCGACGCAAGTCTGAAGGAGAAATACATTCATTTCATGAGGGAGTACGAAGGTATGGGACATGACACCAGTTACTGGTGCGCGCAAAGGGAAGATTGTTTATCACATACATATAAAAAAGTTCAGAGTCGTCTTCGATGCCAGCTGCAAGACCATGAAGGGACATTCACTCAACGACATTCAAATGTTGGGTGAAAAATTACAGAAGGATTTACACGAGATTTTATTGCGTTTCCGAAGACATCGTGTCGCAATCAGCGCAGATATTAAGATGATGTTCAGGATGGTGAAGGTTGCGGAGGAACAATGGGATCTGCAAAGAATATTTTGGAGAGAAAACCCTAACGAGATACTGAAAGAATACTGGTTTACAGTAGTCACCTATGGTATGACCTCATCAGCGTTTAATGCTGTACGAGTGCTTATCCAATGTGCGAAGGAAAAAGAGATGGAATATCCGAAGGCGGCGAAGGCTATTACAGAGGATTTTTATATGGATGACTGCACTACAGGTGCCGATTCCGAAGAGAAGGCAATTGAATTATCGCGAGAGATTGATAACATATTGAAGGGTGCAGGCATTGAGCTTAGAAAATGGAAATCCAATTCTGAAGCTCTAATCAAAGACATGAACTATGAAGACCAGGAATCAATCTTGTTTCAAGATGATGAGAAGGCGTCGATACTTGGTCTTAAATGGCTACTAGAGAAGGATCAATTCACATTTGTGGTGAAAACACCAGTGACTGAAGGAATGATGACTAAAAGGAAGGTTGTGAGCTGCGTAGCTCAACTGTATGATCCCAACGGATTCATAGCTCCTGTTACGATTGTGGGAAAGATTCTCATCCAAGACATATGGCGGTTAAATATCGACTGGGATGAAGTGCTACCGGAAGGAATCGAAAGAAGAAGGAAGGATTTTTGGAAGGAAATAACGTTCAAGGATGGATGGATGGATGGATGGATGGATGGATGGATGGATGGATGGATGGATAACATATTATAAGTAATTTTACATAAGAACTATAAGTTCTGACGGAAGGATAAGAGCAGACTTGATAACGTCGAAGACACGTGTTGCACCACTAAAGACGATAACAATACCGCGATTGGAACTCGCTGCAGCTGAGTTATTGGGAAGGCTAACGGTCAGCGCTATAAAAACGATGGAATGGGAAGGCGTAGAGTATTATCTCTGGACGGATTCACTGGTTGCATTGCATTGGATAAACAAGTTACCATGTGATCTAAAGACATTTTCGGCGATTCGAGTATCATCCATACAAGATAACACTGAAGTCAAGAGATGGAAACATGTTGGAACGAAAGAAAATCCTGCAGATTTGTTGAGCAGGGGAATGAAGCCATCATCTTTGGTGGACAATAAGCTATGGTTACATGGCCCGGAATGGTTATCAAAACCCCAAGTTGCATGGTCATCTGAAAAGTTTGTGCCAAATGTTTCAGATGGGGGGAGGGATGAGATAAAGGTGTTTGTGATAACCAATTTCACAGAACCTCTATCCATATATACGAAAGACCAAAGGAAGAGTATTCCTATCATTGAATACGTATGCAAGCTTGAGAAGGCGCTTAATATAATAAGCTACATATTTCGCTTTATCAATGTAACTAGAGCATTGGCAAAGCAACGGAAGGAGGAAAAGAGAAGGTATGGAAAGAGAAAGAGACGTTCTCGACGTCAACTAGCAAGAAGAGAAGGCACGGAAGGTAGAGAAGGCGTAGTTAATCAGCCGTCCTCGGAAGAGAAGATGGAAGCTATTGATTATCTAATACGGAAGGAGCAGGAAAAATATTATGGGAAGGAACTCGATTGTATCGAGAAGAGAAGGTTTTTATCGGATAAGAGCAGGATAGAGTCGCTGAAACCGATTCTAGATAATAAAAAGATTTTGAGAGTTGGAGGAAGGTTGAGTAGAGCAGAGATGGAATATGAGAGAAGGCATCCAGCAATCATACCGAATGGTTCTCGATTAGCTTGGTTAATCATGGACAGTGCTCACAGAGCAACAAAGCACGGTGCTGTACAAGTCATGATGCAGTACATACGAGAGAAGTTCTGGATTCCGAAGGTACGAAGTGAGCTACGAAATTACGTTCACAAATGTTTGGTCTGCGTAAGACATAATCATCGATTCGAAATGCAATTAATGGCTGATTTGCCAACGGAAAGAGTAACTCCTGGGAAGGCTTTTCTACACACAGGAGTTGATTATGCAGGTCTTTTTGAAATCAAAATGATCGACAGAGCAGGTGAGCAAATAATAAGACAAAAGTGTTGGGTTTCCGTCTTTGTTTGTCTCAAAACTAGAGCAGTGCATATTGATCTGGTATCAAACCTTACATCAATTGCATTTATTGCTTGTTACGAAAGATTTATAGCGCGAAGGGGAAGGTGCGAAAGATTATACAGTGACAATGGTACAGCCTTTGTCGGAGCAGCGAAAGAACTACTGAAGGCGAAAGAACGATGGTTAACGAAGGAAACTTTCGAACACTTGTGTTTGAAAGGGACGGAGTGGAGATTTATGGCCCCTGCTGCGCCACATCAAGGTGGCATTTACGAAGCAGCGGTCAAGTCCATGAAGTATCATTTGACAAGGATAGTAGGAGCGAAGGTTTTAGTCTATGAGCAGTTTTTGACCTTGCTTACTGGCATAGAAGCGATTTTAAATTCACGGCCGTTGCATCCACTAAATGATGACCCAGATGACCTACAGGCGTTAACGCCGGGACATTTCCTTTTGGGCGAGCCTCTTGTGCTACCGATACCGTTTGTTACTAACAAACTACCAAACACGAAGGGCATAAGATTATGGAGAGAACGGAAGGCAATGTTATCACATTTTTGGGCGAGATGGCAGGAAGAGTATCTTTCTACCCTATATGAAAAAAAGAAATGGCGTAGGGAGAAGTACGGATTGAAGGAAGGGCAGTTATGCATAATAAAGAGCGAAAACTTTCCGCCGACATCATGGGCGATGGGGCGAATATCGAAACTCATACCAAGCAAGGTTGGACTGGTACGAAGCGTGGTCATACAGACGGCAACCAATCAACTTACCAGACCGGTACAGAAGAGCTGCATACTACCGATGGAAGAGCTGGAGTAATGTATTATTATTGTTGAAATAGTAGTTAGTATGATATAATTTGAGAAGGTAATTAAATAAAATGCGAAAGGGTGGAAAACCGTAGGTTTTCGCCGGGACTGTATCGGATTGCATGAGTTCTGGCAACTCTGCATCCTATGTTTTCCTATGTGAGTGGGTTAAATAATATATATATAACTTAACGAAAGAGAGAGTTTGTTCTGCGAACAACTCTAACGAAAGTTTGTTAGTTAGTTCTTTAGAAGATCTCGAGCTGGACGGAATAAAATATTCATAGTGGTTTTTTTATATAATTTTTCCACTTTAAAAATTGTTGTGTTTTTATTTCTTATATTTTTAATAATGGTTTTACAGTCCGCTGCGCTCCTATACACATTATTTATTCTTTAATTTTCCGACGCGTAAAGAAAATTTAATTTTTTTTTTTTTTTTGTTAAAAAGTTTTTGTTATGTTCAGACGACAATTCTGGTCGATGATGTAATGTGAAAGTTTTTCGAAAATAGGTTCAGGTATTAGCTAACAGCTTTTTTGTTACTAGCTTCTCGAAATAAAGCAATTGTCGATAATGCAGCGTAAGCACGTAAAGAAAACCATATGTTTTGAAGTTTAGAGTAGTCTCTGATAAGCTAGCGGCAGAACATGTACTAAAATGTATTCACCGGTAGGTAGATGAGACAGATATCGTGTTTTGCAAAATCCAAGATGAAAAGATCAGCTCTTTGACGATTGCTCGCTTATCCGACGATTTTCCACAGATTTGTTCGAGGTGCAGAAAACCAACTAGATAAAGAAAGAAAATAGGATTTTTCTGTAGTATCATCAATTGGTTTTGCTTCGTTTATGCAGAACATATAGCTACTCATAAAAATTGCACTCACCAGGGGATATGAGACAAAAGCAAAATATGGTTTGCAGTTAAGATTAAGGAAGTGAGACCGAAGATTAATGAAGACAAAAAAAAAAATTTAAAATAAACACAACTTGCAGTAGATTGAGTGTTAAATGATAATTCGTTTTTGAGGATTATTGAATAAATTAAATAAAAAAAAACACTCGTATTTATAAAATAATGAAACGAAATTATGTATTTGATGATAAAAGCAAAATTTAAGGTTGAAGGCAAAACCTTTCACTTGAAATCTAATTAAAATTCGCGGAGCCAAAAATTAAGCGGGCAGATAGAATGAACCAGGGCTGTTGTTGGCGTTGGTAGTGTTGTTTTTGTTGTTGTAAGTGTTATTGGCGATGTCCGTTCTTTCGGTTTTGCTGTTTTTTTTTTGGTGTTGTTGGTGTCTTTGGTTTTGCTGGTGTTGTTCATGTCCTTGGTGTTGTGGGTTTTGAAGGTGTTGTTGGTATTTTTGATGCTGTTATTGATGTAGGAGGTGCTGATGATGTTGGTAGGGTTGATGGTGTTGGTGGTGTTGGTGGTGTTGTTGCTTAAATGTTTTGATTTAATAATAACACAAAATAGGTATATGTTCAAAACGGATGTAGGTTCATTTTAAGAAAACTATGTACCTGTACCTACTCATAATAATTTGTGTCATTAAAATTTCATGGGGTCCCCAACCCAAACCAACACAAAACTATATACATACATAGCTCCGTAAAACAACGGCCGCATCAACAAAGACATGCTATTACTATGAAAATCTTAAGGAACTCAAGTAAAAAGAACCAAAATATTCAATCCGGTATTTTGTAACCCCTTTGTTGATTTTCTGTTTAAATCCAATTTTTATAGTAAAGTAGCTGACCCGGCGAACTCCGTACCGCCTTTTTTAAAATTTTTGAAATTGCTGAATTCTATGTTTTACTATCTATGCACGCTAAGCTTCACTATCACAGTAATAATAAATTAAAATCAGTTGTATATTTTGATGCGTTTGATGTATAGAAAGTGATAAACCTGTCAAAACAAAGAAGTTATTCAGCCCTTCTGATCTGGGTACAATTTACAAAGCGTTTATACGCCCTAAACTCGAGCACATGCTCGAAAAAAGCGTTATAGTTGATAGTGGAGAAAAGGATTATGGATGGAAAAATTACCGCTTCTTTTACAAAAACGCTCACTCTATTTAGCCAGCTGCGTTCCTCCCCTTAAACGATTCCCCCGTAATACTCGTCTTGCTAGAAATTCTTATCAGTGTACACTTGATCCCGATCTTGGACTAACCCTGAAATATTCGAATTCCTTCTTCAGCCGAAAAATTTATTTTTATCAAAATCTCAAGCCCCAAGACCACTGTCACACGTTAGACCAAGTTTGTGCGACCCAGTTGTTCATTTTATTTTTCCATCTGGAGAGAAAACAAAATAGTGCCGATAGTTTGCCGACGCTCGAACACGCAACTAACATCTCTCCAGGAGAAAAACACAAACTTCGTAACGCCTCCCGCCTAAAAATTTGTTTTCCTGTTTCAATACAAATTCAAAAAAAAAACTACCCGGCATGCGTTTCAATGCTAACACAAAGAGATTGTTTGGTTGAATATTCTGCTTATTACAGTGCTTTTTGATGCACAATGTAAAAGGCAATAAGCCTCGCGGCGTATTGCCTCTTCCTGTATATAAACAAAACACTAAAATTGATTTGATCGTACAAATATATAACTTTAATTCATTGTCGAAAATACTTTAATTTTTCCCTATTCGCCCACTTTTCCAAAATTTTTAAGGTGCATTGCAATCCAATAAAGTAACTAAATCAAATTTAATTTTCATTATGCTAAAACTGTGCATTCAAATTGTTAGCAATTCTGAAGATTTGTGACAAAATGCACCAAAAATGTATTTCTGACAAACTACTTCACCGATGTTTGACCGATCTTCATAGAAACCTTCGCAGACATCCTCAAAATATCCTTCCAAAAGATTTGTTTTTAATTTGACAAAATGCACTTAAAATGCATTCATGGCAAACCGATTTTTTAAAATTTTCTTTTGTACAAACCTTCTACTGCCAATAACAAAACCACAAAATAAAGAATTATCCACTTTGGCCGAGTCGTTCGAAAGTTATGGGGGAACATACATTTTTGCGATCCATTTTTATATATATAGATTCCTTTTGCAAAATTAATGATTTCGTCGAAGCTACCTTTTTCAAAATTCAGGTAGTTACATTGTTAAGTACAAGTTTTGTTCATAAATATTCAATGCCCTATTCAATTTGATATTAAGTGATTTTAAGTCTTTAAGTTTTCCTAAAAATCAAAAATAACAAAAACTACTTCTGCTTGTTTTTAGTTTTATAAACATCAAAATACTTGTACCTATAGTCATGTTGAAACTGTGACACTTAAATATGTAAAAATTTATAATGTTTCGAGGTTACTATATCTAACGGTATAGCCATGCTTATTCAGCTTTTTTATCTCACACACACACTCCCAACCCACGATGATATCGAAGGCAAACAAAATGGTATAGGAGTTCTGTCTGTCTGAGTGGCTGTCTGTTTGTGTCTATAGACACCTATACAGCCCAAACGGTTTAGCCGAATTGCTTTTTTAGTATATTGTATAGAGGGGAAATTGAAACTTTATTTTAGCTCAAATAATATTTTAGCTTGTAATAAAACCACGAACCCCATCGTTTTTGTTCAACAGCAGCAGACGGTGAGACACTCATACACGATTTTGCTATAAGAGTAAAAGCATGATAAGGAACAAAAATTATTAATGGTAAATTTTTTTTAGGTAGTTGCATGTTTTATGCTGAAAACAGATGTGCATTCAGAATGCACGCGTGACTGCATGCATCAACGCACCTAAAACAGAAGTGCATACTCTTCGAAATATTTGATGCCTACTTCTGTCAAAAATATTTTATTCTTTGTCTATTCGTACGCACTAGTGTTACCAGCTTCAAAAAAGGTACGCTAATGTGAATAGCCATCTTTTGCGAATAAACTTTTTTTTCGTAGTCAGTCCCCATTATGCAATATTGTTACTTCTCTTAAGTTGTCTGGATAGCACCCTACTCAACAGTTTTTCAATTCAAAAAAATTTAACCGCGTCGACTTTGTCGAAACTGGTGTAATTTAAGACACTCATGCGTGCGGATACATGCTGTCTTTGTTTTAAGAAGGACAGGTACTGTCAAAATAAGTGATGCCAGATAGGAATTATTTGCAGTTTTTTCGTTTGTTGTTGTGGCTGCAATGAAACTAGGCATCCAATTTAGGAATAGAGACATCGTGCATTTACTGCAACCCCTGCATATTTTTGGTGGGGATGTCCCATAAGAGCCTGTGTAAATTATTTTGACTGCACAGAAAATTATGCACATCTGTTTTGACCATTAATGTTTGCTGTAGTACGTTCGTTTAATGGATTTATGTAGCAATTGTCAACAATGTTTTACTTTTGACGTTCGTAAATTCCGAAATTCCGATAAAGTGTAACATTCGCGTCGTTGCACCATAAAGTTACATTCTGTAATAATATCCAACTCATCTCCAAGAGATGAGTTGAGAATGTTGATCTGTCTAGAGCGAGAAAAATAAAATGCACGACTGAGTCGCACGAACTTGCTCTAATGAGTGACAGTGGTTTATGGGCTTGAGATTTTGATAAAAATAAAATTTTCAAAATTGTTAAATAAATACTTAAACTAATTTGAGCTGAAAAAAAAGTACGCCATTTTATTTCTTGGATAAATTTGAATTTATAAGAATAAATTTAGAAAAATCTGTGGAGCGGTTTTTGAGAAAAAAAGTTTTTTTTGAAAAACTTTTTGAAAAAATTTTTCAAAAAAAAATCAAAAACGCCAGTTCATAGGTATTCAGCAAATACATTTATTCAAAATTTTTAAAAAAAAATTTACAAAGCACTTTTCAAAATATTAATTTTTTAAATTTTTTTTTTTTTAAATGCTTTTAAAAATACAAAAAAATATTTTTCAAAAATATTGGTATGCAATACAAATTGGGCTACCTACAGCTATATGTGTGTGAAATTTCGAAAGAATCGGTTGAGTCGTTTTCGAGATAGTCGAAAGCAAAAAAAACGGTCCTATGGAAAGTACCGTTCTTAGCCATTTTTTAAAACTTTTTGTCAGCCATATGATTGGTCGTACCTTAAAAGCAACACTGATTTTTTTAATTAAAAATCGTTAGAGCCGTTTTTGAGAAAAATAAGCTTTAAGATAACGGTTGTATGGCAGGTACCGTTATTTTAAAAAAAAAAATTTCAATTTCCTCTCTGTACAATACCTAAAAAAGTCTATATACCAAGTTTGAAGCAATTCGGCCCACCCGTTTTGCTGTAGGTCTACATACAGACAGACAGACAGACAGACATACAGACGGACAGAATTCTTAGACCATCTTTTTTCGTCTTCGCTATCATCGTAATGTCATGTTTGATTGTTATCTCAAAACTTTTTTTTTCGACGAATGCATAACTTGCCTTATAGTACCTATAATCGCAAGTAAAAAGAAAAGAAGAGAAAGTGAATAGGTGTTTATAAAGTGAAATAGTTTTTTAGTTGCGAGAGATTTTAATTTTTTATAGCTTATTTGATAAAATAAAAAGTGTTCGATTTTTCAGTCAGTTTTTTTTTATGTTATTTTTATAAAAAACAAACTAGATTTTTGTTTTTTATGCTATAATAACTGCACTTATCGCTCGCTAGAAACTCATTTGTGATTTTAAATATTTATATACACGGGACCTTCACAGTGCTTCGCCACGCTCTGCTCCAATTAAAAGTCGCAAAAGCCTCTATGGCACCAAATTCTTTCGTGAATATTCCCAAACCATTCCCGATGTTGACACCTGCAGTGCTCTATCAGCAAGTGCAAATGTTGAGGACGGAACGTGCCGAACGATGGGAGGAGAAAAAAGTAGTGATGAATCGACTAATCGAGGAGTCAAGGGAAGCGCGGGAAGCGCATAGAGAACTCATGCTAAAAATTCTTGGAAAGTTGTGAATTTAAAAGTAAGTATTATGTTGTCTTTAAATGTTAAAGTAATGTATCAAATTGTGTAAATTATGGTAATTTATTAATAATTCACTTTCTTTTGTACAAAATAAAAAATTATATATGTAAGTTGTAAGTGTATAAAACGAATATTTATTCAAATCATCTGTCTGCACAACATATTTTTTTTGAGATTCCATCTCTGACTCCATCTTCAAAATCCATCGGATCCTGCTCAAAATCAACCATGCTGACTGTCGCACGACCTTCTTCAATGAACTCCACTCTTCTCGGCTCATTTAAGTTGAGGAACACATTATGGAGCACACAGCATGCCAGAATTGTCTAAGGTGTCCAATCGGTTCGATTCATGTCTAGGTTTTTTAAACGAAGATACCTTCCAAACAGCAATGCAAAACTATTTTCAACAATAACCCTTACAGACGCATGATTTTTTTTGAAAATAGTTTGTTGGTTTGTAAGATTTCGCCTTCGCATGTACGGTGGGATGCACCACCTTAAACATGGGTAGGCTTTGTTTCCCCGTTGGGAAAGTAATCCCATTCATTTTGTTGAGCATTTATGAACAAGTCACTGTTTTTAAATACCCTTATATCCGGATCAGAGCTTGGGCAGCCAGTATAGCAATCCAAATACCTCATTCCAAAATCACAAATGCACTGTAGGTACATAGAGGTGAAGTTTTGTCTGTTTGTGTAGGCTCTGCATTGTGACTTCGGCGCTTTTATTTGGACATATGTACCATCAATTACTCCAATCAAGTCATTAAATGAAGACTTTGATGCAAAATTGGATTTAATGGCAACAAGCTCTTCGCCAGACGGCCACTTTATGTGTTTGCATGCGATTTCAGTGAGCGCATTGACTATCCGGACAAAACACATAGACAAACTGCTTTTTGTTAGGTCAAATCGTCCGCCAACTGATCTTAAAAATAAAGGATTTGGTTAGTACATTAAGAGACAAATAAATATGTATATGCAAATAACCTATATGAATCAGGTGTTGCCAAAAGCCAAATAACAGCAAGAAGTTGTCTGTTAATTTTTATTTGCTTTCGTTCAAGCCGGTCTTCCCTATAAACTTCTGAGACATCCCGTAAAATAACTTCAAAGGCCTCTCTCGTAAGACGAAAATGTTCGTGGAATTGCTGCGCATCAGCAACAACCGATTCCACATAGTTTTTAATTCTTACTAGTTTCCTGCGGTCTAGGAACTAGAGAGATCGAAGCTAGCTGCTCACCATCCAATCCTGATGATGAAGATTCTTCTTCTGAGTCCAAGTCCAACATGTCTTCCAATAAAATACCCACCATTCTGAATTCATTTTCAAAGCTTTAGCCTAATACTTAGATCACGCTAAACTAAATTTTATGTCTACAAAAATTGTTCTACGCGCTTATTGTTGCATTTAATTGCAAGCATTATGTGTGAAAGTGTAATGGTCCTGCAGTCAGCAAAGAAATAATGAAAGCTAACAATGTATTCTGCCAAATAAACTTTGGCTTTTCTGCTTAAGCCAGTACAAACGGGGATCACGCTAAACTAAATTTTATGTCTACAAGAAATGTTCTACGCGCTTATTGTTGCAAGCATTATGTGTGAAAGTGTAATGGTCTTGCAGTCAGCAAAGAAATAATGAAAGTTAACAATGTATTCTGCCAAATAAACTTTGGCTTTTCTGCTTAAGCCAGTACAAACGGGGTGAAAAACTTTACCACAAATACCTTCACAAGTAACCCACTCGTTTGTCTTTTCGTTAAGGCTACAGTCTTCATTTCCACAATGAGGTACTTTATCCATCATATATTCTTTAATTTTCCGGCGCGTAAAGAAAATTTAATTTTTTTATTTTTTTTTTTAAAGTTTTTGTTATGTTCAGACGACAACGCTGGTCGATGATGTAATGTAAAAGTTATTCGAAAATAGGTTCAGGTACTAGCTAACAGCTGGTTTGTTACTAGCTTTTCGAAATAAAGCAATTGTCGATAATGCAGTGTTAGCATGTAAAGAAAAACATATGTTTTGAAGTTTAGAGTAGTCTCTGATAAGCTAGCGGCAGAACATGTACTAAAATGTACTCACCGGTAGGTAGATGAGACAGATATCGTGTTTTGCAAAATCCAAGATGAAAAGATCAGCTCTTTGACGATTGTTCGCTTATCCGACGGTTTTCCACATATTTTTTTTCGAGGTGCAGAGAACCCAGTAGATAAAGAAAGAAAATAGGATTTTTCTGTAGTATCTATCATCAATTGGTTTTGCTTCGTTTATGCAGAACCTATACTCATAAAAATTGCACTCACCAGGAGAGATGAGACAAAAGCAAAATATGGTTTGAGGAAGTGAGACCGAAGATTAATGAAGAGAAACAAAAATAAAATAAAAATAACAACTTGCAGTAGATTGAGTGTTAAATGATAATTGGTTTTTGAGGATTATTGAATAAATTAAATAAAGAAAAACCCTCGTATTTATAAAATAATGAAACAAAATTATTTATTTTATGATAAAAGCAAAATTTAAGATTGAAGGCAAAACCTTTCACTTGAAATCTAATTAAAATTCGTGGAGCCAAAAATTAAGCGGGCATATAGAATGAACCAGGGCTGTTGTTGGCGTTGGTAGTGTTGTTTTTGTTGTTGTTAGTGTTATTGGCGATGTCCGTTCTTTCGGTTTTGCTGTTTTTTTTTGGTGTTTTTGGTGTCTTTGGTTTTGCTGGTGTTGTTCATGTCCTTGGTGTTGTGGGTTTTGAAGGTGTTGTTGGTATTTTTGATGTTGTTATTGATGTTGGAGGGTTGATGGTGTTGGTGGTGTTGTTGCTTAAATGTTTTCATTTAATAATAACACAAAATAGGTATATGTGTAAAACGGATGAAGGTTCATTTTAAGAAAACTATGTACCTGTACCTACCATAATCATTTGTGTCATTAAAATTTCATGGGGTCCCCAACCCAAACCAACACAAAACTATATACATACATAGGTTCGTAAAACAACGGCCGCATCAAAAAATCACTATTAAAATCTTAAGGAACTCAAGTAAAAAGAACACAAATATTCAATCCGGTATTTTGTAAGCCCTTTGTTGATTTTCTGTTTAAGTCCAATTTTTATAGCTAATACCTTTTGCAAAATTAATGATTTTGTCCAAGCTACCTTTTTCAAAATTCAGGTAGTTATATTGATAAGTACTAGTTTTGTTTATAAATATTTAATGCCCTATTCAATTTGATATTAAGTGATTTTAAGTCTTTAAGTTTTCCTTAAAATCAAAAATAACAAAAACTACTTCTGCTTGTTTTTAGTTTTATAAACATCAAAATACTTGTACCTACAGTCATGTTGAAACTGTGACACTTAAATATGTAAAAATTTATATTGTTTCAAGGTTACTATTTCTAACGGTATAGCCATGCTTATTCTGCTTTTTTATTTCACACACACACTCCCAAACCACGACGATAGCGAAGGCAAACAAAATGTTATAGGTATTCTGTCTCTGTGTGTCTGTCTGTCTGTGTCTATAGACACCTATACAGCCCAAACGGTTTAGCCAAATTGCTTTTTTAGGTATTGTATAGAAGGGAAATTGAAACTTTATTTTAACTCAAACAATAACCGTTACGTTAAAGCTTATTTTCCTCAAAAACAGCTAAAACAATATAAATTTTTAAAAAAATCAGTGTAGCGTTTTAGCATTGAATAAATAGAAACATAGAATGGGACAGTGGGTTTTTCGGCCGCTATGATCGAGCTATAGCTCTAAAGTCGCTGAAATTGAGGATCGTGTCTGAAATTAAAACAACGTGAGGATCGTGTCTTCGATAAAAAAAATATCCTTAAAATTTCCTCAATCATAAAAAGAGGATATTTTTTCTTGTAATAAAACCATGAACCCCTTTTTTGTTCAACAGCAGCAGACGGTGAGACTCTTATACACGATGTTTTCTGTAGTACGTTCGTTTAATGGATTTATGTAACAATTGTCAACAATGTTTTACTTTTGACGTTCGTAAATTCCGAAATTCCGATAAAGTGTAACATTCGCGTCGTTGCACCATAAAGTTACATTCTGTTATAATATCCAACTCATCTCCAAGAGATGAGTTGGGAATGTTGATCTGTCAAAAGCGAGAAAAAAAAAGAAAAGAAGAGAAAGGGAAAATGTTTTTATAAAGTGAAATAGTTTTTTAGTTGCGAGAGATTTTAATTTTGTATTGCTTATTTGATAAAATAAAAAGTGTGCGATTTTTTCAGTCATTTTTTTTTTTATTTTATTTTTATAAAAAAACAAACTAGATTTTTGTTTTTTATGCTAAGTTAACAGCACGTAAAACCATTGGATCGTAACGGCATAGTCGCCAAAAAGGCACGATCCCAATCACCATAAAAATGCAGCCGGATTGCAGACGCCGACTCAAACACAGAACATGCACCGAGATGCATGAGAACAACATGACTCATCGTACTCCAGCCTCAACAAAGAAGATGCCAATACGATGACATCATCTTCCCCCACCATTCCACCATGAGTATTGGTAGGTAATATTAAGACATAGATTTTCATAATTAGTCAGTCTTAACTGAGCATTATAAGTCAGACGTAAGCTGCCCTTAAGGCCATAGTCTTAAAAGAATAATAAATAAAGTTTTTTAAAATAAACTACATGTTAGTATAAATTTAATTGGCGACCGTGACAGGACAACCAAATCTTTGAATAACCAGAAAAAAATAAAGTATGGTAAAGATTTTGAGTTGTAGTTGGCACAACTGAATTTAAAAAAAAAATAACAGAAAGTGAAAAGTATGTTTCTAAAATTTATTCATTGCGGAAAAATCTAAACAAATAAGTATCCTTCAAAGAAAGGAGAAATAATAAAAAACTCAATGGCAAGGAACAAGAAAATGTTGATTTGTCGAAATTTATATTTTTATAATTAAAAGACAATGCTTATCAAGGTTCCTGGTCCAAGGTGTGGTGTATGCTGCTCTCACGATCCAAATGACCGAGTGCAATCTCGATCGATATCAATTAAGCTGTGAAACGTTCTTGCCAATGAGTGTATATTCTCTTAAACATGGCATTGTTGTTGAAGAGGATATGCAAATATTTGTGATGATAGTTAAGAGTTACATATAAGCACACAACACCTTTGGGCCATTAAGTAAACCAAATGTTTAAAGATCAAAGTGATTGATAACACCCAATACAACAAAATCTTGAGGTGCGAAAGAAAGTTCAAAGTGAAAACAATGAGAACTATGAGATACGTTAAGAGAAAATTCAAGCATAAATATTATAATAAGGTTACTGAACAATATAAGAGCTTAGGAATTAAGTCATGATTTTGATTAACAAAGCAAAATGTATGAACAAAAGCACAGAACGATTTAAAATGAATATACATATATAGAAGTTTGAATAGGAGCTAAATAAATTATCAACAGTAATAGTTAATTTAATAATGAATGCAAAAATTTTATATGTTGTGTTGAGTCTCGAACATCCCGGCCCCCCTGGAACCAGTTTCAGAGCAAGTTTTGATATTGGACGCAGAAAGGTTCCTGCTGGTGTTTTTACCGTAACAACTCGTACATGTTGATCTGCACCCGGGTTGACAGAAACAATTCTGCCCAAAATCCATTTTGTTGGTGGTAAATTGGGTTCTTTTATCACCACTAAGTCTCCAGGTTTGAAATTGGTTGTAGGTTTTTGCCACTTCGGTCGTTCTTGCAGCGTTGTAAGGTATTCTGTGTGCCATCTCTTCCAGAATCCCTGAACCAAGTTCTGAATATGGGTCCAATGTGATAGACGGTTGATTGGAGTGTCTAAGACGCTTGGCTCTGGGACAGCTGTCAGTGGTTGACCTATAAGAAAGTGACCTGGGGTTAGCGGGTTTAAATCACAATCGGACATTGAACACATAGGACGAGAATTAAGAATAGCTTCTACTTGGGTTAAAAAAGTATTAAGTTCTTCATATGTTAGAATAGTATTGCCGATAACACGGCCATGGCTGCGATAAAGGCATCAGTTTTAAGGTCACTCACAAGCTCCAGGTGAACAGCCTTTGTACACATGCAAACAAACAGGGCAATGTATGCTTTCGAAGTCTTAGAATTGCGACAGCGGGACAATTTCATTGTTATTGGGCCAGCGTAATCACATCCTGTGTTTGTGAATGGACGACTCGGTTGGATGCGATAAGATGGGAGGTCTCCCATTATCTGTTGACTGGTCAGTTTTCTCTGCATAAAGCATGTCTTGCAACTGTGGATGATTTTTCGAATGAGGTTTCTGCTGCCCATTATCCAATATTCCTGTCGGACGAAAGCAAACGTTTCGGATATTCCAGCATGTAATGATGAGTCTGGAAATTGGATTAGTTTTAGGTAAAATGATAGGATGCTTTATGCTGTAAGATACGCAAGCATGTTTTATTCGTCCACCGATGCGAAGCAACCCATCGTTGTCCAGAAAGGCTAAATACCTTAAGAGCTTTGATTTCGTAGGAAGTTGATTGGTTGAGCTTAGATGATGGATGTCGTTTTCGAAAGAATTCTGCTGGATAAATTTTAAAATGGCGATTTTTGCTTTACGAATTTCCTCGAATTTAAGACCAGAAGTAACTCGAACAGAATTAGATGGTTTTGAATTGGAAGCGAACCATAAGACGTAAGCAGAAATTCTAAGCAACCGATGCCATGACGAATTCTTCACAATCAGGTCGTCGAAGACATGCCCATCAAAGGACGTGATTAGTACATGCCTTACGAGCGACTTCTCCTCCAATTTTACCAATTTTGGATCGGGTAATTTTGTATTAACATTAGATTTTGGCCAATGTTCATCAGATTGAACAAGCCAACTTGGACCGGACCACCAAAGAGAGTGCTTAAAAAGAAACGATGGTGGAACGCCACGAGAAGCACAATCTGCTGGATTCGATTCTGAAGGAACATAACGCCATGAGCTTCGAGGTAAAGTCTCCAAAATTGTAGCCGTTCTGTTCGCAACGAAAGTTGTCCAGCGACGAGGGGGTGACGAGAGCCAATGTTACACTATTTCCGAATCACACCACGCAAATGTTGTACTTATTTTGGCATTTACCGACAATCGCACCAAAGTTATTAAACGAACTAATAACAACGCACCACAAAGTTCAAGTCGTGGAATGGAGACCGGTTTAATGGGGGCTACTTTTGTTTTCGCTGCAACGATTGTTACGTTTATTGTACCGTCGGATGTTTTCGAAATTGCATAAACTACAGCAGAGTAGGCAAGCACTGACGCATCCGAGAAGCCATGTAGTTCAATTAGATCGTCGGATAAGAACATATTCCGCGGTACACGAATTTTTCCAAAACACGATAATTGGTTGCGATTGTTACGTTTATTGTACCGTCGGATGTTTTCGAAATTGCATAAACTACAGCAGAGTAGGCAAGCACCGACGCATCCGAGAAGCCATGTAGTTCAATTAAATCGTCGGATAAGAACATATTCCGCGGTACACGAATTTTTCCAAAACACGATAATTGGTTGCGATAGTCTTTCCATTCATCAGATAATTCAGACGGAAGGGGATCATCCCAACCTAGTTTCAACTCAGAAGACCAAAGCTTCTGAAACATTATTTTAAACAGAATAATTGAAGGAGCAAGAAGTCCGAGTGGGTCAAAAATACGTGCTATTTCGGATAGTAAATTCCTTCTCGTGAGCACGGGAGTGGAATCAGGCAGAGCAATGCGATAAGAAAATATGTCAGCGGATGGATTCCAATACATTCCTAACACTTTTATTAGGGACTGTGAATGTTCAGGGTCAAAAAATGAATATTCGCAATCTTCTGGTTTTTGTTGAGCAAGTAACGTCCAACAATTTGAACTCCATTTTCGAAGTTCTAGACCGGCTTCAGACAATAACGCGATTAGTTCAGATTGAAGTTCTAACAAACTTTCGATTGAGTTTGCCCCTGTCATAATATCGTCCACGTATACATCGTTAAGCAAGACCCGAGCAGCATTTTGATATTTGGATTTGTAATCATCGGCAATTTGTTGCAAAACCCGAACCGATAAGAACGGAGCTGATGCGGTACCATACGTGACTGTTTTTAAACGATAGTGTTGAATCTCATCACTCGGAGATTGACGCCAAACGATTCGTTGATAGTCTGAGTCATTATCGGAAATCCAAATTTGTCGGAACATCTTAACTATATCGGCCGTATAAACAAAACGATGTTGCCGAAAACGCAGACACACACCGATAAGATCGCGTTGTATTGGAGGACCGATTAACGATTGGCTATTTAACGAGTTTCCGTTTGAGTCTTTTACCGAGCCATCGAACACAACACGCAGCTTCGTCGTTGAACTGTCTGGTTTGAGTACCGCGTGATGGGGAAGGTAAAAATGATGAAAAGGGTCCTTACTTATTTCATCACGAGGGATCAGTTCCATATGCCCGAGCTCAAGATACTCCCGCATAAACTTTGAGTATTGTTGTTGCAAATCTGAATGTTGCTTAAACCGACGTTCCATCGAAAGCAATCGCGACACCAGCGACTTTAAAGTATTTACGAATATTGGCTTATATGTTTTAAACGGAAGAGACACAACATATTTTCTGTCCAAAGCCCGAGAGAATGTTCGTTGAAAATGGACTTCAGCTGGATCATCAAAAACACTAGGTGATGATTGAGGAGGAACTTCCTCCAGCTCCAAAAAACGCTGTAGAAGAGCATCTACATCAACAATCGAATGTAAATAGGATAATCGAAATTCCTGATTATCTGCTTCCAAAAACTCTCCAGAAACGACCCAACCAAAAGAGGTATTTTGTGCGATAGGTCCTCCTGACGATCCAAGGACTCGTTCTGCCTTCAAAATGGACCAGACCTTGTTTGCTCCAAGAATAATGTCAATGGGACTTGAAATATTGAAGTTAGGATCCGCCAGATCCAACTTCCGAAGATATTCCCAAGTCGACGTATCAAAAGAATTTGAGGGTAAGTTCGACGTTAATTTGCCAAGCACGAATGCATCGAATGACAATTGGGGGGATGCAGTTGTGAGACGACAACGAAGATTTATAGATACACAACCCTTTGTGTGTCCAGCATCTATCGAGGATAATCCCCGAACTGGAATGCGAGCATGAGCCCGTGGAAGACCCAGTCTTTGAGCGCATGACTCCGAAATGAAGGATGATTGTGATCCAGTGTCAAGCAAAACACGCACATCAACAAGCTGATCCCATTTAGTTTTAAGCTTAGGTTGGCAGAATAGTCTGCACGCGAAGGTTAAGCTTAATCGAATGGTTACTAACCAATGGGGCAACAGAAGAAGCAGTTGAAGATGAGGATGAGGAAACTACTGATGTTGAATGCTGATTTAAAGGCGTTTGTACAGCCACTGAAGGAGACATAGTGCTTGGTTCATCCTGATGCACAAGATGATGGTGACGAGCTTTGCAAACGCGACAACGAAACGACGACCGACACGTTTTCAACGAATGACCTGATCGCAGGCAACAAAAACAAATGGAATTATTTTTGGTGAAAAGTCTACGCGAAGGAATGTCTAACCCTTCAAACTTCGAACACTGATACAATTAATGAAAGCCTTTGCACATGGCACATTGTAATTTGGGACCCGAAGATTCAGTTACCAGAGCTCGAATAGGACCCGATTGTTTTCCTCGCGATAGGGTCGTGCGATTGAGGGATTGGCATGCTTCCAATGCATTGCAAAGTTTTTCAAGAAATTCAATGAGTTCATAGATGGAGCTGTCTTCCCGAGACCCGGCTTCTTCTGCCTACGCTTGCTTCGTATCATTGTCAAGCTTATTGAGCAAAAGATATATAAGCCACGGATCACGACTCTTTTTATTTAAAGCACTCAAACCACGAATAACTTCGCCTGCACCGTCGGTGATTTTCCGAAGTGTCTGAGTATTTGAAACGCCTGCGGAAGTAAGGGATACGAACATATGCACAAATGATTGCACAATTTAATTAACACGGTCAAACCGCCTTTCTAACCTATCCCAAGCTTCTGTGTAGTTCGCATCTGATATTTTAATGTGCTGAATTAGATCTGCGGCTGTTCCACTCAAAAGAGATTTCAGATAGTGAAATTTATGGGTCGGCGACAGATTTGGCTTAGTGTCGACCGACCCCAAGAATAAGTCGCGGAAGGAGGGCCAATCCTTGTAGTCACCCGAAAATTTAGGGATTGTAATCGGTGGCAATTGTATTTTGCCCGAAACTTTTTTCGACGAGTCCAGAACCTTCAACAGATCACTTT
The DNA here is from genome assembly GCA_916050605.2 of Platycheirus albimanus. Taxonomy (NCBI): domain Eukaryota; kingdom Metazoa; phylum Arthropoda; class Insecta; order Diptera; family Syrphidae; genus Platycheirus; species Platycheirus albimanus. Next base: position 206,213,044 of record OU696696.1, read on the forward strand.
GTTGGCTAACCACGTGTTCTAGAACCGAGGTATTGTTGTTGGGCTGCTCTGATTTTTCAATCGATTGTCTTTCACGAATTGCTTTTTTAGCCCCGCATGTGCTTCGAAGTATTTAGATTCATATATCCCGAAATCTTTGTAAAAATCTTCCACTTCATCTACCTCAACGAGCTTAAGACACTCGTAGTGAAGCGAAGAGAATTCTCCCCAAGCCTCAACAACCCTACTCAACCGAATTTCAAGTATCTCCAAGGTTGCCTTAGGATCGATCGCGGCTACGTATTCAACTGCACGAGTCAAGCATGCTTTTGCGTTTCCACGCTTTTGCTTCAAAATATTCATATTGTACGCAAAAATAAAAAAAAAAAGATATTCTCTTAAGAATTATTAAATGTTCAAAGAAAAGAACAACGGTGATAATGCTGTCTTATCTGCGGCAAGAAATGTCTTTGCAAGCTATAACACGTGATGTTATAATTGAAAGAATTCCGCTACGAGGGAATTTTGATTGAAACCGTTCGATTAATTTATATTATCCCACCTAAGCACAGTTCATATATATACCCATATGTGAGTTGCACACGAGGTTTTTTTCCTTTTGTCTTTAGCTAAAGTCACAAACGAACGCACAATAATTTTGCAATGTAAAGTAAATATTTTAACGCACAAATTTAATTAATCGCTGGATTCAATTAAGAATTCGGCTAAACGAAGGACCAATATGAAATGGATCAAACCACACAAATTGATAAGTTCAATGGCAAGGAACAAGAAAATGTTGATTTGTCGAAATTTATATTTTTATAATTAAAAGACAATGCTTATCAAGGTTCCTGGCCCAAGGTGTGGTGTATGCTGCTTTCACGATCCAAATGACCGAGTGCAATCTCCATCGATATCAATTAAGCTGTGAACTGTTCTTGCCAATGAGTGCATATTCTCTTAAACATGGCATTGTTGTTGAAGAGGATATGCAAATATTTGTGATGATAGTTAAGAGTCTTACAATTTACATACAAGCACACAACACCTATGGACCATTAAGTAAACCAAATGTTTAAAGATCAAAGTGATTGATAGCACACAATACAACAAAATCTTGAGGTGCGAAAGAAAGTTCAAAGTGAAAACAATGAGAACTATGAGAACATTTGGATACGTTAAGAGAAAATTCAAGCATAAATTTTATAATAAGGTTACTGAACAATATAAGAGCTTAGGAATTAAGTCATGATTTTGATTAACAAAGCAAAATGTATGAACAAAAGCAAAGAACGATTTAAAATGAATATACATATATAGAAGTTTGAATAGGAGCTAAATAAATTATCAACAGTAATAGTTAATTTAATAATGAATGCAAAAATTTTATATGTTGTGTTGAGTCTCGAACAAAAACAAAAAATTATCTTGTGTAGAGGAGAAAAATATATATATATGATTTTTGTTTAATGATTAAAAAACCGGAAAAAAATATATTGCTCTGTTCTCCACCGGAGAACAGAAATAAAAAGACAAGCGGTTTTATTTTAAAAATTGTTTATTAAATCAAACACTCCGAACTTCAGATTCCTTACCTTGGGTAGGGGGAAATCTGAAGTTATGCTAAGACTGATCTACGACTGACTGACTGAAGCAACAAAGTATTTTGAAACTCTTTTTATAACACATAATTGCTGACATGAGAAATCTGTATTGAATGAGAAGAAGCGTTGATGCGCAACTTGGGTGGCAAGAAGTGCTGAATGTACATTTACTGATTAAATTTAAAGTCCAGAGTGTGCTTATCTTTAAGTTGTGGAATTTGTTGGGGCACACAAGAGGGCTCTGATATAACACCTCCCCCCTTAGAGTCTTCTAATGGTATGAAAGTGACCGTTGGAAGATTTACATTATTTATAATTTTCTTATTTTTAATTGTAAGGTAAACATAAATTATTTCGGACACGAATGCATTTTCATTATCAAGTGTTATTTTCCTTGGCTTTTTCATATAAGAAAATACTTTTGTAAGAGCGTTTATAACGTCTACATACGTTTTCGTCTTAATTGGTTCTACTGCAGCAAATTTTGAAAATTTGTCTATACACGAAAGGTATTTCTCGTTTTTATTAACAAACCATATGTCGATATGATAATGATCATTTGGGTTTTTTGGAGTTTCAGTTTTTTCATATGGCAACTTTATTGGATTTCTTTCTGCTTTTGCCATGCATGTTGCACAATTATTTATTATTTTGTAGATTAAGGTTTTAAGGTTTGGTATATAATATTCTCGTTTCAATTCTAAATATAGTTTTTCTATACCGGTATGGTTATGATTTTTATGGGTTTTTAATATTAATTCTCTTGCTTCGTATTCATTTAAGTCTTTCATCATAATCATGCTTCTTTGTAATATTTTATTACTAACTTTATTTTCCTTTTTCCATAAATTTTGGAAGTTATTAAATATTTCGTCATCTTTGACGTATACGCAATTTAACATTGTGGTATCTACTTCCTTTATTATATTAATAAAATCGTCTTCTTTGTATTCTTTTCGTGTGAATATAATTCTTCTTTTTCCAACATGTGGGTAAATAATTTCTTGATGATCATTTTCATTGATTTCAATTATTATTTGTCGGTTAAAGAAATTAACCGCTTTTTCACTAATAGGAATTAGATATGAACTGTCTGATTCAGCACTATGTTGAGTGGCTAGGTCATCCTGTTCTAGCACATTTATTTTAACACGGGAAAGAGCATCAGCTACTCTATTTTCTTTTCCTTGTATATACTGTATTTCAAAGTCATATTCTTCGAGTTTAAATGCTCAATCCTAAGTTCATTCGTGAAAGAATCGTTAATTATTGTGTTAAAAGTTGAGATATTATTGAAGTAATTGATTGTACTTTCATACTCCTCTTCTTCATTTTTGCTGAGAAAAAAGGGTATACTATTACCGTTCAACTCCAATATTTTATTTTTGTAATGGATTACGCCATTATTAGGAATCAAAATATTATTCCCTTTTATTCCGTTGTACTCGGAATTAAATGAGTGAATTTGGAATTCACAATCTTTCACGACTGAAAAAATAAATTTTCCTTTTGGTATTGTAATTTCTTTATTTATAATTATTGGGTTTCCTGCAGTTAATATAGTTAAAGGATTTTCTCTAGTACGAATATATTCTTTTGGAGCGTCCTCTTCTCTAAGAAGGCTACTAGTTGCTCCCGTATCGATTAGCATTCTAAGATTTATTTGTCCTTTTGTTAATTTAATAAAGGGCAATCTGTTTGTTGTTCCGAGGCTGAACGCCGAAAATTTGCATCTGTTTCTACTTTTTCTGCTTTATTTATATAATTAGCTTTAGGTGCGCGTTTATTTTGAGATGATGTTGGATCGATATCCATGGGCTCATATCTTTGGGGATACTGTCTATAATTATTAGGGTTATAATTTTTGTTAAAATTATTGTTATTATAATTATTATTATTTGGTCTTTGATAATTATTTTGATTGTTTGACACGTAAGGTTTTGGTTGCCAATTATTATTATTATTTCTGCTGTTATTGTTATTATTTCTGAAGGGATTATTTGAGTTATAACGTTCTTTTTGAACATTGTTTTTATGTTCTCTAGGTTTTTCTTTTAAATGTTCACTACTTCCTAATTGAGAAGTAAGAAAGCCTGCGCTACTGAGTTCATGGAGAGCTTGTTCCATTGATGTGGGTTTAATTGCATAAAGAATTGTTCTCATATGAACGGGAAGTTTTTCTTTAAAGATTTTTAACGCTGTTTGGGTGTTTCTTGGAATATCTATGAGGTTATTCTCTTGAACACACCTTTGATTTAATAATGATAATGACTTTTGAATGTAATAATAAAATTTTATAACATCCCCCCTAAATTGTGCATTACGCAATTCTTCATATAATTGTGTTGCGTTTTTAAATCCCCCAAAATTTTGAAGAAGCATTTCTTTGATGTCAGACCATTTTGAGAGATGAGTATGTATCTCAATAGCTTGACGGGCCCTACCTACGAATTTACTTTTTAACAAGTTTATACACATTTTTTGACTTTGATTATTATATGTTAATAGGGTTGGAATAATATCATCTACATTTTGTATAAATATAGGAAGGTCTTCTACACGTCCGTCAAAAGATTGTAACTCCTCTATATAATTTATTGGATTTAATTCTAAAACCTTTTTATTGTCATTACCTTGTTCTAATCTTTCAGGTGGGTTTTCAGGTTGTTGTGCCATTAGTTGCTCAATATGTTGCTGTTGAGTAAGTAGTTGTTGTTGTAAGATTGCGTTTCGATTCTGAAGATCTGCTACTTGTGCTGCTTAAATGATGATCGTGTTATCCTCCTCTTCGGAGCTTGAGTTTTCTTCTATAGAATGTTGTTTTTTGTAAGGGTTGAACTTTCGATTTTTCCTCAGTACTTCTTTTATTTTCTTCATATGTATTTTCGAACTCGTTGGGGCTTTCGACTCTGATAATTATGCCACTTTTTTGTTGGGTTTAATATCCACACATAAATTTCAAAATTGTTCACTAGATTTTTTTTTCTTTCTCTAGTCTTTTAGGTACTCAAACAATTTTCCTTTTTTTTAAACTATTTAGTTTTGGCTTTTCTTTTTGTATTATTTTTTTTTCTTTTTATGTTATATGCTGTTATTCACTTTAACTTTTCGTTCCTGTACTTTTGTTTTAATTTTTTTTTCTTTTTTTTCACTTTTTACATTACTTCTTCGTTTAAAAAATTTCTTTTAATTTTATTTTTCTTCACTCCTTAACTCGTTCTTCACATGAAATTATTCCCTCTCTATGAGGCTTCGTAGCATTAACCATTTGCGTTGGGGATGGCTACTTAATAATTTCTCCTTAAAAGGTTTCCGATATTTGTTCGAATTTTTTTGGATTCGTTATTGAATTAGTTAAGTGAAACTCTCGATATTCGTTCGAAAATTATACACTTTTCACGTTTCAATATTATTTATTTGATTGTGGAATGCACCGATATTTGTTAGGGGTTTATTACACTCAAAGAAATTTTATGATCGCGTAGAATATTTTGTTTTGCGGTTCGATCACTAGATTACCATGTCTCTTATAATTTTCACTTATATATCTGACTGGAATCCTACCGACTGCGCCATTTTTGTTTAATGATTAAAAAACCGGAAAAAAATATATTGCTCTGTTCTCCACCGGAGAACAGAAATAAAAAGACAAGCGGTTTTATTTTAAAAATTGTTTATTAAATCGAACACTCCGAACTTCAGATTCCTTACCTTGGGTAGGGGGAAATCTGAAGTTATGCTAAGACTGATCTACGACTGACTGACTGAAGCAACAAAGTATTTTGAAACTCTTTTTATAATACATAATTGCTGACATGAGAAATCTGTATTGAATGAGAAGAAGCGTTGATGCGCAACTTGGGTGGCAAGAAGTGCTGAATGTACATTTACTGATTAAATTTAAAGTCCAGAGTGGGCTTATCTTTAAGTTGTGGAATTTATTGGGGCACACAAGAGGGCTCTGATATAACATATGTTTCTAAAATTTATTCATTGCGGAAAAATCTAAACAAATAAGTATCCTTCAAAGAAAGGAGAAATAATTAAAAACAAAAAGTATCTTGTGTAGAGGAGAAAAATGTATAAGTACCGAAGAGAAAAACGGGAAAAAAATAAAAAATAATAATAATAAAAATAAGATAAAATAAGTGTGTTCTCAAATAAAATAGTGGAAATGAATAACGATAATTCCACAAGTGAGAAAAAAGGTGAAATAAAAAATAAAAAATATCTGCTTGATAAAGTAGAAAAAATCAAGGAAGTGTTTAAGTTGGCTGATGAAGATAGAGCCAATACCAATTTGCGTCATTAGTGTGTAAAAAAAATAAAAAAAAACGTTTAACAGAAAAATAAGATTCCAAAAATTTTTCAAACACAAATCTTAAATACAAACGTTAAAAAAAAATATATAAGAATTAAAGGTTTCTATCTAGCCAATAAAATAGATAAATAGTAAAAAAAAGTATTAATATAAAAGACTATTAAAGGGCAACAACGTAAAGGTAAAACTTGAAACAAAGTTTTTACTGTTGTATGCTCCAAGAAATTAACAAATCAGTGGATCATTCAACGATAGAATCAGCACCATCATCAGTACTAACATCAGCAGCAAAATTTTATAGTAAGAATATTTAAAGTATTGTACATTTATTTATATCAAAATCAACCATGCTGACTGTGGCACAACCTTCTTCAATGAACTCCACTCTTCTCGGCTCATTAAAGTTGAGGCACACATTATGGAGCACATAGCATGCCAGAATTGTCTAAGGTATCCAATCGGTTCGATTCATGTCTAGGTTTTTTAAACGAAGAAACCTTCCAAGCAGCAATGCAAAACTATTTTCAACAATAACCCTTACAGACGCATGATTTTTGTTGAAAATAGTTTGTTGGTTTGTAAGATTTTGCCTTCGCATGTACGTTGGGATACACCAGCTTAAACATGGGTAGGCTTTGTCACCCAATATATTATATTCCCCGTTGGGAAAGTAATCCCATTCATTTTGTTGAGCATTTATGAACAAGTCACTGTTTTTAAATACCCTTATATCCGGAACAGAGCTTGGGCAGCCAGTATAGCAATCTAAATACCTTATTCCAAAATCACAAATGCACTGTAGGTACATAGAGGTGAAGTTTTGTCTGTTTGTGTAGGCTCTGCATTGTGACTTCGGCGCTTTTATTTGGACATATGTACCATCAATTACTCCAATCAAGTCATTAAATGAAGACTTTGATGCAAATTTGGATTTAATGGCAACAAGCTCTTCGCCAGACGGCCACTTTATGTGTTTGGATGCGATTTCAGTGAGCGCATTGACTATCCGGACAAAACACATAGACAAACTGCTTTTTGTTAGGTCAAATCGTTCGCCCACTGATCTTAAAAATAAATGATTTGGTTAGCACAGTAAGAGACAAATATGTATATGCAAATAACCTATATGAATCAGGTGTTGCCAAAAGCCAAATAACAGCAAGAAGTTGTCTGTCAATTTTTATTTGCTTTCGTTCAAGCCGGTCTTCCCTATAAACTTTTGGGACATCCCGTAAAATAACTTCAAAGGCCTCTCTCGTAAGACGAAAATGTTCGTGGAATTGCTACGCATCAGCAACAACCGATTCCACATAGTTTTTAATTCTTACTAGTTTCCTGCGGTCTAGGAACTAGAGAGATCGAAACTAGCTGCTCACCATCCAATCCTGATGATGAAGATTCTTCTTCTGAGTCCAACATGTCTTCCAATAAAATACTCACCATTCTGAATTCATTTTCAAAGCTTTAGCCTAATACTCAGATCACGCTAAACTAAATTTTATGTCTACAAAAATTGTTCTACGCGCTTATTGTTGCATTTACTTGCAAGCATTATGTGTGAAAGTGTAATGGTCCTGCAGTCAGCAAAAAAATAATGAAAGTTAACAATATATTCTGCCAAATAAACTTTGGCTTTTCTGCTTAAGCCAGTACAAACGGGGATCACGCTAAACTAAATTTTATGTCTACAAAAATTGTTCTACGCGCTTATTGTTGCATTTAATTGCAAGCATTATGTGTGAAAGTGTAATGGTCCTGCAGTCAGCAAAGAAATAATGAAAGTTAACAATGTATTCTGCCAAATAAACTTTGGCTTTTCTGCTTAAGCCAGTACAAACGGGGTGAAAAACTTTACCACAAATACCTTCACAAGTAACCCACTCGTTTGTCTTTTCGTTAAGGCTACAGTCTTCAATTCCACAATGAGGTACTCTATCCATTATATATTCTTTAATTTTCCGACGCGTAAAGAAAATTTAATTTTTTTAATTTTTTTATTTTTTAAAGTTTTTGTTATGTTCAGACGACAACGCTGGTCGATAATGTAATGTAAAAGTTATTCGAAAATAGGTTCAGGTACTAGCTAACAGCTGGTTTGTTACTAGCTTTTCGAAATAAAGCAATTGTCGATAATGCAGTGTTAGCATGTAAAGAAAAACATATGTTTTGAAGTTAAGAGTAGTCTCTGATAAGCTAGCGGCAGAACATGTACTAAAATGTACTCACCGGTAGGTAGATGAGACAGATATCGTGTTTTGCAAAATCCAAGATGAAAAAATCAGCTCTTTGACGATTGTTCGCTTATCCGACGGTTTTCCACATATTTTTTTTCGAGGTGCAGAGAACCAAGTAGATAAAGAAAGAAAATAGGATTTTTCTGTAGTATCATCATAAAAATTGCACTCACCAGGGGAGATGAGACAAAAGCAAAATATGGTTTGCAGTTAAGATTGAGGAAGTGAGACCGAAGATTAATGAAGAGAAAAAAAAATAAAAAATAATCACAACTTGCAGTAGATTGAGTGTTAAATGATAATTCGTTTTTGAGGATTATTGAATAAATTAAATAAAGAAAAACACTCGTATTTATAAAATAATGAAACAAAATTATTTATTTTATGATAAAAGCAAAATTTAAGATTGAAGGCAAAACCTTTCACTTGAAATCTAATTAAAATTCGCGGAGCCAAAAATTAAGCGGGCATATAGAATGAACCAGGGCTGTTGTTGGCGTTGGTAGTGTTGTTTTTGTTGTTGTTAGTGTTATTGGCGATGTCCGTTCTTTCGGTTTTGCTGTTTTTTTTTGGTGTTTTTGGTGTCTTTGGGTTTGCTGGTGTTGTTCATGTCCTTGGTGTTGTGGGTTTTGAAGGTGTTGTTGGTATTTTTGATGTTGTTATTGATGTTGGAGGTGCTGATGATGTTGGTAGGGTTGATGGTGTTGGTGGTGTTGGTGGTGTTGTTGCCTAAATGTTTTCATTTAATAATAACACAAAATAGGTATATGTGTAAAACGGATGAAGGTTCATTTTAAGAAAACTATGTACCTGTACCTACCATAATAATTTGTGTCATTAAAATTTCATGGGGTCCCCAACCCAAACCAACACAAAACTATATACATACATAGGTTCCTAAAACAACGGCCGCATCAACAAAGACATGCTATTACTATTAAAATCTTAAGGAACTCAAGTAAAAAGAACACAAATATTCAATCCGGTATTTAGTAAGCCCTCTGTTGATTTTCTGTTTAAGTCCAATTTTTATAGTAAATACCTTTTGCAAAATTAATGATTTTGTCCAAGCTACCTTTTTTCAAAATTCAGGTAGTTACATTGTTAAGTACTAGTTTTGTTTATAAATATTTAATGCCCTATTCAATTTGATATTAAGTGATTTTAAGTCTTTAAGTTTTCCTTAAAATCAAAAATAACAAAAACTACTTCTGCTTGTTTTTAGTTTTATAAACATCAAAATACTTGTACCTACAGTCATGTTGAAACTGTGACACTTAAATATGTAAAAATTTATATTGTTTCAATTTTACTATTTCTAACGGTATAGCCATGCTTACTCGGCTTTTTTATCTCACACACACACTCCCAAACCACGATGATAGCGAAAGCAAACAAAATTGTATAGGAATTCTGTGTGTGTGTCTGTCTGTCTGTGTCTATAGACACCTATACAGCCCAAACGGTTTAGCCAAATTGCTTTTTTAGGTATTGTATAGAGGGGAAATTGAAACTTTATTTTAACTCAAATAATAACCGTTACGTTAAAGCTTATTTTCCTCAAAAACAGCTAAAACAATATAAATTTTTAAAAAAATCAGTGTAGCGTTTTTTAGCATTGAATAAATACAACATAGAATGGGACAGTGGGTTTTTCGGCCGCTATGATCGAGCTATAGCTCTAAAGTCGCAGAAATTGAGGATCGTGTCTGAAATTAAAACAACGTGAGGATCGTGGCTTCGATAAAAAAAATATCCTTAAAATTTCCTCAATCATAAAAAGAGGATACTTTTTCTTGTAATAAAACCATGAACCCCTTTTTTGTTCAACAGCAGCAGACGGTGAGACACTTATACACGATGTTTGCTGTAGTACGTTCGTTTAATGGATTTATGTATTAATTGTCAACAATGTTTTACTTTTGACGTTCGTAAATTCCGAAATTCCGATAAAGTGTAACATTCGCGTCGTTGCACCATAAAGTTACATTGTGTAATAATATCCAACTCATCTCCAAGAAATGAGTTGAGAATGTTGATCTGTCAAAAGCGAAAAAAAAGAAAAGAAGAGAAAGGGAAAATGTGTTTATAAAGTGAAATAGTTTATTAGTTGCGAGAGATTTTAATTTTGTATTGCTTATTTGATAAAATAAAAAGTGTGCGATTTTTTCAGTCAGTTTTTTTTTATTTTATTTTTATAAAAAACAAACTAGATTTTTGTTTTTTATGCTAAGTTAACAGCACGTAAAACCATTGGATTGTAACGGCATAGTCGCCAAAAAGGCACGATCCCAATCACCATAAAAATGCAGCCGGATTGCAGACGCCGACTCAAACACAGAACATGCACCGAGATGCATGAGAACAACATGACTCATCGTACTCCAGCCTCAACAAAGAAGATGCCAATACGATGACATCATCTTCCCCCACCATTCCACCATGAGTATTGTAAGGTAATATTAAGACATAGATTTTCATAATTAGTCAGTCTTAACTGAGCATTATAAGTCAGAAGTAAGCTGCCCTTAAGGCCATAGTTTTAAAAGAATAATAAATAAAGTTTTTTAAAACAAACTCCATGTGAGTAAAATTGGCGACCGTGACAGGACAACCAAATCTTTGAATAACTAGAAAAAAATAAAGTATGGTAAAGATTTTGAGTTGTAGTTGGCACAAGTGAATTTAAAAAAAAAATAACACAAAGTGAAAACTATGTTTCCAAAATTTATTCATTGCGGAAAAATCTAAACAAATAAGTATACTTCAAAGAAAGAGAAATAATTAAAAACAAAAAAGAATCTTGTGTAGAGAAAAAAATTTATAAGTACCGAAGGGAATAACGGGATAAAAATTAAAAATAATAATAATAAAAATAAGATAAAATAAGTGTGTTCTCAAATAAAATAGTGGAAATGAATAACGATAATTCCACAAGTGAGAAAAAAGGTGAAATAAAAAATAAAAAATATCTGCTTGATAAAGTAGAAAAAATCAAGGAAGTGTTTAAGTTGGCTGATGAAGATAGAGCCAATACCAATTTGCGTCATTAGTGTGTAAAAAAAATAATAAAAAACGTTTAACAGAAAAATAAGATTCCAAAAATTTTTCAAACACAAATCTTAAATACAAACGTTAAAAAAAAATATATAAGAATTAAAGGTTTCTATCTAGCCAATAAAATAGATAAATAGTAAAAAAAGTATTAATATAAAAGACTATTAAAGGGCAACAACGTAAAGGTAAAACTTGAAACAAAGTTTTTACTGTTGTATGCTCCAAGAAATTAACAAATCAGTGGATCATTCAACGATAGAATCAGCACCATCATCAGTACTAACATCAGCAGCAAAATTTTATAGTAAGAATATTTAAAGTATTGTACATTTATTTATATCAAAATCAACCATGCTGACTGTGGCACAACCTTCTTCAATGAACTCCACTCTTCTCGGCTCATTAAAGTTGAGGCACACATTATGGAGCACATAGCATGCCAGAATTGTCTAAGGTATCCAATCGGTTCGATTCATGTCTAGGTTTTTTAAACGAAGAAACCTTCCAAGCAGCAATGCAAAACTATTTTCAACAATAACCCTTACAGACGCATGATTTTTGTTGAAAATAGTTTGTTGGTTTGTAAGATTTTGCCTTCGCATGTACGTTGGGATACACCAGCTTAAACATGGGTAGGCTTTGTCACCCAATATATTATATTCCCCGTTGGGAAAGTAATCCCATTCATTTTGTTGAGCATTTATGAACAAGTCACTGTTTTTAAATACCCTTATATCCGGAACAGAGCTTGGGCAGCCAGTATAGCAATCTAAATACCTCATTCCAAAATCACAAATGCACTGTAGGTACATAGAGGTGAAGTTTTGTCTGTTTGTGTAGGCTCTGCATTGTGACTTCGGCGCTTTTATTTGGACATATGTACCATCAATTACTCCAATCAAGTCATTAAATGAAGACTTTGATGCAAATTTGGATTAAATGGCAACAAGCTCTTCGCCAGACGGCCACTTTATGTGTTTGGATGCGATTTCAGTGAGCGCATTGACTATCCGGACAAAACACATAGACAAACTGCTTTTTGTTAGGTCAAATCGTTCGCCCACTGATCTTAAAAATAAATGATTTGGTTAGCACAGTAAGAGACAAATATGTATATGCAAATAACCTATATGAATCAGGTGTTGCCAAAAGCCAAATAACAGCAAGGAGTTGTCTGTCAATTTTTATTTGCTTTCGTTCAAGCCGGTCTTCCCTATAAACTTTTGAGACATCCCGTAAAATAACTTCAAAGGCCTCTCTCGTAAGACGAAAATGTTCGTGGAATTGCTACGCATCAGCAACAACCGATTCCACATAGTTTTTAATTCTTACTAGTTTCCTGCGGTCTAGGAACTAGAGAGATCGAAACTAGCTGCTCACCATCCAATCCTGATGATGAAGATTCTTCTTCTGAGTCCAACATGTCTTCCAATAAAATACTCACCATTCTGAATTCATTTTCAAAGCTTTAGCCTAATACTCAGATCACGCTAAACTAAATTTTATGTCTACAAAAATTGTTCTACGCGCTTATTGTTGCATTTACTTGCAAGCATTATGTGTGAAAGTGTAATGGTCCTGCAGTCAGCAAAGAAATAATGAAAGTTAACAATATATTCTGCCAAATAAACTTTGGCTTTTCTGCTTAAGCCAGTACAAACGGGGATCACGCTAAACTAAATTGTATGCCTACAAAAATTGTTCTACGCGCTTATTGTTGCATTTAATTGCAAGCATTATGTGTGAAAGTGTAATGGTCCTGCAGTCAGCAAAGAAATAATGAAAGTTAACAATGTATTCTGCCAAATAAACTTTGGCTTTTCTGCTTAAGCCAGTACAAACGGGGTGAAAAACTTTACCACAAATACCTTCACAAGTAACCCACTCGTTTGTCTTTTCGTTAAGGCTACAGTCTTCAATTCCACAATGAGGTACTCTATCCATTATATATTCTTTAATTTTCCGACGCGTAAAGAAAATTTAATTTTTTTAATTTTTTTATTTTTTAAAGTTTTTGTTATGTTCAGACGACAACGCTGGTCGATAATGTAATGTAAAAGTTATTCGAAAATAGGTTCAGGTACTAGCTAACAGCTGGTTTGTTACTAGCTTTTCGAAATAAAGCAATTGTCGATAATGCAGTGTTAGCATGTAAAGAAAAACATATGTTTTGAAGTTAAGAGTAGTCTCTGATAAGCTAGCGGCAGAACATGTACTAAAATGTACTCACCGGTAGGTAGATGAGACAGATATCGTGTTTTGCAAAATCCAAGATGAAAAAATCAGCTCTTTGACGATTGTTCGCTTATCCGACGGTTTTCCACATATTTTTTTTCGAGGTGCAGAGAACCAAGTAGATAAAGAAAGAAAATAGGATTTTTCTGTAGTATCATCATAAAAATTGCACTCACCAGGGGAGATGAGACAAAAGCAAAATATGGTTTGCAGTTAAGATTGAGGAAGTGAGACCGAAGATTAATGAAGAGAAAAAAAAATAAAAAATAATCACAACTTGCAGTAGATTGAGTGTTAAATGATAATTCGTTTTTGAGGATTATTGAATAAATTAAATAAAGAAAAACACTCGTATTTATAAAATAATGAAACAAAATTATTTATTTTATGATAAAAGCAAAATTTAAGATTGAAGGCAAAACCTTTCACTTGAAATCTAATTAAAATTCGCGGAGCCAAAAATTAAGCGGGCATATAGAATGAACCAGGGCTGTTGTTGGCGTTGGTAGTGTTGTTTTTGTTGTTGTTAGTGTTATTGGCGATGTCCGTTCTTTCGGTTTTGCTGTTTTTTTTTGGTGTTTTTGGTGTCTTTGGGTTTGCTGGTGTTGTTCATGTCCTTGGTGTTGTGGGTTTTGAAGGTGTTGTTGGTATTTTTGATGTTGTTATTGATGTTGGAGGTGCTGATGATGTTGGTAGGGTTGATGGTGTTGGTGGTGTTGGTGGTGTTGTTGCCTAAATGTTTTCATTTAATAATAACACAAAATAGGTATATGTGTAAAACGGATGAAGGTTCATTTTAAGAAAACTATGTACCTGTACCTACCATATTAATTTGTGTCATTAAAATTTCATGGGGTCCCCAACCCAAACCAACACAAAACTATATACATACATAGGTTCCTAAAACAACGGCCGCATCAACAAAGACATGCTATTACTATTAAAATCTTAAGGAACTCAAGTAAAAAGAACACAAATATTCAATCCGGTATTTAGTAAGCCCTCTGTTGATTTTCTGTTTAAGTCCAATTTTTATAGTAAATACCTTTTGCAAAATTAATGATTTTGTCCAAGCTACCTTTTTTCAAAATTCAGGTAGTTACATTGTTAAGTACTAGTTTTGTTTATAAATATTTAATGCCCTATTCAATTTGATATTAAGTGATTTTAAGTCTTTAAGTTTTCCTTAAAATCAAAAATAACAAAAACTACTTCTGCTTGTTTTTAGTTTTATAAACATCAAAATACTTGTACCTACAGTCATGTTGAAACTGTGACACTTAAATATGTAAAAATTTATATTGTTTCAATTTTACTATTTCTAACGGTATAGCCATGCTTACTCGGCTTTTTTATCTCACACACACACTCCCAAACCACGATGATAGCGAAAGCAAACAAAATTGTATAGGAATTCTGTGTGTGTGTGTCTGTCTGTCTGTGTCTATAGACACCTATACAGCCCAAACGGTTTAGCCAAATTGCTTTTTTAGGTATTGTATAGAGGGGAAATTGAAACTTTATTTTAACTCAAATAATAACCGTTACGTTAAAGCTTATTTTCCTCAAAAACAGCTAAAACAATATAAATTTTTAAAAAAATCAGTGTAGCGTTTTTTAGCATTGAATAAATACAACATAGAATGGGACAGTGGGTTTTTCGGCCGCTATGATCGAGCTATAGCTCTAAAGTCGCAGAAATTGAGGATCGTGTCTGAAATTAAAACAACGTGAGGATCGTGGCTTCGATAAAAAAAATATCCTTAAAATTTCCTCAATCATAAAAAGAGGATACTTTTTCTTGTAATAAAACCATGAACCCCTTTTTTGTTCAACAGCAGCAGACGGTGAGACACTTATACACGATGTTTGCTGTAGTACGTTCGTTTAATGGATTTATGTATTAATTGTCAACAATGTTTTACTTTTGACGTTCGTAAATTCCGAAATTCCGATAAAGTGTAACATTCGCGTCGTTGCACCATAAAGTTACATTGTGTAATAATATCCAACTCATCTCCAAGAAATGAGTTGAGAATGTTGATCTGTCAAAAGCGAAAAAAAAGAAAAGAAGAGAAAGGGAAAATGTGTTTATAAAGTGAAATAGTTTATTAGTTGCGAGAGATTTTAATTTTGTATTGCTTATTTGATAAAATAAAAAGTGTGCGATTTTTTCAGTCAGTTTTTTTTTATTTTATTTTTATAAAAAACAAACTAGATTTTTGTTTTTTATGCTAAGTTAACAGCACGTAAAACCATTGGATTGTAACGGCATAGTCGCCAAAAAGGCACGATCCCAATCACCATAAAAATGCAGCCGGATTGCAGACGCCGACTCAAACACAGAACATGCACCGAGATGCATGAGAACAACATGACTCATCGTACTCCAGCCTCAACAAAGAAGATGCCAATACGATGACATCATCTTCCCCCACCATTCCACCATGAGTATTGTAAGGTAATATTAAGACATAGATTTTCATAATTAGTCAGTCTTAACTGAGCATTATAAGTCAGAAGTAAGCTGCCCTTAAGGCCATAGTTTTAAAAGAATAATAAATAAAGTTTTTTAAAACAAACTCCATGTGAGTAAAATTGGCGACCGTGACAGGACAACCAAATCTTTGAATAACTAGAAAAAAATAAAGTATGGTAAAGATTTTGAGTTGTAGTTGGCACAAGTGAATTTAAAAAAAAAATAACACAAAGTGAAAACTATGTTTCCAAAATTTATTCATTGCGGAAAAATCTAAACAAATAAGTATACTTCAAAGAAAGAGAAATAATTAAAAACAAAAAAGAATCTTGTGTAGAGAAAAAAATTTATAAGTACCGAAGGGAATAACGGGATAAAAATTAAAAATAATAATAATAAAAATAAGATAAAATAAGTGTGTTCTCAAATAAAGTAGTGGAAATGAATAACGATAATTCCACAAGTGAGAAAAAAGGTGAAATAAAAAATAAAAAATATCTGCTTGATAAAGTAGAAAAAATCAAGAAAGTGTTTAAGTTGGCTGATGAAGATAGAGCCAATACCAATTTGCGTCATTAGTGTGTAAAAAAAAAATAATAAAAAACGTTTAACAGAAAAATAAGTTTCCAAAAATTTTTCAAACACAAATCTTAAATACAAACGTTAAAAAAAATATATAGCCAATAAAATAGATAAATAGTGAAAAAAAAGTATTAGTATAAAAGACTATTAAAGGGCAACAACGTAAAGATAAAACTTGAAACAAAGTTATTACTGTTGTATGCTCCAAGAAATTAACAAATCAGTGGATCATTCAACGATAGAATCAGCACCATCATCAGTACTAACATCAGCAGCAGAATTCTATAGTAAGAATATTTAAAGTATTGTACATTTATTTATTTATTTATATATATATTTTATATATATATATATATATATATATATATATATATATATATATATATATATTCAGTTAAAAAAAATAGAATTGGCAATTGAATATAAACATTTTTATAATAAGAAAAATTTATAAGTTTTGGAAGACCTACTAAATAAATTTAAAAAACTCACGAGGACTAACAACATAACTGAAGATACAATCACTAGGCTTATAGCTGCTAGTACTGCAACATTGCAAGCTCAGGTAGCCGCTCTACAAAAAACCCTAGAAACTAATGCTTCATTGGTAACAGAACATAGGACACAAGATATAGATGACAATATAGATTGCACCGAGTCGTTAGAAGTTATTAGGTCTCTGCCCGAATTTTCAGGAATTCAAGGAGCATATGTAAGCTGGCGAGAGGCAGCTAACAATTCAATAAAGTTATATAAGAAGGGTAGTAAAAGATATTTCGCTGCTTTGACTATTTTTAGGAACAAAATAACCCATTGTGCAAATGATATACTAACCAGTCATGGCCCTGTTCTTAATTATGATGCAATCATTTCTAGACTAGATTTCGCTTTCGCTGACAAACATCCTATCCATATAATTGGACAGGAATTGAGTGTGTTACGTCAAGACAACTCATCCCTAATAGATTATTATAATTTAGTTAATACTAAATTAACATTGCTGATAAACAAAACAATAATGACTCATGGAACAGACACAGCTCTGACCAAAGAATTGAACTCTGCTAACCGTAAAAATGCGTTACGTATTTTTATCACCGGACTGAACGCTCCCCTATCAAATATATTGTTTTCGCTTTCACCTGAAGATCTCCCTAGTGCTCTTGCAAAGTCACAAGAATTAGAGTCGAATAATGTTAGAGCCAATTTCGCTTTACAATTTCATCGCTCACACGCACCATCATCTAGCCATCATACACGAGATATGCAAAATAATCTCAGATTCCCTCCCAGGAATAATAATGTAAGTCAACCTCGATTTCCAAAGCCAGAACCAATGGAACTCGGTAGTTCTGCTCATAGACCAATTAATTGGCATGAACAAAAACGATTTGAACAAAAGTACCAAAATAATTCATACAACAATAATAACCCATTTAAACAACAACAAAATCGACCACAACCCAAAAATCAGCCACATTGGTCAAAACCTAACTACAACACGTATAACAATCCCCAAAGACCTGTTTTTAAAAGAGATAGAAACAGTAGCTCTCAACAAAGTATTAAACCACCTCCGGTCAAAATGGAGAGAATTAATAACCTTAATGAACAAAAGGACCATTTTTTAGGTCAAGCATCGGTTTGCCACACCTATTGCGAACAATCGGAAATGCACGAATAAAAATTTTACTAGATACTGGGGCTACAAGCAACTATTGTAGGCCAAACTTATTTTTAGAGGAGAAAAAACTAATAATTAAGAAAAGAGCATTCACCGTCAATAGTGAAATTATTATTGATAAATACCACGATGTATTTATATTCGATACGGATATAAGAGTTTACGTGATAGAGAATTTAGAGTATGACGTACTAATTACTAATAGGCTCTAACATATTAAAGCAAATAAATGCAAAAATAAGTTTCGAAAACGAAACTATATCGTATAATAATAGAGTGGAAAAGATCCATTTTGATAATAAAAATACCATTAATAAAGTTTCTGACGAAAGTACAGAAAGTTTGGCTAAGTGAATAGTAAAGGAAATAGAGAAGGAACATAGTTCCATAAATATCTCACTTCAATTTAGGACAGACGTATCGGCGAAAATCCGTACAACGAACGAAAAACCAGTTTGGAGCAAACAATATCCTTACCCTCTTAGTGCAAATAATTTCGTCAATAATGAAATAGAAAGATTATTAAAAGATGGTATAACTAGACCAAGTAAGAGTCCATATAACTCTCCAGTCTGGGTTGTACCAAAGAAAGGTATAAACGAAGATGGAACCCCAAAAAATAGACTCGTAATAGATTACAAGAAACTGAACGAGAATACGATCTCAGACAAATACCCGATACCTGATACCAATGTAATATTGAGTAATCTTGGGAAGGCTAAATATTTTTCAACTATTGATCTAGAGTCAGGTTTCCATCAGATAAAAGTTAAAGAAGAAGATATCGAAAAAACAAGTTTTTCAATTAATAATGGGAAATATGAGTACACAAGGATGCCATTTGGCCTAAAGAATGCTCCATCTATCTTCCAACGAGCAATGGACGATATATTGAGGCCATATGTAGGAAAATTTTGTCACGTATATACACAGCTGGTCAAAAAAATAGGTGTGATCAAATTTTTTCGCACCACTGTTGTCTTTGAAGCAAAATAACTGTTTTTTTGATCGCAGGCCTTACAAAAAGTTCTTGTTTTAAGAAAAAACGGTTTTTCTGTTGACACTGATGCTGAGCTTACTGCATTTTGTGTGTGTTATGTTGAGCTGTTCTATTTTCTTTGTTGCATTAGGATTTGGTGTTTTTAAGAATCTGGTCATTAAAATAGGTGTTCTCCAAATAAATCCACAGTTTATATCTCTGTTATTTCAAAAAAATATTAAATTTCAAGGTAACCTCTTTTTAATAATTTTACTATCCATAAATGATAGTTGTTAATAAATAAAATAATAAATAATAGTTTATTAGACTTTTAGTATGGGTAGAAACGTCCACTGTTCGGCGGAAGAAAGACGGGTAGTTTTACAGCTAAGAAATGAAGGTAAGACTTACAAATTTATAGCAGAAGCCCTAGGAAGATCACAAAACTTTGTGAAAAATGCACTCAAGGCCAGATTAGTGCGCGGAAATCGTGGGAGGCCGAAAAAAACATCAGTCACCACTGATCGCCGTGTCCTCCTTTTGGCTAAATCTCCCTTTTGCTTCGTCAAGGACAATAGGAGCACAAATCAATAATGAAGTCAGTGCCCGCACAATCCGCAGAAGGCTTCAGAGCTTCAACCTACCAGGAAGAGTTGCCAGGAAAGTTCCTTTACTAAGAGCAAGTAATATAAGGTCCCGAAAAGAATTTGCCTTAAACCATAGAAGTTGGAACGGACCTGAAGGAGCAAAAAATGACGAAATATCCTCTGGAGTGACGAAACAAAAATTAATTTGTTCTCATCAGATTCGGGGCGTAATGTCAGGCGACCACAAGGAAAGGACTACCACCCTCGCTATACCCGAGAACAATCAAACACGGGGGAGGAAATATTATGGTCTGGTTCCGTTTTTTCTAGTATGGTGTGGCCCTAATTCCTATATTCCGTATTAGTTACATCTTGACCAAATAAGGTTATAGGGATATTTTGGAAGATATCATGCTTCTATTTGCCGAAGAAAACATGACTCTCCGATTGATTTTTCTGCAGGATATAACGATCAGAAACATATGGCAAATTTAATACAAAAATTGAAACAATATACGAAAACTCTTATACATTTAAACACTATTATAAAATAAAATAAAAACACACATTAAATTGAGCTTTCAATTTGTCTCTTTAAAAATTTTTTATATATTTATTTTTAATGAGTCGAAGAACTTTGTATGCATTTCAAGCAGTTTACCGCTCATCATCAGCAACACGACTAAATATAAATTGGTTTTTGCATATAACTTAACATAATCAAAATATATATATCACCATCGTCACCGTCAGCGTTGTCCTCAACGGCATCAGCAGCAGCATCAACAAAAGTCTTGGGCGAGTGTAATGTCAACGTAGAAGAAACAAATCAGACTGTATGTTGCCCTTGTCCAAGTTCAGAGCTGTGTTATCTTTGTATATATACATACTTTCATATGCGTCCAGTTTTCTCTCGTCCCTAACGTATTTCACGAGGCGCACCTCACCTGTAGACAATGGCAAGTGCTGTTGCTCAAGTACATGCAATGCGAAAGCAGATTTCTTTGGCTCGTTGTTTGATACATATTGTTTGTGTTCACTGTATCTCTTTCTGATTGAACGTTTGATTTGTCCATAATATTTTTTATTGCAAACCCCACAAGAGATTTGGTAGATCCCCG
This sequence comes from Platycheirus albimanus, assembly GCA_916050605.2. Classification (NCBI taxonomy): domain Eukaryota; kingdom Metazoa; phylum Arthropoda; class Insecta; order Diptera; family Syrphidae; genus Platycheirus; species Platycheirus albimanus. Next base: position 206,233,909 of record OU696696.1, read on the forward strand.
CTTTGTCCAATGAATCGGTTTTATCTTTTGGTGTTATTAGATGATTCTTTAATTTGAAAGGGTTAGAAAACACAATTTGCATATTATGTCTGTGAAAGACTGTTTTTAGACCGTTTGTTATGCTTGGAGCGAAGGTTATAGAAACACGCTTCAAATCCGTCTGTTTGTCTATTGTTCTGTTTTGGTCAAACAGTGTTGATTGATTTATATTTGTCTGTTTGTGTGCATGTTTCCGAATGATGTTATTGATAATTTGTTCGCTGTATCCATTTATTTTCGCAGCTTTTTGTATGTAATAGTGCTCTTTGATATAGTTTGGCAACGATAGAGGTAAACTTACCAAACGATGTGCGAGTGAGTGAAACGCTGCTAGTTTGTGTTGAATTGGTGCATATGAATCACTAGGGATATATCGGAGAGTGCTTGTTGGTTTGTGGTGAACTGCAATTTCGATGTTGTTTTTATTTCTTTTTAACAAAAGGTCCAAGAATGTCAGTTTATTTTCATTTTCAACTTCACAAGTAAAATTGATTTCAGAATATTGTTCATTTAACATCTTCAACGTGGTGTTAAGGTCATCCATTTTGATGACTGCAAAGATGTCGTCGACATAACGATGCCAAATTCTTGGTAGCATATTTCTTGATTTCAGATCCATTTCGAGTTTTGACATGAAAACTTCTGCTATTAGTGGGGATAATGGATTTCCCATACTAGTGCCTGAATCTATTTTGAAAAAGCGGTCTCTGAAAACAAAATAGTTTGTGTCCATACACATCTCCGCTGCTCGCATGTAGACATTTAGTTCGTTCTCCATTATGTTTTGGTTTGACAAATGTGTTCTTAGTGCTAAGAGAGCTTCTTTGATTGGGATGGATGGAAAAAGTGCTTCAACGTCAAATGAAACTAAAATCTCTTCATCGTTTAGTGAAATTTGGTTGATTAAATTAGCAAATTCAATTGAATTTTGTACAGAACAACTTTCGAAAGGTGGAAACTTCTTGACTTCACCAACTAGCCATCGTGCGATTTTTGTACATGGAGCCAATAAGAGAGCAACAATCTGTCTCATGATATCCCCTGGCTTATGTATTTTAGGTAGGCAGTACAATTTAGGCACTTCCGGATTTGAAACGAGAAGACGCCACTTGAAACGTTCCCCAAAAACACTACTGATTTCTTTGCGAACATTATTAGCTGCTGTCGTCACTTTGTTCAGCGGAGATTTTTTGACTTCCTTATAGTTGTTTTCTTCAATAAGTTTCCAAACTCTTCGCTCATATTCGTCGGTGTCCATAACTACAATCTTGTTACCTTTGTCTGCTTTCATCACAAAAATGTCTTTCTTCTTCAGATTTTCCATAATTTCGCATTCCTTTGACTGTTGTTTACTTTTCGATTTGTTGTTTTTGTCTTTTTCAATGCACGCTTTTGTACGTTCTCGAATTTCATTTTTGGTGTTTTGAAATTTATATTTTAGAATTGTCTCAACATCAGCAACTACATCTCTCACTGGTGTTACTGTGGGGTGTATACCATAATTTAGCCCTTTATTTAAGAGGTTTAATTCATCAGCTGATAAATCTACGTTTTAAATATTAACCACAGCATTGTCAACTGGAAGTGGTGCAAAGAATTTTTCTTCTGTTTTTGGCATTTGTTGAACTAGTGTGTTGAATTTTCTCATTTGTTTTTCTTTCTTTTTCGTCACTAAATTTTCGATTTCTGTTAAAGTTTCTTGTAGAAATTCATACCACTCGCAGTTATAAGTTGCAACTATTTCACGGTTATGACAATTCGAAGCTAATTTCAGGTGCAATGAATATAATCGAAGTTCTATTGTGGATAAATCTGCATATTTGGACTTTAGTTCTAGATTAAGCCAATTTTTCTGAGCTAGATTAATTACTTTTTTAGTCACTGAATTTGTGACCGAGGTCTTAATTTTTATAAACGCTGGTGTGATATTATATCTTTTGCAACGTTTCAAAAACGCTATGTCTAATTTTAACAAAACTGGACGCATATGAAAGTATGTATATGTACAAAGATAACACAGCTCTGAACTTGGACAAGGGCAACATACAGTCTGATTTGTTTCTTCTACATTGACATTACACTCGCCCAAGACTTTTGTTGATGCTGCTGCTGATGCCGTTGAGGACAACGCTGACGGTGACGATGGTGATATATATATTTTGATTATGTTAAGTTATATGCAAAAACCAATTTATATTTAGTCGTGTTGCTGATGATGAGCGGTAAACTGCTTGAAATGCATACAAAGTTCTTCGACTCATTAAAAATAAATATATAAAAAATTTTTAAAGAGAAAAATTGAAAGCTCAATTTAATGTGTGTTTTTATTTTATTTTATAATAGTGTTTAAATATGGCAAATCTTGTGAAAGAGTGGTATCGAGAGAAAGAAGTTTCAATTGTTTCATGGCCAAGTCAATCCCAGATCTCAACCCGATTGAGAACTTGAGGAATGAGCTTAAGCGGAAACTAGGATGCCAATATTTTCCAAACTGGAACCGATTGTGGGATGCTGTTCAGAGTGAATGGTATTCTATACCCCAAGAAAGATGCCAAAAGTTTGTAGAGCTAATACCACGCTGACTTTAAAAAGTTTTGTATAAGAATGTCGTATACTCGGGTTATAAGAGAATGGTAAACGAAAATTATTATAAAATACAACAAATTTTGCATTCAAACTATCATTATTCATAATTTTGGAAGACACACCTATTTTTTTGTCCAAGCGCAAATGTCTACACCGTCGGTTTTATTGTATAAAATTTATAATTACTTCATTTAAAAGCCTTAAATATTAATATTTCGTTAAGTATTGATAGTCCAATGAAAACTAATTGTTCCGGATTAACTAACTATCATTCAGCTTTTCGTAATCATCATTTGATTAATGCTATAAGAGATTTGATTAGTGAACTTAAACCTAAACTGTTATACATTTAAACACATTATTCATTTCTTTGCCTTAAAATTAGTTTTGACTCACTGTACTTGTTAACATTCTAATCGCAAATTATTTATTGCTCTTGTACATACCGGTTCTTTCTCTCTTAAATATTTTGCCTGATTGATATGTATTACATAAGTTTGACAACTGTAAATTAAATAACCTCTTGCATAATTTACAATGAACCAATCTTCCATTTGGATTAAGATCAGCATACGGGTAACACCTCTTAAAGAAATCAATTTTGGTGAAAAAAAGGCACAATTATTTGTGATCAATAAAATTACAATTTTTAAGACAAGAAGAGTTTATAAATTTCATGTTCCCTTTTTTGCTCCATTTAATTCCGAATCATTTGGTCCTTCTGCGCCGGATAGTGTTTTTTCCTATGGCTAATTAAAACACAGTTCTTTGATTTGAGCTCGGGTGTTAATCAAATTGCATATTTTTTAATCAAAGCGCGCGTATTTGATCTATGCAACGTGCATGCTTTTGTGGTGCAATTTTACTGAACATACATATATTTTGTTTGTCGGTTTGAAAGCTAAATTGATTAAGAATGAATAAAATAAAGAAGAAAATTTCGATAAATAAGCGTAGCGTGACGCAGGCAGCAACGTTTGCTGCAAATATATCGGATTCGTTTGATATCGATTTATTAAAACTTCGATTAAAAGCCCTTGAAACCACGTGGGAAAGTTTTAGAGAGTTAATTAATAATTTAATTGAATTCGTTGACGATCCTAACTTCGAAGATTCAGACGTCGACATTTCTGAATACGAAGAAAAATATTTCATAGCTCATTCCTCATTAACAAAGGCAATTCGCGATCGTATACCACCCCTGTGTACGAAACCTACACAAAATAATTCCGTAGTCGCCGACCTTACGCAGCAGCAAACAACCCCTTTAAAGACCTTAGATGACTCAAAAAAGATAAAATCCATTTCACTCCCAACGTTTCACATCCCGCCTTTTTCTGGTGACTACAAAGAATGGCCTTGTTTTAGGGATCTTTTTCTAAGCTCGATTGATGATAGGGATGATATTTCGGCAACTCAAAAGTTTCGTTATCTTAAAACTTTGCTTCGCGATCGTCCTGCAGAGTTGATAAGCAAAATCCCGGTTTCCGACATAAATTATCCAGACGCGTGGGAACGGTTGGAAAGGCGGTACGATCGTTCTAATTTAATCGTTCACTCTCATATCCAGGATTATTTATCACTGCCAACTGTTCCATCAAACAATGTAGCGCTTCTAAGAAAGGTTTCTGATGGTGCTGATGAGTGCATAAGAGCTCTTAAAGCACTTGAAGCTGAGGGTCGAGATCCGTGGTTGGTGTACCTACTATTGCTAAAGTTAGACCAGGAAACAAAGGAAGCATGGGCTCAGGAAGTGGGGTCGCGGGACAACTGTGAGATTAAAGAGTTGTTAGATTTTCTTCAACTTCGCTGTGACGCATTGGAGTCGTGCCAATCGCTTAATCGATTGCATAGTTCAAGGGGCAAGAATCCATCATCAATTCGAGCACATCTTGTGGAGGAAGCACATAGTTCCTCGCGATGTCCTATGTGCAATAGTGGGCACTTGTTGGGTCAGTGCTCAAAATTTGTTGATCTTTCAACTGCACTCCGTCGAGAATTTGTCAAAACCAAATCCCTTTGCTTTAGTTGTCTCAAGGCTGGACATTCTGCTAATAGGTGTCGTTCGATGTATCGATGTCGCTTGTGCAAATCAAAACACCATTATTTAGTTCATCCTGAAAATGAAAGCGCATCTACTTCCGAAAATGTAAAAGATGCTGTGTTAGAACCCGACCAACCTACAGCTGGAGTTATTGTTAGCAACCATTCGCATCCACAATATTTAAGCAATCGACAAACTATTTTACCCACGATTGTTGCTAACGTTAAGGACATGCAGGGAAATTTTGTTAGTTGCCGTATTTTATTGGACTCTGGTTCACAGAGCTCTTTTGTTTCGGAGTCATTTGTGCAAAAACTCGGTTTACCTCGAACTCATGCCCGCATTCCAGTCGTTGGGGTGTCTTCTACTGACGCAGGATACACACGAGGGTGTGTAACAATCAAACTTTATTCGCGAATAAATTCAAGGAGCCTTCCAGTTGACGTTTTTGTTCTTTCAAAACTTACTTCAAATTTACCTACTCGTTCTATCGATACCTCTTCATACGTGCACATTCGTAATTTAAACCTTGCGGATCCTTCATTCGATGTTTCTCGTCCTGTTGATGCCTTGCTAGGAGCAGACAAACTTTGGAATATTTTAGATGGGGAACAAATCAAAGGTCCGGATGGTACACCAATAGCTCAAAGTACATTCTTCGGTTGGGTCATCACCGGAGAGTGCTTTGCTGATCAAAATTCTCTATCTTTTGCTTCGTTTCACTCTACACTTGACATTGATCAGCTGTTGAGAAAATTTTGGGAACTCGAGGAGGTTAGTCCTTGTTCAGGAAAATCAAGTGATGACCTTGCAGAAACACATTTTCGCCAAACCTTTTCACGCTCTCCCAATGGCCGCTATATAGTTCAATTACCATTCATTGATTCTACTCCTGCCTTTGGTGACACGATTCCAGCTGCTGTTTCACGATTATGTTCCATGGAACGTCGTTTTGCCAGAAACCAAGAGCTATTCAAATCTTACTCTAATTTCATGCGTGAGTATCTTGCTTTGGGACATATGGAAAGGATTCCTTCAGAAGAGCTGAAAGGAAATTCATCTCATCAATTCTATCTCCCTCATCACGCCGTGTTCAAAATGGATAGCTCTACAACGAAACTTCGAGTGGTATTTGACGGTTCATCAAAGGATTCTTTCGGTCGTTCGCTAAATAGTACTCTGCTAATAGGTCCTCCAATTCAAAGAGATCTTGTAGGCGTTTGTTTAAAATTTCGTCAGCATCGGTACGTCTTCTCAGCTGACGTTGTGAAAATGTTTCGGCAGATTTTGGTGGATAAAAAACACACTGACTTCCAACGCATTGTCTGGCGTGAAAATCCAGGCGATGATATTCAACATTTCCGCCTTTGTACGGTCACCTATGGGACAGCATGCGCCCCGTTTCTTTCGATTCGCGTACTTTATCAACTAGCTCAGGATTATCAAAAGGAGTATCCAAACGCCTCCCAGGTTCTTATTAACGACGTGTATGTTGACGACGTGATGACAGGGACTGACTCAGTTGATTCTCTTTTAAAACTTCAATCTGAGCTTGTTACCCTTCTCTCAAAGGCAAAACTTAACCTGAGGAAATGGAGTTCTAATTGCTGGCCTTTTCTTTCGAGGCTACCTCCTGAAGATTGTGAGTACTCTTTGATGGGCACCGAAGGCGACGGGGCTGGAAAATCGATTAAGGTTCTAGGAATGTACTGGAACCCTTCCCAAGATGAATTCTTATTCAAAATGAACTCTAACTTGCCAAAAATATCATCGACTCGACGAACCCTTTTATCTGACATCTCTCGCATTTACGATCCTCTTGGATTCTTAGCTCCATCAGTCATTTCATTCAAAATTTTGTTCCAAGCACTTTGGATTCCTGAGCTCAAGTTAGGCTGGGATGACGAATTACCACCTGATGTAGCTCAAAATTGGATTCGTTGTCGGTCAGAACTACCATTTTTTGAGCAAATACGCGTTCCTAGACATATATTTCCATCTGGCAAGAATATGGAATTACATGGTTTCTCAGATGCATCGTCCGTCGCTTATTCGGCCGTGGTATATTCGCGCTGTCAATTAGATTCAGGGAACTACAAGATGACCATTATTGCTGCAAAGACTAAGGTAGCCCCCCTGAAACCCGTCTCGATTCCGCGTCTTGAGCTGTGCGGAGCTCTCCTCCTCTCTCGCCTGCTTACCCGTGTTAAGACTTCGTTGACAGTAAACATTTCAAAAACATTTGCTTGGTGTGACTCTGAGATTGTGCTACATTGGCTTGCTTCTCCTCCTCGCCGTTGGACTTCGTTTGTGGCTAATCGTTGTGGTGAAATTTTAGAAACACTTCCGCGTTGTTCTTGGCACCATATCTCATCTGAAGCAAACCCAGCAGATTGTGCGTCGCGTGGTATTCTGCCTTCAAAACTTATTCAACATATGCTCTGGTGGGATGGTCCAAGCTGGCCTAGCCTCTCGGAACAATATTGGCCGGTATCTAAAGCCAAACCATCGAAAAACTCAGAGTGTCAAGCGGTCAAAAATGAAGAACGACCAGTGTCAAAACAAGTGCTTTTTACGTCATCAGAAGATAATTTACTTGAAACAATATTCAAAAACCACTCGTCTTGGATTCGTCTTGAAAGAAGTATCGCGTATTGTTTTCGGTTTGTGTACAATTGTCGCTGTCGAAAAGGGGGTTGGGATCGTTGCGTAACTCACCTTAGTCTATCAGAGATAGCTCTCGCAAGGAAAGCTATTCTCAAATACGACCAGGAGATTTCATTTCGAGAAGATCTCCAATACCTCATAAAACATAAGCGGCTTCCTCAAAAGTCTAAGCTCCTACGATACTCAGCATTTATCGGAGCTGATGGACTTCTTCGTGTTGGTGGCAGAATAAAACACGCAAATATATCTTTCAATCTAAAACACCCTATAATTTTGTCTAATAAATCTATAATTTCTTCTCTTATTGTGAAAGATATACATCGTAATTACTTGCACACAGGAGTATCTGAAACGTTTGCCATAGTTCGCCAACAATACTGGATACTTGGCAGTCGTAATCTTATTCGCAAGGTCATTTTCAATTGCAAACCCTGTTTTATGCAGCGACGACTTCGAAGCGATCAATTGATGGGTGAACTACCTGTGGAGCGAATTGAACCAACTCGACCATTCATCAACTCAGGGGTTGATTATGCAGGACCCCTAACAATTAAGATTTCGCGTGGTCGAAATCCAAAGCTCACAAAGACCTATGTTGCGCTTTTTGTGTGCTTATCCACAAAGGCTGTGCATCTCGAGGCAGTAAGTGACCTCACAACGGATGCGTTTTTAGCAGCTTTACGAAGGTTTGTGTCACGACGAGGAAGATGTGCCAATCTCTACAGTGACAATGGAACCAATTTTCAAGGAGCACGGCGTTGTCTGACCGAGATGCACAAACTGGTGATGTCCCAACAACATAACAGTGTTATCTCGACAGCACTTTCCCGGGAGGGCATCGACTGGCACTTTATTCCACCCTCTGCTCCACATTTTGGTGGGCTGTGGGAGGCGGGTGTAAAGTCCATGAAATTTCATCTGCGTCGAGTTGTCGGGTCAACAGTACTTACGTTTGAGGAGCTTACGACAGTGTTAAGTCAAATCGAAGCAATTTTAAATTCTCGTCCTCTGTGTAGTATTTCAGATACTGATTTAAATCCTCTAACACCAGCCCATTTTCTTATAGGTGAGCCTCTGACAATTGTTCCAGAACCAACCCTCGCAGACATTCCTCCAAATCGGCTTACCCATTGGAACCTTTTACAAAGCATGGTGCAAGGATTCTGGAGACGCTGGCATATGGAATACCTCACCACCCTCCAAGAGCGTAAGAAGTGGCAGCAGTCTAAGCCGAACCTAAAACCTGGAGATTTGGTAGTAATCAAGGAGCCTAATCTACGTCCTACTCAATGGGTTCTTGCTAGAGTTGAAGATGTGACAAAGGGTGCCGATAATATTGTACGAGTTGCCAATGTACGGACAGCTAAAGGCACTTTCACCAGACCTGTAACCAAATTGGCTTTGCTTCCTACTTCCTGAAACCTTGTTCCAGGGGGGCCGGGATGTTCCGGATTAACTAACTATCATTCAGCTTTTCGTAATCATCATTTGATTAATGCTATAAGAGATTTGATTAGTGAACTTAAACCTAAACTGTTATACATTTAAACACATTATTCATTTCTTTGCCTTAAAATTAGTTTTGACTCACTGTACTTGTTAACATTCTAATCGCAAATTATTTATTGCTCTTGTACATACCGGTTCTTTCTCTCTTAAATATTTTGCCTGATTGATATGTATTACATAAGTTTGACAACTGTAAATTAAATAACCTCTTGCATAATTTACAATGAACCAATCTTCCATTTGGATTAAGATCAGCATACGGGTAACACCTCTTAAAGAAATCAATTTTGGTGAAAAAAAGGCACAATTATTTGTGATCAATAAAATTACAATTTTTAAGACAAGAAGAGTTTATAAATTTCATGTTCCCTTTTTTGCTCGATTTAATTCCGAATCACTAATGTTAAAATAATATTTAAATAAACTAAACATATTAAAAAAATTAAGTTTATATAAAAAAAATAATTGCACCTATTTTTTTGACCAGCTGTGTATATATATATGACATAATAGTGTTTTCAAATAGTCTAAATGAACACACTGAACACATAAAAAGTATAGTAGAAACCCTTAAGCAAGCAAATATGAAGATTTCACTTGAAAAATCATTATTTTATAAAGAAGAAGTAGAAGTAGTATAATAAAGACAAATAAAGATAAAGTTAAAACAATAAGAGAATACCCCGAACCAAAAACCCTAAGGCAGTTGAGATCATTTCTAGGAATGATAGGCTATTATAGGAAGTTCATCCAAAATTACGCTAACATAGCTAAGCCTTTAACGAAATACCTCCAAAGTAAAAACGGTCAAATTTCGACCCATATGGCAAAGAAAACCATGATAACATTAGACAGCGAAGCCATAAAAGCTTTTGAAAATCTGAAAAGTCATTTAATTTTAGAAACTGAATTAAACCAACCAGATTGCGATAAAAAATTTGTTTTAACCACTGACGCATCCGACGATGCAATAGGAGCAGTTTTGTCTCAAGACAACAAACCTATAAAATTTATTAGTAAAACTCTTGGTAAAACTGAACGTTCCTATGCGGCAAATGAAAAAGAATTATATGCCATAGTATACGCGTTAAAGAACTTAAGAAATTATCTCTACGGTGTTACGAATTTGGAGATCCATACCGATCACCAACCGACATTTGCAGTCTCAAAGAGAAACCCAAACGCTAAAATGAAGCGATGGCACGCGCTCATAGAAGAATACGCACCAAAACTTATATACAAACCTGGAACCACAAATGTAGTTGCAGATGCCCTTTCAAGACAACATTTGAATCACATTACAGACAGTTCTTCCACAGATGCTACTCAGCACTCTGCTGAAAGCAGTGATAACATTATTATTACGGAAACAAATAAGCCTTTAAATGATTTTAAACAGCAATTCATGATTGCAAAAGGAAATTACAAAGTTACGGCTCACGAGAGAGTTCAAAACATTCCCAATAAAACAAGACATATTGTCGAATATGATACAGTGGAAAATTTAATAACAATTTTAAAACAATTCCTTTGTCCAGGAATAGTAGCTCTATATATAGGACCAGAAGATCTATATGAAATTAAATCAACATTAGTAAAAACTTTTAATAATTAATTCATAAAGACAAGAATATTTCCCAATGATGTAACTAACAAAGAGGATCAAGCTTCTATAGTGCAACAAACACATTCGAGAGCACACAGAAATTACAGAGAAAATTTTAAACAAATTTATGATACTTATTATTTCAATTTCAATTTCAATTTATTTATTTCATAATGATAATGTACAATAAGACATAGTCATTTTTAGTACTTAGCACAGCAATTTCAACAATTTGGAAAATTCTTAACTTAAGTCTAAATTTTGTATAATTTAAGATTTGTTTTAAGATAGATTACAAAAACAATAAAGAAAGGTAGAGAGAAAAGAAAAGGGAAATGTTTTTAATTCAGATGAGAGAAGTGTCTATGGACCGCATTCTTAAAGTTTGAAGTGCTTATTATTCTTTTAATACATACGGGCAAACTATTCCAAAGCTTTAAAGCATGAACAAAAAAGAGTCGGGAAGAATTTAAATATTTGAAACGTGGTTTGATTGCATTTAATGTTCTAGTCGACCGTGCGAAATGGATCTTAGAAAAAAGATATGGTGGAGCTTGTTTTACTATAATACTGTGGAGAAATATACAATTTCTTGCATTGATGTAATTTGTTAAAGTGCAACCTAAAAGATTTTTTGATTTAACAGAAATGTGATCATGTCTTCGAAGTCCATAAATATAGCGCGCCGCATCGTTATAAGCTACCTGAAGTTTACGCTGAGATAGATAGTCTAGGCTACCATAGACAACTTCTGAGTAAGTGATAATTGGTACAATAAGGCTTAGAACGAGTTTACGACGAGTTTCAAAAGGTGTGAAGGCAGCTGTTAGCCATAGCTTACGGAGACATCCATAAACTCTCCCTATGACCATGTTTATATGATTGTAACCAGATAGATTTTTGTTTAGAACAAAACCTAGGCTAGAAGCATGTTCAACTACATCTAAATTGTCGTTGCCTAAGAAAATATTGGGTATACTTTCAGATTCAAATGCTCTGTTTGCTATAGGTACAATTTTAGACTTCGTTGGATTTATAAGCAGACCATTCAGTTTCCCCCAACTGCATATGTTCGCTAAATCTTCGTTAAGCGATTTGGCGAGTACACCAGTTTTCCCAAAAGGTTGAGTATAGTATAATTGCACGTCATCCGCGTAGAGGTGGATTGATGCATACTGACAAACTTGTGGTAGGTCATTTATAAAAATGCAAAAAAAAGGATAGGCCATAAAATTGAACCCTGGGGGACTCCTTGTTTGACAATTTTAAAGGACGAAAAAGAGTCATCGTTAGCCACTCTTTGCATTCTATTTGTAAGAAAACTTTGAATAAGTTTAAGAGCTCTATCACGGAATCCAAAAAGATGTTCAAGTTTCCAGAGAAGAATATCATGGCTTACATTGTCAAATGCTTTTGAAAAGTCAAGTAGGGAAAGAAGTGTCAGATAACCTTTGTCAAAATCCTGCCTTATATCTTCTAGAATATTAACCATTGCTGAAGCACAACTATGGTCTTTCCTAAATCCAGATTGAAAAGGGCTAAGCAATGCGTTATTTGATAAATGTGTTTGGATCTGTTTAGCTATTATTTTCTCAAAAACTTTTGACAAACAAGGTAGAATGCTGATTGGCCTGTAGTCGTTTATTGTAATTGGGTTAGGTTTCTTAGGTAGTGGGATGACCTTGGCAATTTTCCAGGATTGAGGAAAAGTAGAATTAGTTATGCAGTGGTTAATGATATGAGTCAGATAAGATATGACCAGGGGCAATATAAGTTTAACAAATCGTATTGTGATTCTATCCTCGCCCGCTGAGTTTGATTTGATCGCTGCAATACAGTCGACTACATCACTTTCTGTTACAGCTACAAAATCAGTAAACCGAGAGCCAAGAGGCACCCTTGGGCATGTGAAATCAAAGTGATTCTCACCAGGTAAATTTCCCAAAAAGTAGTCATTAAGCTCATCTTGTTGAAACCTGCATTTTTGTACACTTTTACCTTCACATACTCCAACAGTTCGCAAATTTTGCCCTAACTTCTTGGGTGGCATTGACGCACTGAGCTTGGAAGCGAAATAATTTCTTTTAGAGTTGCGAATAATAAAAGTTGGATTATTACGTGCAGCTTTGTAAATGCTCCAATTAGACTCAGATGGATTTCGTTTCCATCTAGAATATATTTTGTTGCGTACTTTAATTTGGTTCATCACTTCAGATGTATACCAAGGACAGCTTTTATTTCAGATGGCCACAGTTTTAGTTGGAACACATTCATCAAACAGAAAATTAACAAAATTATTCAAAATATTCAATTTGTCATTCACATCAGAATACAGCCAACAGTTGTACCAAGGTAAAGCATCAGAGGTCACTTGTAGAGCCAACAAATTTAGCGAACATAGATCCTTATATTCAAGAAATTAGGGCTCTGTGGAGCGTTCAAATTTAATATCGTAAGTGCAGAAAAGCAGGTCATGGTCGGAAATAAAAGAGAGCTGTTCAAAAAGTAATATCGAATCATAGTCAGATACTATTGTTAGGTCGAGCAAACTTGGAGTAGAGTTTTTGGAGAACCGTGTGGGATTAGAGTTGTTGACAATGCATAGACCCAGCGATGAAACCATATCTCTCAATTCAAATGAACGTGTGTTTTGTTTTAACATATCAATATTGAAATCCCCGCAGATAATAATATCCTTATACAAAGCCGAAAATTCAAGTAGTGAATTGAAAAAAGGTTCAGGAGAACAAGTTTTGTGGGGGTTGTATACGCAACAAATGATGCATTTAGTAGAACTATCACGAACTTCCAATATTATAAACTCTACACCTAAACCTTTGGATTTAGTTATTAGTTTACAGTCTAGACTAGTTTTACAGTATATTGCTACTCCTCCTCCAATAGTATCTGTTATTCTATCATTTCTGTATAAACTAAAGTTTGGTATACTGTATGTGTGATTGGATAAATCAGGTCTAAACCAGGTCTCACTTACACAAACAACATCAACTTCAGAATCTGCAAATGAATATCTTAAAAAATCTAGTTTCTCCAAGTTAAGACTGCGCGCGTTTAGATGGCAAACTTTAAATCCAATACGCTGCCGCGATAGAACATTGATCATAGCAGAAGTGATTACTTCATTCACGCTGCTTTGAATATTTATTAAATTGCTACCCATTAAAAAATAAAAAGTGGTAACTCCAAACCACAAAGTGCACGCTCAGTAAACAACCAATCGTTAAATGAATGAAAACAAAAGAAAGGATTAGAGAAAGGAAAGTAGAAAAAAAAAATATTGACAGAGAAAATAATGATAGCAAAGTTTATAAAAGTTGAAGATTATATTAAATGTATAACGAAACGAGTAGGCAAAAAACAAAAAAATAAATAAAGAGATAAATACGATCAATGGTTTGTCACAGCTACAGCATGCAGATCGTCGAAACTTTCGATTCTCATGGGTCTCCCAGTTTCAGATTTTTTAATGTAGACGAAGCCAGACATCGTGTATGCAGCAGAAACTTTTTTTTTCCTCTTCATGTCTAATGCACTTTTTAAGAGAAGACGAGAGTGTTGAGTTAAGCTTTCGTTCAAAAAACAGCTGATACTGGAAGTTGAGTCTCCTTCTACATTCACACCTACATCATGAAGATTTATCTCTCTGTTGTTAAGTTTACGGTACATTGCTGCTGCTTTCAGAACTAAGTTTTTCTCTTGTGGGTTGTTGAATTTAAGCACAATCAGCGGTGGAACATTTGATTTGTCATCTTTACGCTTTCGTGTGCGAAAAATGTTTTTCAGAAGAGGCGGTGTGCAGCTGTTCGAATTACAGAGATTGTTAAAAATGTTAGCTATGTTTTCGTTGGGTTTCTCAGGTACTCCAAACAGAATAGCATCGTTGTTTATTTCTTTTCTCTGGAGAACATTTAATTGCTGTCGAAGATTGTTGACCTCCATATCATATTTTTGTGATTCCTTGTTTGAATTAATCTCGATTGCATCAACCTGTGCGAGGAGGGAATTTATAGTTTCATCAATTAAATTAATCTTTGTTGTAAAATTTCGCTCTTTTTTTTCCAACGTAGTGGTAAAAGAGTTCCGAAGCTCCGTTATTTGTTCCATCATGCTTGTTTGAAAATTAGTAAATTGCAATTGCAGTTGACTTTGCAAGAAACTTTTGGTGAGAACGTCATTCTTAAAGTTTGTAGATGGTTTGGCGGTACTTTGCAGAGCTGGAGAAAGGGGGCCCCTACTTGGGCCACTACGTAGATCATGTTGCAACATATTGAAGATTTTTATTTAAGAGAGCAATGAAAGTATTTGGACTTATAATTGATTTAATTAACTTGCAAATATTAAATATGTGGCGAACAAAACTGAGTAATCATTTCATAAAATAGTAATCATGTAACTGGATTAATGTTAGATTCAAAGTGGCACAGAAAATAGGCTTGAACTTATACTGAAGCTGGACAAATTAAGAAACACGTCTATTCTCGCGCACTGCTGAAAAAAAAAAAAAATATATGAGAAAGCAATTCAAAGAATATGCAAAATTTGCAACAAGTACAAATATGACAGGCACCCGCCGAAGGTACCAATTGGAGAGGCTCCAATTCCAGAGAAAGAGGTGGAATACCTACACATGTAGATATTTTTTCAGCTCAGCAAACAAAGTATCTGACATGTATCGACGCTTATCCAAATTTGTATTAGTAAAGGCACTAGAGGATAAATTCAATTTGGAAAACAAAGTTTAAGAATTCCTACAAATCTTCCCCGATTGTAAGAAAATTACATTACATAATGAAAAAGAATTTAAGTCAATTATATTCAAAAATTTAATGGATAGGTTAAACATTGAACTTTATTTTTGCGACCCAGGTCATAGTTCAACAAACGGTCAGATAGAAAGAATTCATTCTACATTAGCAGAAATGACAAAATGTATTAAAGATGAATATGAGATTATGGACACAACAACTGAAGCTTTACTTAGAGCAGTCCAAAAATATAATCAGACAATTCTTTCAGTTACAAATTCAAAACCTTTTGATATCCTTTACAATAGAATTGATCACATTAATGTTCCTAATAAATTGAAAGAAGCACAAGTTAAAATGTTAGAAAGAAACAATGCCAAAAGAAAGATAAAGACTTATAAGCCCAAAGGCATAGTTTATGAGAAAATTTTACCATTTCAAAATAAAAATAAAATAAGTAATAAATATAAAAAACAAGTAGTTAAGGAAGATTTAGAAAATAGGATAAGAACCAAAAATAGAATTATACATAAGGAGAATATTAAAAGTTAAATTTACAACTATTTTATTATTAAAACTCTTTAAGCACAGCTTAAATTATCGAAAAGATACAGAAGCGGAATTAACAATTGTTTTTGTTTTTGTGACCTGTTTTATTTAAACTGAGTTAAGGCTAAGTTAAGTGGGCTGTAGGTCAATAAAAGATGTTATTTGTTTAATCTCGACGTTTCGAACATGTATATGCTCTTCATCAGGCTTTTATTTTCAAAAATCAAAACATAAAAATAGAAAAGAACAACATATAAGTACCTCACATAAAGTGACAAGTCAATTAAACTTACAAAATATTTTTATAACGATTTTTTTTAACGTTTTACAGCAATATCACATTTCGTATCAGAGTAAACATACAAATTAAACTGAAATTTAGAATTGCAATTAAAATTAAAGTTAAACTATCAAGTATAGGCTATTTTAATAAATTACTTTCTATATGTAGACATAATATACACAAATACATCTGTATATCCAAATCCACACACGACGCGGCAACCGTCAACGCTTACAAACCAAACTTATTTAATCCAGTATTGTTTTTTGGCCTCTGAATCAGCTGGCTGTATGCATTGCTTAAATTATCACAGTCTGAACGGCGATTCACAGCATTATCGGTATTTATTATATGCAACATCTCAAGTAGAAATCTCTTTCCTTGGTGTTTCTCTGTTTCCAGGATTTTGACTCTTTTCAAATCTGGTGCATGCTTCTCTTTCAAACAGTGAAGTGCGAGTGCTGTTTTTTGTTCCCCCCCGCAGTTAATGTCTGATCTATGGCCAGAGAGACGTTTTTTCAATTTCTGCTTTGATGTGCCAATATACACAGAGGGGCAAGTCGTGCCATTACCTCCTAGGCAATTGATTTTGTATACCACATTTGATCTTTCCATGTTGTCTATTTTACCTTTTGTATTGGTAAAGAGATGGGTTCTAATGGGATTTGCTGGTCTGAAAGCTATTTTTGTTTTTTCTTTGTTTCTTATCGGTGCCGATTGCATGCGATTCGAGAGGAAGGGGACATATAAAGAGCTTATGTATGTCACCGGTTGTGCATTTGTTTTCTCTGTAGGTGATTTTTCTTTGTCAAAATTTGAAATTAATTTGTTTATTAGTGGGACTGGGAAAGAGTTGGACAACAGGGTGTTCCGAATCACTTCGATGTTTTTTTCCCGAAAAATTATATTACTTGTACTAAGCACTCGGTTTACAAAATTTTGAGCTGTATTCAGAATCACTCCTTTCTGCTGTTTTGAATTAAAGTTGATAAGGCGACCGGAAGAGGTGGGTTTTTTGTACCAGTCGAAAATTATGTTGGTATTTTGTCTTATCACTTTTAAATCCAGATACGGAAGCTGACCTTTATCTTCTACTTCAACCGTAAATTTAAGCTTATTATTAAAAGAGTTGAGTGCTTTTAACGTGTCGTTAACGTCCGAAGCTTTTACTACAGCGAATAGGTCATCCACATATTTGGTTAGAATCTTGGGTTTGCGAACAAGCTTATCCAATACTTCATCCAACAATGTTTCCATTACAATATCAGCAAGGATGGGTGATGCTGGGCTGCCCATCGGAACACCTTGTTTCTGCTGATATATTGAATCGTTGAATTGAATGTAGTTATTATCAATAATACAGAAGCGAAGCATTTCTATGAACATTGATTTTTGGATTCTTGTGTGTTCTTTTATAATGTTCCACTTCTTTTCAACCATTGTCACAACCAAGTGTATAGGTATACTTGTGAAAAGTGAGACGACATCAAAGGAGACAAGAATATCGTCTTCTTCTAGGCGGATTGAAGCGGAATTAATGAATTAGGGACAGTATGGAAATGGATTTCAGGTTCACCTGACCATGATGATTTAGTTTTGATTAACAATAAATTCTCCGAACTAACAATAAATAATAATAAACAATTTGTTACAAATTCTGAAATTTTTGACGCGATAAGAAAACTATCAGGAGTAGTTCACAAAATAGAGAACGACGGAGAATTAAGATTAGCCAGGGAAAAAAATGAATTAATATTGGTTGAATTACAAAATATAATTCAGACATTAGCTTTGGCAAAATCAGGAAACTTAAAATCAGCAATTTTAAATTTACAAGACATCAAAGAAATAACAAAACATGAACATGGTTTCATGACTATAACAGACTTACTGGACGTTTCAAAATTTAAAATAGTCCAAAATGAAGACTCTATTGTCATTGTTGCGGTAAATTTTACCACAACAAGTTTTGCCAACCCATTTCCCCTTTAATAACTTTTTGTCCCACATTCCCTTCCTGTTGCGGCTCCAAAATACTCTTAAGAGTGCAGTAGAAACCTGGTCCATCAGCCAGAGGACTGCTCTTCTTTAAGTATTTTGGAAAAGTAACCAATCAAGGTTCCATCAGAGGTGTTGGACAGGAGGTCCAACTTATTTTACGAAGGGCGGAAGAGCCACTAAATCTTCGAGTTGTCGACAGAAGGTCGAAAGAGCAGAAAGGCATAAAGATGACTCATGTCCAACGATGTGTGAACTATAATCACACCAACATTAATGTAGTATGGCCGAGTGCCCACCATAAAGTGTCGGACATCAAAGAAAAATCACAATGATGTGTTTTTCACTTTTTTATAGTTTCTGCGCGAAGGTCTACAAAATTAAGATTTTTCTTATTTATAAATTCAACCATTTTAGTTGGAAAATGGTTTAGTTTCTTTCCAACAAGAATATTCTCCTCAAAATAATTAATTTGGCCGGTTTGGGCTGGGGACTCTGTGCGTTGTGTCGTAGTTTTTCGTTTGCCTTTTGAAATAAAATATAATTGACATTATACGGCTGAACACGTCCACTGAGCCTACGAGGATCGCATCCTCAACGCATAGGATCGCGTGCAATGGTTGTATCACCGCTCTCAGTCGCACGTCTCTGCATAGATGGGCGAGATGCTGCTGTATGCCTGAGACAAGAACACCACCACGCAAAAGATCTGAAGAGGATGGCTATATGGTCGGGCGAAGTGGACAAGCCACGCCTCCATTTTGAATAGGAATTCAATTTTGGATTTTGTTGAGAAAAGAAAGCGATAATTTTTGGAAAAAGGAGAATTTTGAAAGAGAAGTGAAAAATTACCGACAGCGTCTTGTTTTGAATTTAAAAATAATCAGAAGAGGATACTTTTGTGCCAGAAAGAAATTTCGAGTGGATTTGGAAGAATATTCTTGTTGGGACTTAAGGATTTTACCTACCAAGCTAAGTATTTTTGTGTCTGGTTGGGACCAGGAATTCTAGCTTGTTTATTGTTCGTTAATTTGTTTTGAATTCGTCTTGTTTGTGACCCTGTGTGGGGCAAACAGTTTTATATTAGAATAGGCCTTCGCTGTCGTTCGTTATCTCCCAAGATTGTGGGACTCGTGACCCTTTCGTTTTTAACTTGCTTTACCATTGTGATCTTCCTTTGTGTCACCGTGACACAAAACAGTGTTTGCTTTTCTTTATTTGCTTAAACATATTCCTAATTTCGAGAATAAGCCTTCTGCTTACCTCGAAATACCATTGCTCTATTTTTCTTTTAGTTGAAAAGACTTTGGGTTTTCGTCCAGGCCTTCTGCCAAGGTTTCCCAGACCATACACTTCACAATCAATAAAAGATTCGAATTTCCCATTGGGAATAATAATTCCATTGTTTATTTCTTTCAAAATTGAAGACACTTTTCAGCTTCCATTTGGTAAGGTAAACTACCATAAAAGTTTCCTGGCGCCCACTTTCATATATAGGTACACTACTGTACATATATATAAACCTACCCACCTTTCATTACACAATTCGTATTTTATTAATCGAGCGCGATTAATAAACATATTGTTCTTATCGAACTCACTCCCAGCTGAGCTAACGGGAGACAGCACTGCAATTGCTGTCTGGCTATGGACTATTTTTTTTGTGTATCTCTTTTCTTTTTATCAAACACACCGGCGTGTGACGTTTCGCGTTCGATTCCAATTTTCATTTTCCCAATCGTGTTGCACATCGTCTCTGTGCAGTTGTTTGTTATTCTTTTTTTAATAAATATATTCGCGTTTTCAGTTTTATTTTGGATTCGGGTAATCCAAATAGTTTAGCTTTAATTCATTTAAATATAGTTTGTCGCGATCGTGGTGTGTTTCGGTTTTGGTGTTATTAGAAAATATAATTCCCTAGCAATTGGCGCCCAACGTGGGGCTTGTTTAGGGAATTCATTGAAATTCTTTGTTGTCCGGTGTTAGAGAAAGTGTTTCGGGAAGTGTGTAATATTCATTTTTATTAAATTTATTTACTTGGTGTTTTTTTTAATTTCTAATAGGCGCTAGGGAAATCTGGTGGCTGACCTTTTTTTTTGGTCTTTGACACGACGGACGAAAGTTTTTTGGAGTGAGAGAAGAATTATCGCCTTGAACATTTTCGTAAGTTCAAGGCAATCAAATTGTGATTTTTTTTTATTTATTTCTTTGTAGTTGTGGTTTTTGCTTGTAGTTATTTCATTCAATTTATTCGATATATCTTTTTGTATAATAATTTATTTGAACAAAAAGAATATCGAAAGTAGTTTTTTTTACCTCCATTTTCATGAGTTGAGAGTATAATAGCGTTGTCGCACTCTCACTTATAGTTTTGATTTATTTTCTTTTGTTTTTTTTTGACGTTTAGTCAAAATTAATATAATCATATTCAGTGCTCTCATTTTCAATAATCCAAATATTTTTTTAAGACATTTTGGCTAATTTTTTTTAGTAAATAATTTTTTTTTGATTATAAATATTTTCAATTGATTTTTATTTTAGTAGATTGTTATTTTATTTTATTATTGAAAAGGGTGTTTTTTTTTAAGTCAAAATAAAAGAAGAGTATTTTCGAGAATTTTCTTTTTGGTCTTATTATTATTTGTTTTTTTCGGTTTTGAGTTTATTTTTTTTTATTATTAAAATGGATGTGAGTCAGATTAATAGACTGATACAAGAGGAAATTTCTTACGAAATTGAGAGTAGGGGTTTAGCGGAAGGAACAGTAGAGGAGATGCGCAAGACGCTTAGGGCAACACTAAAGCTTCAGCGTAGGGCTTCTTTTGTAGCTCCGGCCTACCCATTCACTTTCGATGTGGATCAGGTGGCCGTAGAGAATAAATTAGGAGAAATAGCGAAGCTTTTAGAAAATCCTCCGAAGTCGGAAACTTCGAAGGAGTATCTAAAAATTTTAACGAAGATTGATTGGGGGTTGCGTAGGATGGATAGATCGGTCCCTGAAAATGAGTTGCAGGAGAAATGTAGATTAGGGCTAAAAATAAATTTATAGTGGCTTTGGCTGACCTAGATGGGGATGAAGACGAAGATGAGGAAGAAGAAGAAGAGAAAAAGGAAGAAGAGGTAGAAGTAGTAGTTAGACAGGGACCGAAATCGAAAAAGATTACAGGGGCTGAAAAGGAACTAGAAAGTGAACCTCGGGGAAGTAAGTCGGTGATCACTTCTGCCAGTGCACCGATTGGTATAGGAGAGGCAGACAGTAGGAGAAGGGATAGTAGTGGACAGCAGGTTAACACCACAATAGAAAATGTTTTAGTGAATACAGAAAAGTTTCAGAACTTGGCAAAGTGGGATGTGAAGTTCACTGCGTGTGTTTGGCAGATGGAATAAGGGATGAAGTCTTAGGAGTGATCTCTCTTCCAATAATTGTTGAGGATAGGGCAGTGTTAGTTGACTGTTTGGTCATCCCTTCTCTGCCACATACGGTGATTCTCGGTGCAGATTTTTGGGCACTGTCGGGTATCGTTCCGGATTTAAGATCACGTATGTGGACTTTTTCGGAGCAGGACAGTCCTGTTTCGATTTCTTCTATTACAGAGCGATCGGAGTTGAGTGCTAGGGAAATTAAAACATTAGAAGAGTTTATAGGAGAATCTTTTAGGAAAATGTCTGAAGGCTTAGGTTGTACAACAGTAGTTCAACACAATTAGGACGTCGGCGGAACCGATAAAACAACGATATTATCCGGTTTCCCCGGCAATGCAGGAACATATTGATAGGGAGTTAAATGAGATGTTAGAGGCAGGAGTTATTGAGAGATCGACAAGTGCTTGGTCGTCTCCAATACTTTTAGTTAAAAAGAAAGACGGCTCCTATAGATTCTGTGTGGATTATAGGAAGCTGAATAAGAATACCGATAGGGATGCTTATCCACTTCCATATATTAATTCCATTTTAGATAGGCTTCGGGGTGCTAAGTTCTTGTCTTCATTAGATATCAAGTCAGCGTATTGGCAGATACCTATGGAGGAAGAATCTAAGCCCTTTACTGCTTTTACGGTACCTAAGAGGGGTCTGTTTCAGTTTAGGAGAATGCCTTTCGGTTTGCATAACTCACCGGCGACTTGGCACAGGTCTATCGACACAGTTTTGGGTGCCGACCTGGAGCCATTCGTCTTCGTCTATTTAGACGACATCATCATCATTTCAGAAACTTTCGAGAAACATCTCGAAATTCTGAATGAGGTGATGAAAAGGTTGAGTGAGGCAGGATTAAAAGTGAGTAGGGAAAAATGCAACTTCTGCATGCCGTCTCTTAAATTTTTAAGGTTATATAGTGGATCGAAATGGGTTACATGTCGATCCAGAAAAAGTAGAAAGCATGGTTAGGATTCCAGCACCGAAAAATATTAAAGAAGTTAGGAGTTTTATAGGGACAGTTTCGTGGTACCGTCGTTTTGTACCAAATTTTGCAGAATTACTTAGGCCCTTGTCAGATTTGCTGAAAAAGAATAAAAAGTTCATTTGGAGTCCGGAATGTGAGGATAGTTTTAGAAAGGCAAAGGAGTGTTTGGTGACAGCACCTATACTCACTTGCCCATATTTCAAACGACCATTTGTCGTTCAAACAGACGCGTCAGATTATGGTATCGGTGCGGTTCTTTCAGAGAACTTTGATGAGGGAGAAAAGGTTGTCTGTTACCTTAGTAGGTCGTTAAATCGTAACGAAAGACACTATAGCACAACAGAGAAAGAATGCTTGGCTGTACTTTGGGCAATTGAAAAGTTGCGACCGTATATCGAAGGTGTTCGATTTACGGTTGTGACAGATCATTACTCTTTGGTGTGGCTAAGCAATCTTAAAGATCCACAGGGTAGGTTGGCTCGTTGGGCCATTAGGTTACAGCAGTTTGACTTTGAGATCATTCATCGCAAGGGCAAAGAGCATGTGGTTCCGGATATGCTTTCTCGAGGAGTGCCACAGTTGGGTGGTATCTCAGATGAGGATTTAGACCCTTGGGTGGCTAAAATGATTTCAACAGTCAATGCCAATCCACTTAGGTTTCCAGCTTGGAGAGTTGAACAAGGAAAGTTGTTCAAATTAGTTAAAGCAAATCATGTTGTAGTACATGAAACTAATCAGGAGTGGAAGAGAGTGGTAGGTAAAAATGAAAGATTAGGTATTTTGCAGGAGAACCATGGTAGTCCGTTAGCACGACACATGGGTGTTAGGAAAACTTTCGCCAGAGTAATGGCAAAATTTTACTGGCCAAAAATGAGGGCCGATATAACCAGGTATGTTAGGAATTGTAAAGTTTGCCAACAGGTAAAGCCGGTGAATGATAAGCCAGCTGGTTTGATGACGGAGAGGGTAGGAATCAAATCACCATGGGAGATGATTTGTATAGATCTGGTAGGTCCACTTCCTAAGTCGAGTAGGGGTTTTACATACATTTTGACGGTAGTGGATTACTTTTCAAAGTTTCCACTACTCTTTTCGCTGAGGTCGGCTACGGCCAAATCAATTTGTAGGGAATTGGAAGACAATGTCTTCCTTCTTTTCGGCATTCCCAAGGCGATCGTTTGTGACAATGGTCCTCAGTTCCGTTCCAAGGAACTGAAAACGCTTTGCCAGGCGTACGCTTCTGAATTAAAGTTCACAGCCCATTATCATCCGCAGGCGAATCCTGCGGAAAGGATAAATCAAATCATTAAGACGACGTTGAGGGCTTACGTCGCTGAAAACCACAGAGTGTGGGATTCACAGCTGCAGAAGGTGGCGTGCGCGATTTGCACGTCACAACATGAGGTTTTAGGAGTTTCTCCTTATTATGCAAATTTTGGAAGGGATATATGGTGACTTCTGGTCGAGAAGTTCCATTAGCCCAATTACTACCACTGTACCTGCTTGGGTACAGAAAATTGGAGGACTTTATGGTTTTACCGTTGTCTTTCTTCAAATTTGTTTTGATGAAATTTGATTTTTTTTTGTTCGTTGACATGTTTTCTACAAGTAGGCGTGCAGTTCATTGTAAGAAAAAATAAAACGGTAGTTTTTTTATTACTCCACATCAGGTGCGGCTGTGATTTTCTTGCTTTTTCGGAGGTTGGCCTATATTTTGCAATAGAACATATATTCGTTTTATCAATTTTCTTTCTATTTTCTTGGAAATAGTTTAGATATTTATAATAAAATCAGATACAAGTGAAAAATCAAGTGCTCATTTATTTTACGCTAGGTAAGTACGCGTAAAGTTAGGTGTACCCGCTTGGGTACAATGGGAAAAACTGATTTTTTTTTTTTTAGAATGGATTTCAAAGCATTCTCCACATCATCATTTTATGGAAGGAGATTCGATAATCTTCCAAATGCAATAAATGCAATCGAAGAAAATGATGGAAACGCTGTGTTTGACATTGCATTTATACCACCAGATGCAGATTACAATACAGACGAGGATGAAATAGACACAGAAAATTTGGATAACGATCACATACCCAATGATGTTCCAGGTAACATCGAACTTTTTATTAGGGATGAGGATTTCGATAGCGAGGACGACGTTCCTTTATCAGTGATAAGAGCCTCAATACCTAGGCAATCTCAAACCCAACCACGCTGGTCTAAAAGAGGCACTGATATGACGATGCACCGTTCTAATAACTTTGAGGTAAATAAGATGAATATGAAATGCGCTTTAGACAATAAGTCTCCAGTCGAAATATTTGAAACACTTTTTGATAATGAGGTAATGGAATTGATCTTGAATCAAACTAGTCTTTACGCTTCTCAACACAATTATCATAACCTCAATTTCCAAAAAGAAGACTTGGAAATTTTCATAGGCATTATGTTCTACAGTGGCAACCACTCAATGCCCAGGGAGTCCATGTATTGGAAATTAGATGAGGATACAAGAACCGCATTGGTAGCAAACAACATGTCGCGAAATCGTTTTTATGAGATCAAAAAATACATTCATTTCGCAGATAATAATCAATTAGATGCTGGAGACAAAATGGCAAAGCTTAGACCGCTTATGAATCTTTTGTGCCAAAAATATCAACAGTGGGGCTTCATCCACGAAAAATTATCCATTGATGAAGCCATGATCAAGTATTTTGGCCACCATTCTTCGAAACAGTTCATAAGAGGAAAACCTGTTCGTTTTGGTTTCAAGAACTGGATGCTGACGAGTAGTTGTGGCTACCTATATAACTTCGATACTTATTGTGGTGCAAAAAATGTGAACGCTGACGTGTTACAAATGCCACTGGGATCTCGAGTTGTACTTGAGCTTCTAGAAAAAGTTACATTTCCTTCTGACCACATAATTTATTTTGACAACTTTTTTACTTCTCATGAGCTTTTGCGATTATTGAGAGAGAAGGGCTTCAGGGCTACAGGGACTGCAAGAGAAAACCGAACAAAAAAATGCCCATTGAAGCCAAAAAAAGAATTCAAGAAGGAGAAAAGAGGGCATTTTGAGCACGTTTACGACGAAAACAATAAAATTCTTTTTGTAAAATGGAGTGATAATAGTGTTGTCACTATGGGCACAAACTTTGATACTATCCAACCCATGCATTATGTCAAACGCTGGTCATCAGTAGACAAAAGAAAAGTTTTAATTCAGCAGCCGAACCTTATTGCGGATTATAATAATGAAATGGGTGGCGTTGACTTACACGACCAGTGTGTCAATGCCTACAAAATCAAAATTCGAGGCAAAAAGTGGTGGTGGCCGCTTTTTACATCAATGCTAAGCTCTACATTGGTGAACGCTTGGAAACTATATAAGGTCGCAGCTGATTCCGAAGATGACTTGCTATCGTTTCAAAGAGATATTGCCCGATATTATCTTAGAAGATATACAATTCTCCAACCTTCGACATCAAAACGTTCCGTATCTGCAAGCGTTGCTTTATCTGGAGGTCACCATTTTCCAAAGAGAATTGAAAAGCCTCTTAGATGCAGAGTATGCCACATGCGAGTCAGATGGGTTTGTGAGTTCTGCGACATAGTTCTCTGTGTTGAAAAAGAATGCTTTAAGAAATTTCATGTGCAGAATTAGCAACCATATTTTCCCATTGTACCTGGTTGGGTACAGCTTAAAAAGCACACTTCCTACTTTTTTCTAAAATTAAAAAAAATATTTTTGTATTCCTTTGACACTATTTAATAAAGTTATGTTACTAAAAATTTGAAATTTTAGTTTTAAATTTCTTTGGTAATAAATGGGTTAATAGAAGATAGCTCTGAAACGGTTCAAGATCAGATCGAGATCGAGAATCGTTTCAAAAAGCTTAGAGACGATATTTTAAAAAAATTACAGGCAGCTTCTAAGAGATCTGCCCAAGCCTACAATCTTCGACGGCGTGATGTTCAATATCACCCCGGCGAACTTGTATGGCGTAAAAATTTCTCGTTGTCGGATGCCGCGAATTATTACGCCGCGAAATTAGCACCGAAGTTTGTCGGTCCGTTTAGAATTAAAAAGCGTTTGTCACTTTGGACTTACTTGCTTGAAGATAGTAATTGTAAAGACCGCGTAACTTGGAATGTCAAGGATTTGAAACCGTATACCGACGCATCCGATCTGTAAAGTAACGTAGCTTGATTTTTTTTTTTTTTTTTGTAAAAAGTAGTAAAGTAACGTAGCTTCATTTTTTTTTGTTTCTCTGCTCTTGAATTTTAATTTCATTTTACTTTGATTATTAGATTTTTGATTTTTGTTATTTATAATTAACATTTACATTGGTTTAATTTTTTTTTATGGAAAATAATACCTTTTTCTTTTCCCGGGCACATCTTTGGAAATGTATTACAATTCTAACGAACTGTAAGTACATTTCCTAGGAGGTGAGGGTGGGATTTGTTGCGGTAAATTTTACCACAACAAGTTTTGCCAACCCATTTCCCCTTTAATAACTTTTTGTCCCACATTCCCTTCCTGTTGCGGCTCCAAAATACTCTAAAGAGTGCAGTAGAAACCTGGTCCATCAGCCAGAGGACTGCTCTTTAAGTATTTTGGAAAAGTAACCAATCAAGGTTCCATCAGAGGTGTTGGACAGGAGGTCCAACTTATTTTACGAAGGGCGGAAGAGCCACTAAATCTTCGAGTTGTCGACAGAAGGTCGAAAGAGCAGAAAGGCATAAAGATGACTCATGTCCAACGATGTGTGAACTATAATCACACCAACATTAATGTAGTATGGCCAAGAGCCCACCATAAAGTGTCGGACATCAAAGAAAAATCACAATGATGTGTTTTTCACTTTTTTATAGTATCTGCGCGAAGGTCTACAAAATTAAGATTTTTCTTATTTATAAATTCAACCATTTTAGTTGGAAAATGGTTTAGTTTATTTTCAACAAGAATATTCTCCTCAAAATAATTAATTTGGGCCGGTTTGGGCTGAGGACTCTGTGCGTTGTGTCGTAGTTTTTCACTTGCCTTTTGAAATAAAATATAATTGACATTATACGGCTGAACACGTCCACTGAGCCTACGAGGATCGCATCCTCAACGCATAGGATCGCGTGCAATGGTTGTATCACCGCTCTTAGTCGCACGTCTCTCCATAGATGGGCGAGATGCTGCTGTATGACTGAGACAAGAACACCACCACGCAAAAGATCCGAAGAGGATGGCTATATGATCGGGCGAAGTGGACAAGCCACGCCTCCATTTTGAATAGGAATTCAATTTTGGATTTTGTTGAGAAAAGAAAGCGATAATTTTTGGAAAAAGGAGAATTTTGAAAGAGAAGTGAAAAATTACCGACAGCGTCTTGTTTTGAATTTAAAAATAATCAGAAGAGGATACTTTTGTGCCAGAAAGAAATTTCGAGTGGATTTGGAAGAATATTCTTGTTGGGACTTAAGGATTTTACCTACCAAGCTAAGTATTTTTGTGTCTGGTTGGGACCAAGAATTCTAGCTTGTTTACTGTTCGTTAATTTGTTTTGAATTCGTCTTGTTTGTGACCCTGTGTGGGGCAAACAGTTTTATATTAGAATAGGCCTTCGCTGTCGTTCGTTATCTCCCAAGATTGTGGGACTCGTGACCCTTTTGTTTTTAACTTGCTTTACCATTGTGATCTTCCTTTGTGTCACCGTGACACAAAACAGTGTTTGCTTGTCTTTATTTGCTTAAACATATTCCTAATTTCGAGAATAAGCCTTCTGCTTACCTCGAAATACCATTGCTCTATTTTTCTTTTAGTTGAAAAGACTTTGGGTTTTCGTCCAGGCCTTCTGCCAAGGTTTCCCAGACCATACACTTCACAATCAATAAAAGATTCGAATTTCCCATTGGGAATAATAATTCCATTGTTTATTTCTTTCAAAATTGAAGACACTTTTCAGCTTCCATTTGGTAAGGCAAACTACCATAAAAGTTTCCTGGCGCCCACTTTCATATATAGGTACACTACTGTACATATATATAAACCTACCCACCTTTCATTACACAATTCGTATTTTATTAATCGAGCGCGATTAATAAACATATTGTTCTTATCGAACTCACTCCCAGCTGAGCTAACGGGAGACAGCACTGCAATTGCTGTCTGGCTATGGATTATTTTTTTTGTGTATCTCTTTTCTTTTTATCAAACACACCGGCGCGCGTGTGACGTTTCGCGTTCGATTCCAATTTTCATTTTCCCAATCGTGTTGCACATCGTCTCTGTGCAGTTGTTTGTTATTCTTTTTTTTAATAAATATATTCGCGTTTTCAGTTTTATTTTGGATTCGGGTAATCCAAATAGTTTAGCTTTAATTCATTTAAATATAGTTTGTCGCGATCGTGGTGTGTTTCGGTTTTGGTGTTATTAGAAAATATATTTCCCTAGCAATTGGCGCCCAACGTGGGACTTGTTTAGGGAATTCATTGAAATTCTTTGTTGTCCGGTGTTAGAGAAAGTGTTTAGGGAAGTGTGTGTAATATTCATTTTTATTAAATTAATTTACTTGGTGTTTTTTTTTAATTTCTAATAGGTGCTAGGGAAATCTGGTGGCTGACCTTTTTTTTGGTCTTTGACACGACGGACGAAAGTTTTTTGGAGTGAGAGAAGAATTATCGCCTTGAACATTTTCGTAAGTTCAAGGCAATCAAATTGTGATTTTTTTTTTATTTATTTCTTTTTAGTTGTGGTTTTTGCTTGTAGTTATTTCATTCAATTTATTAGATATATCTTTTTGTATAATAATTTATTTGAACAAAAAGAATATCGAAAGTAGTTTTTTTTACCTCCATTTTCATGAGTTGAGAGTATAATAGCGTTGTCGCACTCTCACTTATAGTTTTGATTTATTTTCTTTTGTTTTTTTTGACGTTTAGTCAAAATTAATATAATCATATTCAGTGCTCCCATTTTCAATAATCCAAATATTTTTTTAAGACATTTTGGCTAATTTTTTTTAGTAAATAATTTTTTTTTTGA
Organism: Platycheirus albimanus; assembly: GCA_916050605.2. Taxonomy (NCBI): domain Eukaryota; kingdom Metazoa; phylum Arthropoda; class Insecta; order Diptera; family Syrphidae; genus Platycheirus; species Platycheirus albimanus. Next base: position 206,263,403 of record OU696696.1, read on the forward strand.
TTATAAATATTTTCAATTGATTTTTATTTTAGTAGATTGTTATTTTATTTTATTATTGAAAAGGGTGTTTTTTTTAAAGTCAAAATAAAAGAGGAGTATTTTCGAGAATTTTCTTTTTGGTCTTATTATTATTTGTTTTTTTTTCGGTTTTGAGTTTATTTTTTTGTTATTATTAAAATGGATGTGAGTCAGATTAATAGACTGATACAAGAGGAAATTTCTTACGAAATTGAGAGTTTAGCGGAAGGAACAGTAGAGGAGATGCGCAAGACGCTTAGGGCAGCACTAAAGCTTCAGCGTAGGGCTTCTTTTGTAGCTCCGGCCTACCCATTCACTTTCGATGTGGATCAGGTGGCTGTAGAGAATAAATTAGGAGAAATAGCGAAGCTTTTAGAAAATCCTCCGAAGTCGGAAACTTCGAAGGAGTATCTAAAAATTTTAACGAAGATTGAGTGGGGGTTGCGTAGGGTGGATAGATCGGTCCCTGAAAATGAGTCGCAGGAGAAATGTAGATTAGGGCTAAAAATAAATTTATAATGGCTTTGGCTGACCTAGATGGGGATGAAGACGAAGATGAGGAAGAAGAAGAAGAGAAAGAGGAAGAAGAGGTAGAAGTAGTAGTTAGACAGGGACCGAAATCGAAAAAGATTACAGGGGCTGAAAAGGAACTAGAAAGTGAACCTCGGGGAAGTAAGTCGGTGATCACTTCTGCCAGTGCACCGATTCGTATAGGAGAGGCAGACAGTAGGAGAAGGGATAGTAGTGGACAGCAGGTTAACACCACAATAGAAAATGTGTTAGTGAATACAGAAAAGTTTCAGAACTTGGCAAAGTGGGATGTGAAGTTCACTGCATGTGTTTGGCAGATGGAATAAGGGTTGAAGTTTTAGGAGTGATCTCTCTTCCAATAATTGTTGAGGATAGGGCAGTGTTAGTTGACTGTTTGGTCATCCCTTCTCTGCCACATACGGTGATTCTCGGTGCAGATTTTTGGGCACTGTCGGGTATCGTTCCGGATTTAAGATCACGTATGTGGACTTTTTCGGAGCAGGACAGCCCTGTTTCGATTTCTGCTATTACAGAACGATCGGAGTTGAGTGCTAGGGAAATTAAAACATTAGAAGAGTTTATAGGAGAATCTTTTAGGAAAATGTCTGAAGGCTTAGGTTGTACAACAGTAGTTCAACACAAAATTAGGACGTCGGCGGAACCGATAAAACAACGATATTATCCGGTTTCCCCGGCAATGCAGGAACATATTGATAGGGAGTTAAATGAGATGTTAGAGGCAGGAGTTATTGAGAGATCGACAAGTGCTTGGTCGTCTCCAATACTTTTAGTTAAAAAGAAAGACGGCTCCTATAGATTCTGTGTGGATTATAGGAAGCTGAATAAGAATACCGATAGGGATGCTTATCCACTTCCATATATTAATTCCATTTTAGATAGGCTTCGGGGTGCTAAGTTCTTGTCTTCATTAGATATCAAGTCAGCGTATTGGCAGATACCTATGGAGGAAGAATCTAAGCCCTTTACTGCTTTTACGGTACCTAAGAGGGGTCTGTTTCAGTTTAGGAGAATGCCTTTCGGTTTGCATAACTCACCGGCGACTTGGCACAGGTCTATCGACACAGTTTTGGGTGCCGACCTGGAGCCATTCGTCTTCGTCTATTTAGACGACATCATCATCATTTCAGAAACTTTCGAGAAACATCTCGAAATTCTGAATGAGGTGATGAAAAGGTTGAGTGAGGCAGGATTAAAAGTGAGTAGGGAAAAATGCAACTTCTGCATGCCGTCTCTTAAATTTTTAAGGTTATATAGTGGATCGAAATGGGTTACATGTCGATCCAGAAAAAGTAGAAAGCATGGTTAGGATTCCAGCACCGAAAAATATTAAAGAAGTTAGGAGTTTTATAGGGACAGTTTTGTGGTACCGTCGTTTTGTACCAAATTTTGCAGAATTACTTAGGCCCTTGTCAGATTTGCTGAAAAAGAATAAAAAGTTCATTTGGAGTCCGGAATGTGAGGATAGTTTTAGAAAGGCAAAGGAGTGTTTGGTGACAGCACCTATACTCACTTGCCCATATTTCAAACGACCATTTGTCGTTCAAACAGACGCGTCAGATTATGGTATCGGTGCGGTTCTTTCAGAGAACTTTGATGAGGGAGAAAAGGTTGTCTGTTACCTTAGTAGGTCGTTAAATCTTAACGAAAGACACTATAGCACAACAGAGAAAGAATGCTTGGCTGTACTTTGGGCAATTGAAAAGTTGCGACCGTATATCGAAGGTGTTCGATTTACGGTTGTGACAGATCATTACTCTTTGGTGTGGCTAAGCAATCTTAAAGATCCACAGGGTAGGTTGGCTCGTTGGGCCATTAGGTTACAGCAGTTTGACTTTGAGATCATTCATCGCAAGGGCAAAGAGCATGTGGTTCCGGATATGCTTTCTCGAGGAGTGCCACAGTTGGGTGGTATCTCAGATGAGGATTTAGACCCTTGGGTGGCTAAAATGATTTCAACAGTCAATGCCAATCCACTTAGGTTTCCAGCTTGATGAGTTGAACAAGTGAAGTTGTTCAAATTAGTTAAAGCAAATCATGTTGTAGTACATAAAACTAATCAGGAGTGGAAGAGAGTGATAGGTAAAAATGAAAGATTAGGTATTTTGCAGGAGAACCATGATAGTCCGTTAGCACGACACATGGGTGTTAGGAAAACTTTCGCCAGAGTAATGGCAAAATTTTACTGGCCAAAAATGAGGACCGATATAACCAGGTATGTTAGGAATTGTAAAGTTTGCCAACAGGTAAAGCCGGTGAATGATAAGCCAGCTGGGTTGATGACGGAGAGGGTAGGAATCAAATCACCATGGGAGATGATTTGTATAGATCTGGTAGGTCCACTTCCTAAGTCGAGTAGGGGTTTTACATACATTTTGACGGTAGTGGATTACTTTTCAAAGTTTCCACTACTCTTTTCGCTGAGGTCGGCTACGGCCAAATCAATTTGTAGGGAATTGGAAGACAATGTCTTTCTTCTTTTCGGCATTCCCAAGGCGATCGTTTGTGACAATGGTCCTCAGTTCCGTTCCAAGGAACTGAAAACGCTTTGCCAGGCGTACGCTTCTGAATTAAAGTTCACAGCCCATTATCATCCGCAGGCGAATCCTGCGGAAAGGATTAATCAAATCATTGAGACGACGTTGAGGGCTTACGTCGCTGAAAACCACAGAGTGTGGGATTCACAGCTGCAGAAGGTGGCGTGCGCGATTTGCACGTCACAACATGAGGTTATAGGAGTTTCTCCTTATTATGCAAATTTTGGAAGGGATATGGTGACTTCTGGTCGAGAAGTTCCATTAGTAGAAGATAGCTCTGAAACGGTTCAAGATCAGATCGAGATCGAGAATCGTTTCAAAGAGCTTAGAGACGATATTTTAAAAAAATTACAGGCAGCTTCTAAGAGATCTGCCCAAGCCTACAATCTTCGACGGCGTGATGTTCAATATCACCCCGGCGAACTTGTATGGCGTAAAAATTTCTCGTTGTCGGATGCCGCGAATTATTACGCCGCGAAATTAGCACCGAAGTTTGTCGGTCCGTTTAGAATTAAAAAGCGTTTGTCACTTTGGACTTACTTGCTTGAAGATAGTAATTGTAAAGACCGCATAACTTGGAATGTCAAGGATTTGAAACCGTATACCGACGCATCCGATCTGTAAAGTAACGTAGCTTGATTTAATTTTTTTTTTTTAAGTAGTAAAATAACGTAGCTTCATTTTTTTTTGTTTCTCTGCTCTTGAATTTTAATTTCATTTTACTTTGATTATTAGATTTTTGATTTTTGTTATTTATAATTAACATTTACATTGGTTTAATTTTTTTTTTATGGAAAATAATACCTTTTTCTTTTCCCGGACACATCTTTGGAAATGTATTACAATTCTAACGAACTGTAAGTACATTTCCTAGGAGGTGAGGGTGGGATTTGTTGCGGTAAATTTTACCACAACAAGTTTTGCCAACCCATTTCCCCTTTAATAACTTTTTGTCCCACATTCCCTTCCTGTTGCGGCTCCAAAATACTCTAAAGAGTGCAGTAGAAACCTGGTCCATCAGCCAGAGGACTGCTCTTTAAGTATTTTGGAAAAGTAACCAATCAAGGTTCCATCAGAGGTGTTGGACAGGAGGTCCAACTTATTTTACGAAGGGCGGAAGAGCCACTAAATCTTCGAGTTGTCGACAGAAGGTCGAAAGAGCAGAAAGGCATAAAGATGACTCATGTCCAACGATGTGTGAACTATAATCACACCAACATTAATGTAGTATGGCCGAGTGCCCACCATAAAGTGTCGGACATCAAAGAAAAATCACAATGATGTGTTTTTCACTTTTTTATAGTTTCTGCGCGAAGGTCTACAAAATTAAGATTTTTCTTATCTATAAATTCAACCATTTTAGTTGGAAAATGGTTTAGTTTCTTTTCAACAAGAATATTCTCCTCAAAATAATTAATTTGGGCCGGTTTGGGCTGGGGACTCTGTGCGTTGTGTCGTAGTTTTTCACTTGCCTTTTGAAATAAAATATAATTGACATTATACGGCTGAACACGTCCACTGAGCCTACGAGGATCGCATCCTCAACGCATAGGTTGTATCACGTGCAATGGTTGTATCACCGCTCTCAGTCGCACGTCTCTGCATATATGGGCGAGATGCTGTTGTATGACTGAGACAAGAACACCACCACGCAAAAGATCCGAAGAGGATGGCTATATGGTCGGGGCGAAGTGGACAAGCCAAGCCTCCATTTTGAATAGGAATTCAATTTTGGATTTCGTTGAGAAAAGAAAGCGATAATTTTTGGAAAAAGGAGAATTTTGAAAGAGAAGTGAAAAATTACCGACAGCGTCTTGTTTTGAATTTAAAAATAATCAGAAGAGGATACTTTTGTGCCAGAAAGAAATTTCGAGTGGATTTGGAAGAATATTCTTGTTGGGACTTAAGGATTTTACCTACCAAGCTAAGTATTTTTGTGTCTGGTTGGGACCAGGAATTCTAGCTTGTTTATTGTTCGTTAATTTGTTTTGAATTCGTCTTGTTTGTGACCCTGTGTGGGGCAAACAGTTTTATATTAGAATAGGCCTTCGCTGTCGTTCGTTATCTCCCAAGATGGTGGGACTCGTGACCGTTTTGTTTTTAATTTGCTTTACCATTGTGATCTTCCTTTGTGTCACCGTGACACAAAACAGTGTTTGCTTTTCTTTATTTGCTTAAACATATTCCTAATTTCGAGAATAAGCCTTCTGCTTACCTCGAAATACCATTGTTCTCTTTTTCTTTTAGTTGAAAAGACTCTGGGTTTTCGTCCAGGCCTTCTGCCAAGGTTTCCCAGACCATACACTTCACAATCAATAAAAGATTCGAATTTCCCATTGGGAATAATAATTACATTGTTTATTTCTTTCAAAATTGAAGACACTTTTCAGCTTCCATTTGGTAAGGCAAACTACCATAAAAGTTTCCTGGCGCCCACTTTCATATAGAGGTACACTACTGTACATATATATAAACCTACCCACCTTTCATTACACAATTCGTATTTTATTAATCGAGCGCGATTAATAAACATATTGTTCTTATCGAACCCACTCCCAGCTGAGCTAACGGGAGACAGCACTGCAATTGCTGTCTGGCTATGGATTATTTTTTTTGTGTATCTCTTTTTTTATCAAACACACCGGCGTGTGACGTTTCGCGTTCGATTCCAATTTTCATTTTCCCAATCGTGTTGCACATCGTCTCTGTGCAGTCGTTTGTTATTCTTTTTTTTTTTAATAAATATATTCGCGTTTTCAGTTTTATTTTGGATTCGGGTAATCCAAATAGTTTAGCTTTAATTCATTTAAATATAGTTTGTCGCGATCGTGGTGTGTTTCGGTTTTGGTTTTATTGGAAAATATAATTCCATAGCATCATTTTAATTAAATATCCAATAATACAAAAAAATTGTAAGTTTTATGAAACTAGGGCCGTAAGCCAAAAAGATGGAAAGTTAATGATAGAAAAAGAAATTGCCAAATGTAATGATACATTTATAACCATTGTAAATTATTGTTAATAAGAATAAAGATATACTTTCTGTAAGTTAGCATACATAATGAAACATGCTTATCCAAAATGTTAAATAATCAAAAAGCTATATGTAACAAGATAAAAGAAAAGAACTTAGATTTAGAAATTATCAAGGATGGCGTTATCTTATTATCAGGAGAACACATGGTGGACAACGCAACAATAAATGGAGTTTATTTAATTAGCTTTCTGAACGAAACTACGATTGATGGAAAATAATATGACAACCTTTCGTCATTAATACGAAATTATTTGAAGACATATACCATTGAAAAATACGAAATAGAAAATTATTTCGAATCCTTTGATGAAGATCTTAAATTCGACAACATAGACCTGATAGAACAAATTTAGGATGAATCATCAAAGAGCCCCATAATTACTTCATTTTTATTATTAGTCCTAATAATAACCGCTGTAACAGTATCCAGCATTTACTTAGTAAAGATGAGATCATCGAGAAGAACAAAGGCAATCCAGTTGGAAGAAATAAGATTCCACGAACAACTTAAAAAAGTAGAGGAACTCGTAGAAGAAGCGGGACGTTCTTCCTAAAGAAAGAGGGGAGTTAACAGCACGTAAAACCATTGGATCGTAACGGCATAGTCGCCAAAAAGGCACGATCCCAATCACCATCAAAATGCAGCCGGATTGCAGACGCCGACTCAAACACAGAACATGCACCGAGATGCATGAGAACAACATGACTCATCGTACTCCAGCCTCAACAAAGAAGATGCCAATACGATGACATCATCTTCCCCCACCATTCCACCATGAGTATTGTAAGGTAATATTAAGACATAGATTTTCATAATTAGTCAGTCTTAACTGACATTATAAGTCAGAAGTAAGCTGCCCTTAAGGCCATAGTTTTAAAAGAATAATAAATAAAGTTTTTTAAAACAAACTCCATGTGAGTATAAATTTAATTTGCTATAATAACTGCACTTATCGCTCGCTAGAAACTCATTTGTGATTTTAAATATTTATATACACGGGACCTTCACAGTGCTTTGCCACGCTCTGCTCCAATTAAAAGTCGCAAATGCCACTATGGCACCAAATTCTTTTGTGAATATTCCGAAACCATTGCCGATGGTGAAACCTGCAGGGCTCCATCAGCAAGTGCGAAGCAACACAGGATGTACATAATTGGCGGAACTATTCCAGAGATGGATGATAACGATGCAATCATGCAATATACAACACCAGTACAATTAAGGATCCGATGGGCAATCTCTTTGGAAAGCACCGAAAGGTTAAGCTGATGCCTTAGCAACAACTAAGCATTGTTGTTTTCAATTTGCTTTTTTTAAGGTTCATCTCTTCGACATTGGCATTCCTGGTGGTATTGGGTTCAAGGAATCTGAAACACTTTCAGCTGGCAATGAATTCACTGTTGTTGAAATTGACGGGCACAAAGTAGTAATTGGTATTTGCTATGACATTCGGGATCGGTCTTCCATCGAGCTAGCTAGCTAGGATAGGTTTAAGTATTAGCTGGCAGATTGTGTGATCAAAGTATTGGTAGAGTAGCCGCCTGAGAACTTCTCGACTAGAAGGCGGGCTATGATGCTTGGAATATTTCTTGGCTGAAAAGGCCAATTATTAGTTATACTCACCGTGTGGGTTGTTAGGTTATTTGCCGTGTCCAGTAGAGCTTTCGCTCGTGCGACGGTCTTCCCCACCGAAGCAACAAGTAGACCTTTTACTACCTTCCTTTTACTGACTATTCAAATAGTCTCGTTCCTCTTTGATCTTCACTCTTGACTTTTGTCTACTTTTAATAAAAAAAACAGTATTAAAAAATGGTAGTGTTTGTTTTTCATTTGTATTATAGAATTATTCCGGTACAATATGTGTCGCTTATTATAATAGTGGTGTAACTCCATGTAATTGCATTCCGAGATAATGAGACTTTTGCAAAAATGTGTATAGAAAAAACACAATAAGAATTTCCGTTTAGTTAATATTTTCTTATTATTGTTAAAAAGTTAAACTCTTTAAAAATCGTAACAGCTTAGGAAATAAAATTGAAACTAAATAAATAAATTAAGTTAAAAAAATTTATTTGGAGTTACTTCACTTTTAGAGTGAAATTTGGAACTTCAACCATACATGATTTCGTCATCAGATGAACACTCATCGTCATTTTGTATGCTGGAACGAGTCGCAATCTCCAAGGGAAGTTTTTTATAATATTGGGGATGAACTGGCGGAATGTAGGGTGGAAGATCAGGCATATCCCTCTTCTTTGGGGCAGTAACAGGTCTCCTTGAAGGATAGAGTGGGGCCTGTTGAATGTTGATAAGGGTGGTTATTTTTTGTCGATTCCTTTTTTACTCAGATCAACTTCATAAAAGGGTCTTTCTGGATTAAGTGTTTCCTTGAATTTGAATTGTAGAGGATGATCTTCTTCGAATCTTATCCATCTAATCCTGAGCCAACTTAAGCCATATCCGCATTTTGTCTTCTTCCTATTTGTTATGGATGCTTCCAAAGCAGCAGTGCTTAAAAATTCTGAATTTTTGAAGTCTTCGATTATGAAGTGCGATGTTTTTCGTTTCGATCCATTCATCTGCATTATAAATTTGAGCATGACGACGACTGGCATTCTCAATTATACCGAATTCCCCATCGTTGGGAAGATAGGAATGACCTGATACCAAGAACTTGTGGTCTATGGTCTAAATAATTTTATGAGGATCTTGAACAAGCTTTAAAAGCGAAAGCGTAGTTTTTATGTTCCTATTTTGTCCAGTGCAAGAATCGGAGTACATAATTACGTGGTTTTTTAATACTGCATAAGTTCTTAAGTGTTTGGTTAGGCAAAATGCAATGTCTTGAGATCCTCTGCATTCCTTCAACTACATCCCAGAAATTTATGTAGCCTGTGTTGTTATTGAAACAATGTATTCCCAAGTTGTACAAATTCGTATTCCCTTTGTAGTATGCCACCGACGTTGTTAGCTTTGGGAAGGCTAAGGCTTTTTGGAAGTCGAAAGTTAGCACGTAAGCTTCATCAATTTTGCTTGCGTCATTTTGAAAACTTTGGTATGCTGCCTCTGCTTTCCGCAGATGAAGTTCTCTTTGCTTTTGCAACTCATTTCTTGTCTCTTCATCAGCGGCTTCTTCTATTTTTAATGTAAGATCATCACAAGTCTTGCATGTATCTTGTCGCGATTGTTTGAAATGAAAATTGAACTTTGTGTTGAAAATATTCATGAAGCATTTAAATTTTTTTGGTTCAACTCCTTCATTCTCACATTTTTCTTTATAGAGACCGTACATTTTAATTTTAATCCAGTATTTAAATACTTTCTATTTGTATTAATTCTGCGTATGTAATGGCTTTGATAGGCAGGAAAACTTTGAATATTGGCAACAATATCCGAATCATCCAACTGTCAAGAAGTAGTTGTTCCTCGCTAATCCTTGGACTGAGAATCGTCATCTTTAGAAAGGCGTCGATATAGTCTTCCATCGCTGACTTGAAACGTCTTCATAAAATATTTCTTGAAATAAACTGCTTGTGTGTTGTTGCAAGATTTGAAGTACTTAAACGACACGTCTTTTCCTGGACGTGACCGGTCTTTTGGGCTTTTTCGGCTGACTATTTTGTTTTGCACTAAAGCGTACAAATATTCATTCTGTGCATTAAAGCCTTTTAATTTCCAAAATGAATCAAACATCGCCTGTTTTTCATTTTCCGTAAACAGCTCAACACATTTATTGAGTTTTCCCATTGTTTTTTATTGCTAGGCGCTATCGCTGTTTGTATGTGCTCGAACAATTTTGTCACAGTAAAAGTGAATCAAGTCCGGATTTACTTCACTCTTAAACTGACTTGGGACTTACTTCACTATTATAATGAATATAATGCCTTAAATGTCCCTTTAAAAACGAAAATCTCTTATTATATAAAATATACTGGATATTTGGAGTTGATTCACTATTGTACTGAAAGGTATTTGAAAAAGTGATCCGATGGTGCAAAGAAATCCATATTTGAAAAAAAAGGAGTAACACCACTATTATAGTAAGCGACACATATATAACTCATCTCCACGATATGAGTTGAAAAGAGGAATGGGAATGTTGATCTATCAAAAGCGACAAAAGGCTTTTAAAAAGTGGACTCGATTTGTTGGGTTTTTGAATATTTTAGTTTGGTGTGTGAAATATTATTTTAAAATTTTTATTGAAATGGAATAAACACCATGTCGATCAGAAAAAGGACAACTATTTGTGGAAGACGATTTGATTTTGTGCCTTAATAGCTCTAATGGTAAATAAGTGATTTGTACGTACTTCAATGTGTAATCGAATTGCATTTTTTTAAAGAAAAGTTGTGGATACAGCTGATTTCGGAAATGTGCCAGCAGTTGAATATTCCGGAGCAATTATCAGCTTCCTCAAGTGGACCCAACATCAGAACGCTTCACCAGGAAGTCGGTAAGACAGCCTCTCTTATTCCGGGCGTTGCGCTAGAAGATGACGCGTTTGGCATTAACCCGCCAAAATCAAAATGGTCGAATAGTGCGACCGAAAATTTAATACAAAAGTGTAAAAGTGAGAAGTTTCTTTTTGAAACTTCCCTGAAAAATGACCGCGTATGGGAAATCATACGTGAAGAAATGGCAAAGGACCAATTTGTCTTTTATCCGTCCCAAGTAAGAAGTAGATTTATGAACCTTAAGAGGCAGTATACCAAAGAACTTTATTTTGTCATGTTGCAAGTTTCCTGAAGATCAGTTCTATGTGGAACATAGTTCAGATTGAGAATTTCAACTCTACCCTTAGAAGATGGTACTTATAGCTTCGGAAGAGTACTTGGTATTGAAATAACTTTCTTCTGTTAACAACTGATGGTACGGGTTTCTGAAGTGTACCCTGGATATAGACGATGAAGCTTTGGTTAAGTACTGGTCGTATATTTTATCATCTTCTTTGGCTATAATTTGAGGAAAATAAATTCTTCCACTCGTGAACATTCTGATCTGTGAGAAACAAATACATCTCGGGAGACAAGGCTAGCTGGTTCCATCCTCTAAATGGATAGGCATAAGGTAATTAAGTTATAGGAAAATAAAAAGATCAAGTTAGGTTGAGGTAGAGAAGAACTGTAGCCACCGTCAAGTTATTGACTACTTCGTAGAACTGTCAAACTCAACAGTTCCCTCACACTTATTCAGATCCAAGCCGAATTCTTCTATTTCTCAAACGATATGAGCGTCTGGATCTTGATTGAATAGAAACTTGTTGCTGAGGCTCTTCATTAAAAATGGAACTAGGTCTACGTTCCGAACCTGGGTATTGCAAAATGCTTCTATCTCTTATTGGACTTATAGAGTTTTCAGATGATGAGACCTCAATAACAGGCGTAGACACCGGGCTCTCAATTTCTATGGAATTATCACCTGATGGAGATGAGACTGATGATGACGATGTAAAACTTGATGAAGGTTCCGTCGCCGGTGCCAGTGATGGTGACGATAAAGACGGTCTCAATGGCGAAGGTGTTGGTGACGGTAATGATAAGGATGGTCTTGACGGCGAAGGTGTTGCTAGTGACGGTAATGATAAAGATGACGAAGATGTTGGTGACGTAATGACAGTGGTGGGGATGTAGGTGGAGATTGTGACGATGAAAGTTTTTCTGAAGGTAATGAAGAATTTGGATTAGTAAAATTATATTTATTACTCATTATCCTTGAGATTCGAAAGATTCGAAACTGATCTGGAACGCATCTGGTTTTGGTGACGATTACATGAACCATAATCTGTCTGTACTTGATACATCTTCCTTCCCAACGGTTTGATTACAACTCCTTTTACCCAATTTGTTCTCTTTAGATATTGATGAGCGCAAACTGTTTATCCGGTAGAGAATTTTGACAGGTAAATACCTTTCTCCTTGCGTTTGCATCTGCACAAAACGCCGATAACAGGTGACTTCCCATCTGCATCTGGAGTTGTACAGTAGGTGTTTAAGAACATTTGCAAGGCATCTTCACTGCGTGCTGTTGTGCATAATATCTTGGTAAAATAAGTTTTGAACGTTCGCACCATACGTTCTGCTGCACCGTGTGATTCAGGGTTGAAAGGTGCAGAAGTAAGATGTGTGATCGAGTTCTTTTGACAAAAATCCTGGAACTCTGCCGAAGAAAATTGAGTGCCATTGTCTGACACTATGGTTTTCTGTAAACCTTCCAGTGCAAAGACAGAATGAAAAGCACTGATTGTCGCTTTCGAGGTTGTTGATTGCATGCGAGCAAAAGTCGTCACTCACACGGACGAAAGCCAGTTGCGTCTTTTATATGACCCAGATGCTCTATTTTACTTTTGGCAAATTCACATTTTTCTAGACGACATCGTAGGCCTTGACTCTCGAGACGTTCGAGGGAAATCTTTAAATTTTGTGAATGCTCTTCTTTGCTTCTCCCAGAAATTAAGATGTCATCGCCGCGCCAAGCAAACTGGCTGTCAGTTGTTCGATATAATTCTGAAAAATTCCCGTAGAGCTAGCTGTACCGAAAGGTACACGGATATATTGAAAGAGACCAAACTCAGTGGAGATTACACAGATTATCGTGAAATAACAACCACCTTCAAGACTGTGAAAAATGTCCAAAACCCTTGGCAGTGGATGACGATTAATAATCAATTGTGGCTTTATATTTTGTTTGAAATCGCCACAAATTCGAATAGAAAAATTCGCTTTTTGAACTGGGACGATTTGGACAGCCCGTTGACTTGTCTCAATTCGTCGGAGAAAACCCAAGTGACGGGTCGATATTTACAAAATTTAGGCTGTGCATCAGGCTTTAACACAAGGTGACCAACGTAACTATTACTACAACAACATCGAATTGAACACCGATTTATAGCGTTCACACAGTATTTTGGCTTCTAAGGCAAGTTGTTGCTGCGCGTTATCACAAATGTCATCTGAAACCTGTAGTGTTTGTTCTCTACTTTGTTGGTTTATGCTTAGATCAAACACATCAAACCAGTCTAACCCCATGATGTTGGAACCATATTCACTATCGACGACCAATAAAGACAATTTTTTCATAATACCCTTCCAAGTAACATGTGCACGTATCATACCTCTTATCGGATTTTTAACATCACCATATATGCTCTCAGTACTCGGTCGGTTGATTTACAAATTGGTTCTCCTCAATCCCGATAACCTTGCAAAACTATTAATGAGCAGGTTGCTCCCGTGTCTAATTGAAAATCTAGGGGAACTTTGTTTACCTCAAGTGACAAAAATATTTTTTTTCTTTTGGTCTTGCAATTTAACGATTGCAGATTTCTTCATGCTGCATTTGATTTATGAAATGTGCAAATTCTCTTAAATTTTTATTCAAAGTGCTTTGATTATTATGTGATCGTGATTGAGAACTATGCTTAGAGTTTGTGCGATTGCTTTGTCGGTTCTAAGAATAATCCCGCTTTCTACGACGTCGTGCACGTGTACCAGTTCTCATATTATCATTTGTTTTTTTATTCGAGAGACATACACTCTGGCATTTATCACACACGAAATCTATATATTTGCAATTTTTGCGGTCATGTTGCACATTGCAATCTGGACATGACCTTCTGTTTAAATAATTTGTGTTTTGCGACTTACTTGAGTAAATAGAGTTGACTTCGATGACTGTAGAAGTAGTCTTTTTGTCCCAATCCTTGAGGATTGACGAGGCTCCCTGGGATAGCTCAAAAGCTGTGATGATCTCTTCCATCTTCTTCAAAGTAGGATCACTGTCTTTTGTGGCTTGAAGACGTATCTGATAATGCCGTGTATAAAACACAATCATGTCAAAAATCATATATTCAGCATAAGAGTTATTACAACCCTCTTTTTGGCAAGTGAATGCACAGGCCTTTGAGATCCGCCAGTCACTGTAGCTTTTTCCTTGAGACATTTGATGACGAAGAAACTTACATCTCGAAGCAAGGGTACGTAAATCAGATTTGAAATGTTGTGTGAGCTGAGAGGTAAGCTTGCTAAATGTGTGTGTACTTACGTCCGTTGTCTCAAAAAGTTTCTTCAACAGGTCAAGAAGATGATCGCCACATGATGACAAAAAAATCATTTTTTCACGTTCTCCTCTGTGATAGAGTTTGCCTCAAAGTGTTGCTTGAGTTGAAAGAGATAATTTTTCCAGTTCGCTTTGGCTGGATCGAAAGCGTCAAACTTGGGAACTGTAGTCCTCGTGGTGGTCAATGCACCCGGCACTTTGCTCATGAGCTCTTTCACCATGTCCATGTTGTTCTTCATAAGCGACTCAAACCATGCTTGCTGCTGTTTTAGCTGTTCTTCAGCTATCCTCGTCACCAATTGATATGATTTTAGCTCAATACCTAGCAACAATGGATTTATGGAGGCTGCTTCCAATCCTTCTGATCACTCTCGTTAGGAAGTCTGCCTGAGATTTTCATTGTCTAATGTAGATAGGATCTGGTCTAGCAGATCCCACATATAGAGCATAGGTTGGAGCTGTACAGCTTCAAACTCTTCAATGTGGGTCACTCCAAAAGCATGGACTCCGTAGCCCATACAAGTGTTGACCTTAGCATTGACCACTATATTTACAAGAATGTGTAATATTTGTATTAGAAAAGAGCTCTGGCCACATCATGTTAAGCGTGCTTTCGAAAGTTCATGTTCGCCGTCAACAACACTCCGAGATACTTAACCCTAGTTTACAAATTGGGGTTCGTGTGAACCCCAGCTCATGTTTGAATACTTATAACTTTTTTTTAAATCATATTTTTGACCTGGGATGAAGACTCAAAGAACGAAATTTATTTCTCTTTACGTTTTTTGTCTTGTTTCCATCACAGGGATTTTATATAATTTTCTATAATTTTTTTCTGAAAAAAAGTCAGAAACCCAAATTGGGGTTCGTGCGAACCCCAATAATTCCTAAAATGGTATACCAATATTTTAACCAAACAAGTATTTTATTTGAAAATGAATATTACAATACATATTGTAGAATGTAGATGATGATTTACAAGATGAAGTTGATGAGTTATAAAAACCAAAACTCATTCAGGAATAGGTGGTAATTCCGGAAGAGATTTTACACAGACGATGTTTTTGTGGCGAAGACAACAGTTTTTTCCACAAACATCACATGTTGTCTTGCTCTTCCTGTCCTCTGCTCTTGGACAAATGTGGCATCTAGTCTGAAAAGAAAATATCTTTCAGAACAAAATTATTGGATTTTCATTATATAATACCTCTCTCGTCAACTACTCGAATAACTGGCAAATTTCTTCCTATAGTGCGAAGGGCATCCAAGCCAGATTTGGAGATATTTGCTTGCATCGAAAGCTGTGAGCGCTTATCTAATTCTAGATCCATTAGCTCCTCTGCCAGCGCAATTAATTTATCATTTCTAAATAATTTTTTGTTCCTTCTTGGCGGATTGAAATGGCGAAAAATAATTACTGTTGCTAAGGCTGCCACATCTAATAAATTATAAAACACAGCCATGGGCCAGCGATTAGTTTGGCGTGAACAGGAATTAATTGACACCATTTGATCGAATACATCAACTCCACCTTTTGTGCGGTTGTAATCCAGTATCCAGTATCATGTCCGGCTTACTTTGAGAGCCCGAATCTGCCTTATTTCGATTGTGCTGTGTTGAGAGTAAAACTACTTGTTTGTTTGATTTCGGCACATAAGAAACTAATGCCATTCTCTCAGAAAATCCAAAAGTCGATGAATGAACTGGACGGTACTGTTTTTTATTATTTATTCTGATGGGCTCGTTCTTTTCATTAAGAATCTCTTTGGCAACAAATGGTTTTGGTACATCTCTTTTATTTTTTCTGATTGTGCCAAGAATAGTTGTTTTCTTTTCCAGCATTTTCAAAGCCAAGTTTACGGAAGTGAAAAAATTGTCTACTGTTAGGTTACGACCAGTGTGAAAATATCTTGGCATCAGAGACATTACCACGTCATATCCACGACCAAGCCCTGCACTTCCATCACAACTGCCGGTGTATATCGAAAATTTCAATGGGTACCCCGTTGTACTCTCATTGAGCCACCAGAACTTCAGCCCATATTTGGAAGGCTTGCTTGGCATATATTGCCGAAACTTAAAGCGACCACGGAAGCCTTTCAACTGTTCATCGATAGTAAGATGTTCAGACGGAATGTAATTTGATGACAAAGTCTGGTTCAATACGCTCAAAAGAATTTCAACAGGCTGGAGAATGTTTCTTCTGGCTGATGATTGACTTCGGCGACCAATTGAATCTTCGAAACGAAGGAAGGCATTGAGCTCCTCAAAACGTGAACAAGACATTACGGCTCGAAGAATTGGATGTCCCTTGACGGGATCCCATAGGGTACGTAAACGACGGTGACCATCTCTCAATGCTCCAATATACAATAAAACTCCAAAATACGCCTGGAGTTCGTTTATTGACAAGGGCTTCCAAACACGTTCCGATTGTCGGTTCACATTCCATTTGGTGTAAGCATCATTGGACTTTTCGTTTGTCCATTTAATTATCTTACATTTAATTTCGTTGTTGAAAATGCGATTGAAAATTGCGAGAAGGTACTCATTTTTCAAACTGGATACAGGGCCAATAGTTCCACCAGGTCTGAATACATAACTACCTTGGATACGAGACAAAACTGCTGACTCCGGCTCTTTCATCCACTTTCGACCACTGACCGCAAGAAAATACTCTTTATTCGACGCCAACATCGACGTCGACGGTTCTTGTTCATGCTCATATCCAAATTCATCTGGTTCAGGCAAATCTTCTAATAGTCCTATAGCCTCTACCGCACCTTTGTCAACGTCTTCATAATCCGCTAAGAAATCAAACCATGTAAGTATAGATATAAACCATAACGTTATATACTGACAATCGTCAAATGCGTCATTTTGCACATAGTCCGGATCATTATCTGCGTCATCTCCGCCAACATCAAATGGATCAATCTCGCCCTCATCACTAGATTCCATGTCTAGCATTGCTCTTAACGCCGTTGCCCTTTCATCTTCGTTACCTCTATTATATTGTTTCAATAGTATATCTAAATTAGACACTGAAATGAAAACAATATATGCGAATTTTCACAAATATTAATAATAAAACTTGAAATTAATTGTTTGAACTTACTTTTTGCTAATCTTCAAACTTTATTTGGCACTAGTTTCAACAGTATTTATTAAATTTTGGCAAAACCAAACGCGTGTTCTATACAGGGTGATTCACCAGCGTTGTGCCAAAAAGCTAGAGCGTGTAGGTTAAGTTGAGACAAGAAAAAAATCGTATGGGAGGGGGGTCTATTCCCCTCCGTTTAGCCGGGTGGGGCAATTTTCTGAAAAATTGACTTATTTTGTAAAAAAAATATTTAAAATCAACGGGTTCGTTCACAACACCGTGTTATACCTTTTTGGAAAGCCAAAAACTTTTCCTTTTATTTTGTTTTTAAATTAAATTGTTTTAACGAATAGTTTAAAAAATATAAATTTTCAAACTCAAAATTTTGAAAAAAAATTTGAAAAAATAATTTTAAAACTAATTTTTTTCAAAATTTTACGTAATTAAGTATAATTTTTGTTCTCAGAATTCAACGCTTCCATTAATCTTTAATCCAACACTGAAAACCGTATGGCTCTACGACTTTTTGTTGCCAAGGTATTCAAAAATAACCGAACCTACTTCTTCACAAAAACACGAAAAAATTGGCTAAATGGTCACTTGTGCCATCCCGTAAGGCTAGGTTTTCTTGTTTTTGTGAAGAAGTAGGTTCGGTTATTTTTGAATACCTTGGCAAGAAAAAGTCGTAGAGCCATACGGTTTTCAGTGTTAGATTAAAGATTAATGGAAGCGTTGAATTCTGAGAACAAAATATATACTTAATTACGTAAAATTTTGAAAAAAATTAGTTTTAAAATTATTTTTTCAATTTTTTTTTCAAAATTTTGAGTTTGAAAATTTATATTTCTTAAACTATTCGTTAAAACAATTTAATTTAAAAACAAAATAAAAGGAGAAGTTTTTGGCTTTTTAAAAAGGTATAACACGGTGTTGCAAGCGAACCCGTTGATTTTAAATCTTTTTTTTTACAAAATAAGTCAATTTTTCAGAAAATTGCCCCTCCCGGCTAAACGGAGGGGAATAGACCCCCCCTCCCATACGATTTTTTTCTTGTCTCAACTTAAGCTACACGCTCCAGCTTTTTGGCACAACGCTGGTGAATCACCCTGTATAAGACACCTCAACTGTCAACTCTATGAATAACAAAAAGAAACAATGCATCGCCTACTAAATAATAAACAATTAGAAGTGAATAAAATCTGTGGGATTCGCGCGAACCCCAATTTTGGTTATTCATTTATTTTGCGTGTTGTAAACTAGAATTAAATTTACGCACTACATCGATAGACTCATTATTTAACCGCCAAGCTTCTTCAGGCAGTCTACTCCCCTGTCGACTCTCAAAAATCATGACCTTCGTTTTCTGGACATTAATGCGAAGGTTCCATGTTCTAGAGTAAGCCTCTAGCTTATTAATTTGGAGTTGAAGAGTGAAAGGATTGTCAGCTATAAGCCAAGTTATCCGGGTACAGAAGTACGTTTATCAGAATTCAAAGATGACGCCGCCTGGAAACATATCTGATATAGCACCGATGTATAGTGCGAATAGTAAAGGACTCAAATGCATCCCTGTGGTACAGCTGCAGACGTTTGAAGCTGCTCAGGCAATTGCCTACCATTCCAAAATGCAGAGCTTTAAGTAGCGAGAAATTTGGTTAATAGCATTAGAAACTTTCGCGATATTCTAAGCGAGGCCAATTTATAAATTAGGTCCTGTCTGTTGCCTGTATCAAAAGCGACCTTGAAGTCAACGAAGCACACATAACATTTCTTCGTGTTTTCAAAGTATTTTTTCTGGCTATACAAGTCAGGGCAAAAAATTTATCAACTGTGGAGAATCTAGCCCTGAAACCCGAAATATATTGAGACGGTTTGTGCTTTCAGTTCAGCAGGAGAGTCTTCCATACAAAATCCCAGCAAAAATCTTTCTCAATGAATTCAGAACAGAGATTCGCTTGTAGTTTTCAGGTTGACTCACATCTCCTTTTTTTGAAAATTTTAAAAACAATAGCTTTCGTTAAACCCTTGGGCACACAAGCAATTTCGAAAATTTTGTTAAAAAAATTCAGTATGAAGGTTTTGAGTTGGTCATTCCTGTTTTTGAAATACTCAGCAGGTATACCATCACTGCCTCGAGCTTTGTTATTTTTCATCTGCAAAAGTGTTGTTTCTTGTTCTCGAATAATTATTGTGGTATCCAATTCAGAAATTTGTAAGTCCTCTGATGCATAGGGCGTTCAATATATTCTCGGTATCGGGGTGAAGCTGTGGTTATATATATAAATTGACTTATTTATCAAGTAATACTATTATTTTATTGCATTCATGTAAAATTTCATATAAATGTGATTATTATTTTGCGTTTCATCTCTAGTTAAACAGAATCATAATGGCAACTGAGACGATGATGGTGAAAATTGAGCATCGCGCTGTAATTAAATTTCTCACTAAGCAAGGAAAAAGTCAAAAAACTATTCATGAAGAGATGGTAGCTGTTTACCAGGGTTCCGCACCTTCATTATCAACTGTGCAAAAGTGGTCAAGTGTGTTCAAGAGAGGCAGAGAGAGCATTGAAGACGACCCCCGCTCCGGCGCCCCGGCTACTGCTTGTACGGGAGAAAGCATCAAAGAAGTCGAAAAACTTGTTCTTGAGGATGCCCGAATAAAGGTGAAAATGATGGCAGAGATCACCAAGCTTTCAACTGGTACCATTCACACCATTCTTCATGACCATCTTAACCTTTCAAAGGTCAGTGCAAGGTGGGTGCCACGAATGCTCACAGCGCCTCAGAAAAAAGTGAGAATCGCATGCTGTAGAGAGCTTTTGGAGATGTGTAGTGAGAACGCGGACGGTGTTATGGATCGAATTGTTACTGGGGACGAAACATGGGTTCACCACTATGACCCTGAAAGCAAACAAGGGTCCATGCAGTGGCATAAAAAGGAACAGACCCCCCGAAGAAGTTCAAAGTCACTCCGTCTGCCGGGAAGCTCATGGCCACAGTTTTTTGGGACTCAAAGGGAATCTTGCTCATTGAGTACAAAAAAAAAGGTGAAACCATAAACGCCACATCCTACGCTTCCACTTTGCATAATTTGCGGGAGGAAATTAAAAAGAAAAGACGTTGTAAACTCGCAGCTTCTTCATGACAACGCTCCTGTTCACACGGCGCGAGTTTCCAAGGCTGCTGCGCGAGATTGTGGTTTCGAAGAAATCCAACATCCACCCTATAGTCCAGACCTTGCCCCTAGTGATTGTTTCCTGTTTCCGGATTTGAAAAAATGTCTTCGTGCAAAAAGATTTTCGGATGATGAAGAACTCAAGTCGGCAATAAATGGGTATTTTGCAGGGAAAGAGGAAATTTATTTTTTTGAGGGTTTAAAAAAGCTTATCTCAAGATGTAACAAATGCATTGATGTTAGGGGAGATTATATTGAAAAATAAAAATAATTTAAATTGAATTCGTATTTTCCTTAATATCGAGACCGAGAATATATTGAACGCCCCTTAGCAAAAGGTGTGAATATTCTTCTCGGCCGACAGTAGAGTTTTTAAATGTGCAGCTAAAGTCTCACCTTGAAGTTTTCATATATTGAGAATACACAGTATGTTTGACCAGAATTCCTTTAAATTTTTACAATGCTGCGATTACATAGCCATATTTTTGATAAAATTAATTTTTTTTTGACTGAGCATAACTGCTTATAATCCTTGTTGGCACGAAGGTACAAATGTTTAAAGTCAATAGAGCTTGTAGCTCTAAAAAGTTTTAGATACTTGAAAGATAATTTACGTAGTTTGATACAGTTTTTTTTTAAAGTTCAAATTGTTACTTAAAATATGAATTGTAAGTCTATTTTCGATTCTTTTGAATCGGGTAAAATTATTTATATTAGTTTTTATGCCACATAGCATGCCTCCACTCGCTCTCCCATGTACAGTTGTGCGTAAGGCTGGAATAAAAGTTATATTGTAATCTTTGAAATATTTGAGAAACTCGTTTTCGAATTAGCCTTCCAGAAAGGATTTTAATAAAATTATAACATCAAAATTTAAAAAAAACTTGAAAAAATCTGGTTGCAAGAGTTTGCAACCAGTTATGTTATAAGACTAGCTTTTGTCCGCAACTTTGTACGCGTGGATTTTAAAATCAAGTGTCTAGGCCAGTGGCGGATACACGAGGGGGGGGGGATTTGACCTCCCCATGATCATTATAATCCTTAACTTAGTTATCTATTAATATGATAATATGACGGTTAGTTCTTCTTCGATCAATGTTTGGTAAGTTATTAGTTTTACCAGACCCTATGTACTGACCTACCTAATGTGTAACTTATATCTTCATAATGTTACACTTTTAAGCAATGTTCAATATTGCAAAGAGAAAATTATGTAACAAAACCTATTTTATTATTTTTAAATGACCAGTCTCAACTAATTGTTACAAAATAGAATTAAAGCATATAAATTATAATAAATAGTCATTACTAAATTGTTACGTGGCTTTTCAAAGCAAGCTTACCTGGTTTGTTGTTCTCGTAGGCTTGTCGCTTGACGGTTGCCGTGGCGTGAAAAAAAAACACCGCAGTCTTTTTTGTTTGTTTATTTTTTTTTTTTTGCTTCTGGGTTGCTCCTTGGGTGGCTTCCTTTGACTTTCAGGCTTCCATATTATTCGGGCTTCCTAAAAGAAACTGATTAATCAAATTGGTTGAAACTGATTAATGCCAACAGATTGTTGTGTTCTGAGAAATTCCAATGTGACAACACAAGACATTTTTCAGAACCAACATAGGCTTTGGAAACAATGAGAATTTCCAATATTATTATTCTTAAATGTTCTCAATATGCTAGAGAACAAACTAGAAATATAAAATTGGAAATTTCAACACTTTAAATTAATTATTGTTGTTTACGTTTTGCTTTTTTTTTTTGACAGTTCTTACTTTATTTTTGAGTTTGTTATTGTTTACCTCTTCAGTTGCGCATGTGAAAGTCGATATCTATATTCCTCGCAAGGAAAGGGGGTTAGGTAAACCGAAAAGTGAATTCGCTCACTTTTAAAGTCAAATATAAGTATATGTTTATTTAAGGTCAGGGGTATTTGCAATTAAATGATAAGGATAGGAGATACTACCTATAAACCCATTGTTAAAATAATTTTATGGTTTAATTTTTTTTATTATCAAAGAATAAATTGAGCTCGTCACTCTATCAAATTGAGAAGCTGGACGATAATAATTTCGATTCGTGGAATGTACAAATGAAGACCATTCTTATACATACGGAATTGTGGATGATTGTGAGTGGGAAAACCAAGAAAACAGAGACAATGCCAGATGAAGAAATTGCTAAATGGGACTTGCAAAACGAAAAGGCATTGGTGACTATAATACTGAGTGTAAAACCAACCCAAATCAATAATATCAAGTATTGCAAAACGGCAGCAGATGCATGGAATTTATTGTGGTAAGAGCTCAAAGAAAGAATAATTTGTTTCTCTTTCAAAATGTAGAAAATGCATGCTTTTATTCGTCAATTGATTACACATCAAGGTGGCACGACAGATATGGACATCTGAATTTTAAAAATTTGCTTGATTTAGCTAATAAGAAGATGGTGCATGGAATTACAAATATTAAGAATTCAAGTGAAATGATTTGTAAAACGTGCATGAAATGTAAAATTTGCGTAAAACCATTTCAACAAGCAACGCAAAATTGATCAACAAATTTGTTAGATATTGTTCATACAGTTTGTGTGGTCCGATGAATAAAACACCGTGTGGAGGATCTAAGTATTTCCTTACTTTTATTGACGATATGTCCCGTCATATATGCGTATATTTTTTGAAAACAAAGAGGGAAGTTTTTGAAAAATTAAAGTCATATAAAGCATTGGTAGAATGTCAAACTGGCAAAAAGATAAAATCTTTACGCAGTGATAATGGTAAAGAATATGTATGTAATGATTTTAATGTGTTTTTGTTTCTTATGCGTATCAGACGTCAACTCACTGTGCCATATTCACCACAACAGAATGGCGTAGCTGTACGCGCCCACCGAACATTAGTAGGGATGGCAAGGAGCATGTTAATGCATGCCGGAAAGGATGAATCACTATGGGCAGAAGCAATTGCAACAGCAGTCTGGTCGATAAAACGCCACATGAAATGTGGACCGGGAAGAAACCAGCAGTGCAACATTTCAGAGTTTTCGGTGCAACGGCTATAGCTTTAGATAAGACAATTACAAGTGAATTCCGCCCAAGAGGTAAGGAATACATTATGGTTGGTTATTCTCTTACATCTAAGGCATATCGTTTGTTTGATCCATTCACTCAGAAAGTGATCGAAAGAAGAGATGTTTTATTCGACGAAAATATTTTTTCCAATTTCAACAATGAAAATTCATTTGAGCTTCTTCCTTTAGATACAGAGACTTCAAGTCCAGCCAGCAAGAGCGATTCCGTTGAAGAAGAGGAGAAAGCTACCTCAACCACTGAAGTAACCAAGAACACCATGAATACCACCAACGAAAAAGAAAGCCATGAAGAATCCAGTAGAAATATAAGCATCAAAGACGAGGAAGAACAAATGAGTAATACTGATGACAACGTTAGAATAGGTCCAGGTCAACCGAGAATTATTCGCACTGGAGCTCCCGGTCGTCCACGAAAACAGTTCAACGTTCTGAACCTGATGAACATGAACACTGATATCGACATCCCGCAAAATGTATCAGAAGCAATGTTAACCGCTTACGCCGAGGATTGGATAGAGGCGATGCAAAAAGAATATGAAGCACTTACTGCGTACAACACGGGATCATTAGTTGATCTGTCACCTGGAAAGAAAGCTATCGGCTGCAAGTGGGTCTTCAGCTTAAAGAAGAATAAAGATGGCACTATTGAACGGTTTAAGTCAAGGCTTGTTGCCAAGGGCTTTAGCCAACAGTTTGGAGTTAAGTACTCTGAAACTTTCTCATCGGCTGTGCGTTACGCAACTATAAGGATGATATTGGCTGTAACGGCTGAGCTGAATTTGTATTTGCATCAGATGGATGTGTCAACGGCGTATCTGAACAGCGATTTGAAGGACGAGGTATATATGCAGCAACCGGAAGGATTTATCGATGCTCGGTTTCCCAATCGAGTTTTAAGGCTTAACAAAGCTATATGGCCTAAAGCAATCTGGTCGCGAGTGGAACTCAAAGCTCGACATGGTTCTCAAAGGCATAGGTTTCACTGGATGTAAGAATGAACCGTGCTTATACAAAAAGAACTACGAAGGTAAATTTAATCTAATTGCTGTTTACGTTGATGATATTGTTTTAGCATGTTCAACGAAAACCGACTTGGTCAATATCAAATCGCAGATAGCAAATGCATTTGAGGTAGTGGACAAAGGGCCATTACAGCATTTCTTAGGAATGGAGATTGAGCGAGATGTTGACACCGGCGCTATTTCTGTGTGTCAGAAGCAGTATATCAGCAATCTCTTGAAAGAATTTGGAGTGGAAAACTGTCGCTCTGCCTCAACACCACTAGATGCTGGTTTCCAAATAAAATGCGATAGTGAAAGCTGCACAAGGGTGGATCCCACGTCCTATCAATCTGTTGTTGGGGTTTTGATATATCTTGCGATCTCAACTCGTCCTGACATTTTGCATTCAGTTTGCAAGTTGGCGCAGCGTAATGTAAATCCACACATCAAGCATGAAGCAGGAGTTAAACATATATTAAGGTACTTAGCTAAAACGATAAATTACAAACTCCATTACAGCAAACAAAACCATCCAGTTTACGGGTATGTTGACGCAGATTGGGGTGGTGATCATACGGATCGGAAATCATACACTGGGTATGCATTCTTCTTAGCTGGATGCGTATTCTCTTGGGAAAGCAAAAAAAAGAATAGGGTGGCCTTGAGCAGTACTGAGGCCGAGTACATGGCTTTGTCGACGGCGCGCGGCTAAGGAAGCTATATACTTAAAGAGTTGATGGAAATCGAATTTTTTGGTGCTGATCGTCCCATTGTCATCAACGGTACCAACTTAAGTGCGAATCATCTCGCAAGAAATCCTGTTTACCACGCCAGGAGCAAGCACATCGATATCAAGTACCATCACGTGAGAGAAGATGTACAGAACAATGAAATAATGCTCAAATATGTCCAATCTAATGACATGGTAGCAGATATATTTACACAAAATCTGCCAAAGACTAAACATTGCAAATTTACTGAACTAATGAATTTATATTGAAATGTAGGTACATACAATATACAAACATAAATGTAAACGAAACATTTGCGTTGAGAACGAGTGTTGGAATGTTAAACTCAGATCAGAAGTGAAGTACATATGCAACGCAAATGATTCGTATTCTATTACAATCTATTGTTCTCTGTCTAATCATAATTTTCAATGTCTGACTCTCTGAGCTCTGACTATCTTATTATATACTCTTGAATTCAGTTCTTTATAAACCACCAAGTAAATCTGATTGATTGTCTATTTTTTCCTGTAAAACAATCGGAATACCAAGTACAAAGTAAACATTGAAAATGAAAATTTAAAAATGAAAGAAAAACTCAACTTAAGCTCTATATGAGCACTTCTTTGTTAGAAGTTTTGGCTTTTGACAAAAATAATTTTGTCTTTTGACAAAACTTCTAACAGAGAAGTGCTCATATAGAGCTTAAGTTGCTGTCAAGTTTTTCTTTCATTTTTAAATTTTCATTTTCAATGTATTATGTTAAAAAATAATGTAATTTAATCCCATCAAATCCTGCAATGATTCGCCCCTGAAGAAGACTGAAATCTCAGTCGAAACGTTGGGAAAACTATTGAACTTGTTTCATTAAATAACTATTGAGACCTTAAAGCCGAAGAAGAGATCTTCAAAATCCTTCAATGATTTCTGTTATGGAAGAGAAAAGAAAATATATTAGTTTAGGTTTTAATTACATAAATTCCTAGGAAGAAAAATTTGAAAAAGAGCAGATTTCGGTGTTTTGAAAATTTTCATGTGCAAGCAGAGAGATGAAGAGAAAAGAAGGGGAAGGGGCTATACACAGCATACCATACTTACCTATAATGTTATTTCTATCGAGCGCATAGACAGAATTGAATCTGTCTAATCGCTCGTTTGTTTTTAAGCTTATTCTTAGTTCGAAGTTTGCCGAATGAGCCACAGCGACAACAACAGCGACAGGCGACACACAGAATATCAAAAAAAGAAAAAAGGAAAAATATGTATTTTCTGTGGTGGTTTTTTTTTTGTTTGTTTTATATAGCTAGTGGATCTGGACCAGAGATTAAAATGAGTATGTTCGAATAAGTTCGAACACTGCGATTTTTTCTATTTGATCGCTCATACCCGATCGTTTTGCTTCCATGATCATAAGTCATTTTGGTCATGAATAAAAAGAATCACGAATAAAGACAAACGAACTGATCGAACTCATGAGTATCTTCTGACTTTCATACCCAAGAACAAAATTATTCGCAAACAGTTGTAACCAGTTTCGGGTACTCGAAAAAAGACCTACTGATCGTTTTGATCGTTTTGATCGTTCTGATCGTGAACAAAGCGAGTACTCACAAGTCACAAGCAATGCGTGAACAAAGGAAACTGCTGGCGCTACCTGATTTATTATCTTCTATATCCGTTGTATTTTAAGGGTAATGTTTTGTATTCGCAGAAAATAGACCAGAAGAAAAAGGGTTTCTTATTTTGGAAAGATTTATGAATAGGTAGGTGGATAGGTAGGCAAATGATGTAATTATAAAACAAAAGATGGCCAACATTCGCGGTTGGTGTATGTATTTAAGTGAAGTCAATTTTTTCTTTTATTGAAGGTGCAGGTTAAAATTAACCGAAACAGGTACTATTTTCTTTGTTAGTAATTTTATTAGGTCAGTGGTTTTAATTACTTATTTAATTTACTGTTTTTTTTCAAGTTAATAAAAATAAAAATCATTGTGACTTATAACATTATTTACTGCACTTTTTCCTAATAATAATGCCTTATTTGCATACGCAAACTAAGTATATTGAATCATGAAGCAAAATCAACCAACACCGATCTGCCCCTAATGATAAAAGTATCTTAAATACAAAAACCAACCCCAATAACACAAGAAACAGAATCCTTAAAATACCAACCCCGAATACACATTTTACACAGCGAGTAGTCGAACGATCGCGATCGATCGCACTGATCGTGAACATTTTGATCATGAGCACTTTATTCGTTTTGTTCAAACTCGTTCATACTCGGTTGGAAGGTATACTCGATCTTATTCGTTTGAAATGTGTTGTTATTCACGGGTCATCATACTCATGAACAAAAATACTTGTAAGCATAGTTTGATAGGTTGACTCTGTTTGTTCAAACTCGCTTTTTTCGAGCAAGTATTCGTTGATCGTGAACAGTACTCGACTCGTTTTAATCTCTGATCTGGACTGGAATCTGGTTCTGGCTTCTGGGTTCTGGTGGTTGAGATTTGAGAATGAGAATTTTCAATTTTCATTCTCATTCTCATTCTCATACGGAACCCTGTAAGAGAAGGTTAATGTTGCGCATGTGAGTTTGCGTAATTTTGCAAGTTAACGCATTCATTTATGTAGAATGGATTTTTCAGGCGATATTGATATTTTCGAGTACTTTTTAAACAATAAAGATACTAAATTTTAAATTTTATCAATTGAAGACAAAATAATTATAAAAAGAAAATTCAGAAGCCAGTTCTCGATTTATCCGAGAAAGATGGAAAATTCCAACAAAAATGGTACACGAAATATGATTGGCTTCAAGGAAGCAAAATTTTAAACAAAGTGTTTTGCTATCCATGTTTCTTGTTTGGGCAGAATTGTCCATTTGGGAAAGATGGTTTAAATTCCGTCAAAAATTTTGAGCCCAAAGCAAAAAAAAACGAAAGTTCAAAGTCTCACATTGTCAACGCCGAAAATATAAAAATTTTAGGTACGGTTCGAATTGACCATGAGCTAATAAGTGCGTGTAAATGTTCTGCAATTCAGCATAACCTGCAGGTTGATGAAAATCGTGCTATTGTTTTTAGGCTATTAGATGTTGTTAGTTTTTTGGCTAGGCAAGAACTCGCCTTTAGGGGAAATGAAGGGAATATTGGGTCTCAAAACCGAGGGAATTATTTAGAACTCCTAGAACTGTTGTCCAACGGTGAAATGTATGTGAGTGCTCAAGTTGCAACGAGATCAACCAATTTGAGTAACTGTCTACCCAGTTCCATCAGGTGCCAGACGTCATTGCAGCCAACAAAACAAAGCTGCACCAGTTCTTCGACGTGCTGCGGCAGGACACCGAGGGACCAGGAGAATCGTGAGTTCAAAGTACACTATAGTAATTTGTTAAAAATATAATTAATTTATTAAAAAAAATATAATTAATTTGTTAAAAATCAGTCAAAGTTTACTTTATTTTTTTTTATACTAGGTTAGTTTATAATTTTTTTTATATATACATAGCGTAAGCGATACAGTTATTGACACTCTTAAGGAATTTTTAAGTTCACACAGCTGGCAAATATATTTGGTATGGATATATGAAACTATAAGCACATTTCTAAATACCTTACTCAATTGGTTTTCATGATATACGTATTAAAATCGATTAAGAGTTTCGTGATAGTGTTTATTTTTGATATTTCTAAGCCCTTATCAAAATATATAATAATTGACACCCATGTACCACTATTGACACTTCATATTTATACGATTATTAACATATCTTCGAATAGATAGCAAGGAGTAAAAATAGCGATATTTTGGTTGAGGTTGGCTAAAATAATTTTTTAAAACTGTACGAAGCTTTATTAATAAAATTTAAAAACAAATAAAAAAACTGTGCTAAGTCTGTGTTAAATCTGTTCTAAGTCTGTGTCTTGTCTGTGCCTTGTTTGTGTTAAATCCGTGCTAAGTCTGTGTTAAGTCTGTGCTAAATCGGTGCTAAGTTTTTGTTAGGTCTGTGTCTTGTCTGTGTCTCGTCTGTGTTTTGTACGTGTCTTGTCTGTGTCTTGTCTGTGTCTTGTCTGTGTCTTGTCTGTGTCTTGTCTGTGTCTTGTCTGTGTCTTGTCTGTGTCTTGTCTGTGTCTTGTCTGTGTCTTGTCTGTGTCTTGTCTGTGTCTTGTCTGTGTCTTGTCTGTGTCTTGTCTGTGTCTTGTCTGTGTCTTCTCTGTGTCTTGTCTGTGTCTTGTCTGTGTCTTGTCTGTGTCTTGTCTGTGTCTTGTCTGTGTCTTGTCTGTGTCTTGTCTGTGTCTTGTCTGTGTCTTGGCTGTGTCTTGTCTGTGTCTTGTCTGTGTCTTGTCTGTGTCTTGTCTGTGTCTTGTCTGTGTCTTGCCTGTGTCTTGTCTGTGTCTTGTCTGTGTCTTGTCTGTGTCTTGTCTGTGTCTTGTCTGTGTCTTGTCTATGTCTTGTCTGTGTCTTGTCTGTGTCTTGTCTGTGTCTTGTCTATTTCTTGTCTGTGTCTTGTCTGTGTCTTGTCTGTGTTTTGTATGTGTCTTGTCTGTGTCTTGTATGTGCTAAGTCTGTGCTAAGTCTGTGCTAAGTTTGTGCTAAGTCAGTGCTAAGTCTGCGTTTGTCTTTGTTTTGTCTGTGTTAAATATGTGTCTTTTCTTTGTCCGTTTCGGTGTATTTCTCAGGACAATTAGACATTTTTCCAGCTAATTATTAAGTTAAAAGAATATTATTATTATTGACACTCTTTATAAGTACAACAATAGACACAGTGTCAATGTTTGTACTCCAATAGAAGAAAGTTATTGACACAGAGGTGTCAATAATAGGAAATGTTAAAATCTTAACACAATAGTTGACACCCCATTTTATTAAGTATATAATCAACAGAAACCAATAAAAATAAGTTGAATTCTTCTCCAGGGCAATATATGTTATATATATTAAGCTAATATGATCAAGCCTGTATTAAATATAGTATAATTATCCACTTACATGTTCGGATTCCTTAACAAAATACACACTTTTTCACAAAACACACACTCGCCTAACAGTGATGTTTATGTTTTGGAATTCACAACAAACCTGACCAGCCCTTAACTAAATAAAAACAAAGAGTGAGAGAATAATAAAGAGTGCAGAACTTAAAGGAAACAGTTATGGGAACCATTCAGATTTGTTCCAATGAAACGTTCTGTAAGAAGAGGGTGTCAATAGCTAGGCTGAAATTTTGCAGTGTCAATAATTGTATCGCTTACGCTATATACATTTTTTTTTAAATTAATAAGAATTTTGAATTTACAATTTTTTTTTAGTGAATGGTTTTTTCACGGCGCTGGAGAGCTAAAATTTTAATGAAAATGCTTTTACATAAAAATTATAAGAATATGTATGTATGTTTTAGTGACCTTTATATTTATCAGTTTAGAAAAGATTAGTGGGCTATAGGTCAAAACACAGTTGAATTTAGTTTACGTGCGACGTTTCGTACATGTTTATGCTCATCATCAGGCCTTTATTGGACGAAATAAACAAATAAAATACAAAAATACATAAATCGACACCAATAATTGAAAATAAGATGTTGATAGATCAAGTTACAAACATTTTTAAGGACATAGAACACAAGTTTCCTCACATCTTACACTTTAATGGATAAAAATAATCTATTAAATTTAAATTTGTATTAAGTTAATCTGTTTTTCAATTTGAAATTTAACATATTTAAATTACTTTAAGTAAAGTGTCGTTATACTTAACACTTCATCATGGGGGTTCACCTATACTTCATCTTGTAGTTGGTTATGTGTGGCCTTTTTATAAGCAGGCTGTATGTGTTGCTTAAATTTTCGCAGTCGGATCTGCGGTTAATGGCATTTTGGTGGCTAATGATGTGCAACATTTCCAGCAACATTCTCTTAGAATAATGTTGCTCCGTCTGCAAAACTTCAACATTTTCAAAGTCTGCCTTATGTGTTTTTTCTAAACAGTGCAGAGCAAGAGCAGTTTTATGTGACGCTCCACTGTTTACATCGGATTTGTGACCCGCGAGTCTACTCTTTAATTTCTGTTTGGAAGTGCCTATATACACAGAAGGGCATGCCTCTTCTTTACCCCCCCAAACAATTTATTTGGTATATAGTATTAGCTTTGTCCATCATTTCTATTTTTCCTTTGGTGTTGTTGAAAACTTGACTCTTTAGAGAATTGGCGGACTTGAATGCAATTCTCGTTTTTGTTTTGTCTCTGATGGGCGCGGCGTTGATGCGGTTAGCGAGGTGAGGTGAGGGATGAACAGCATACTCTTGTATTCCACCGTTTTTCTTTCTTTTTCAGCTATGTTTTGTGTTTGAGTTTGCTGTTTATTTTTGATAAGCTTCTCTATGATTGCGGGAGGGAAAGAATTTATTTCTTATTCTTATTTTTCCGATGAAAAGAAATGTCACTCGTTTCGAGAACACGATTGACGAAGTTCTGTGCAGTGTTTATAATAACGTGTTTAGGTTGTTTAGAGTGGAAATTTATAAGACGTCCGGACGAGCTGGGTTTATTATACCAATCAAATAACAATTTGTTATTACTCCTTATTACTTTGGTGTCCAAGTAGGGAATCTCACCATCCTTCTCAACCTCTACAGTGAATTTTATTTTATGGTTGAAGCCATTCAACGCATTGAGCGTGTGTTGTATTTGGTCTGACTTCAACGAACAGGTCGTCAACATATTTAGTGATAATTTTTGGTTTATTATCAAGCTTAGCTAACACATCATCTAGAAGTGTTTCCATGACAATGTCGGCTAAAATAGGTGAGGCTGGGCTTCCCATTGGAACTCCTTGTTTTTGTTGGTAAATTATACCATCGAACTCTGAATAATTGTCGTCTATGGCACAGAACCTCAAAATTTCAATGAATTTTGTTTTACTTATAATAGTATATTCCTTTATTTTGTGCCATTTTTTCGTAATAATATCTAAAATCAAACCAATAGGAATACTAGTGAACAATGATAAAACATCAAACGACGCCAAGACCTCATCATTCTCCAATTCAAGATGGGAAACTTTAGATATAAAGTCACTTCCCTTTTTGACGTTGTATTGGGAATCCCGGGTGAGATTCTGAAGAATTTTAACCATAAACTTCGAAAGTTCATAGCATGGTACATTTATCGATGAGCAAATAGGTCTTAACGGGACATTTTCTTTGTGTATTTTTGGAAGACCGTATATTTTTGGGGCGCTCGCTATATATGTTGTCATCCGTTGTTTTTCATATTCCGATATATGTTTTTTGTAAAAATAAATACTTAACAAACTCATTATTTTTGCTTTGCAAAGTTGATGTTGGGTTGTTTCTTAGCACCCTGTATATGTTCCTGTCTGTCATTAGTCCCTGCATTTTGTTGATGTAATCAGTTTTATACATTGATACTGTGACGTTCCCCTTGTCAGCTGGAACAATGTACACATCTTTGTGTTGTTTAAGAATTTTTTTTTTTTTTTTTTTTTGGTTTCTTAACGAAACCAAAAAATTTCTTAAACAACACAAAGATGTGTACATTGTTCCAGCTGACAAGGGGAACGTCACAGTAGCAATGTATAAAACTGATTACATCAACAAAATTCAGGGACTAATGACAGATAGGAACATATACAGGGTGCTAAGAAACAACCCAACAGCAACTTTGCAAAGCAAAAATAATGAGTTTGTTAAGTATTTATTTTTACAAAAACATATATCGGAATATGAAAAACAACGGATGACAACATATATAGCGAGCGCCATAAAAATATACGGTCTTCCAAAACTACACGAAGAAAATGTCCCGTTAAGATTTATTTGCTCATCGATAAATGTACCATGCTATGAACTTTCGAAGTTTATGGTTAAAATTCTTCAGAATCTCACCCGGGATTCTCAATACAACGTCAAAAACGGAAGTGACTTTATATCTAAAGTTTCCCATCTTGAATTGGAGAATGATGAGGTCTTGGCGTCGTTTGATGTTATATCATTGTTCACTAGTATTCCTATTGGTTTGATTTTAGATATTATTACGAAGAAATGGCAGAACATAAAGGAATAAACCAATATAAGTAAAACAAAATTCATTGAAATTTTGAGGTTCTGTGCCATAGACAACAATTATTTAGAGTTCGATGGTATAATTTACCAACAAAAACAAGGAGTTCCAATGGGAAGCCCAGCCTCACCTATTTTAGCCGACATTGTCATGGAAACACTTCTAGATGATGTGTTGGCTAAGCTTGATAATAAACCAAAAATTATCACTAAATATGTTGACGACCTGTTCGTTGTAATGAAGTCAGACCAAATACAACACACGCTCAATGCGTTGAATGGCTTCAACCATAAAATAAAATTCACTGTAGAGGTTGAGAAGGATGGTGAGATTCCCTACTTGGACACCAAAGTAATAAGGAGTAATAACAAAATGTTATTTGATTAGTATAAGAAACCCAATTCATCCGGACGTCTTATAAATTTCCACTCTAAACAACCTAAACACGTTATTATAAACACTGCACAGAACTTCGTCAATCGTGTTCTCGAAACGAGTGAAATTTTTTTTCATCGGAAAAATAAGAATATAATTCGTGACACCCTATACTCAAATTCTTTCCCTCCCGCAATCATAGAGAAGCTTATCAAAAATAAACAGCAAACACAAAACATAGCTTAAAAAGAAAGAAAAACGGTGGAATACAAGAGTATGCTGTTCATCCCTCACCTCGCTAACCGCATCAACGCCGCGCCCATCAGAGACAAAACAAAAACGAGAATTGCATTCAAGTCCGCCATTTCTCTAAAGAGTCAAGTTTTCACCAACACC
This sequence comes from Platycheirus albimanus, assembly GCA_916050605.2. Classification (NCBI taxonomy): domain Eukaryota; kingdom Metazoa; phylum Arthropoda; class Insecta; order Diptera; family Syrphidae; genus Platycheirus; species Platycheirus albimanus. Next base: position 206,297,558 of record OU696696.1, read on the forward strand.
AAAGGAAAAATAGAAATGATGGACAAAGCTAATACTATATACCAAATAAATTGTTTGGGGGGTAAAGAAGAGGCATGCCCTTCTGTGTATATAGGCACTTCCAACCAGAAATTAAAGAGTAGACTCGCGGGTCACAAATCCGATGTAAACAGTGGAGCGTCACATAAAACTGCTCTTGCTCTGCACTGTTTAGAAAAAACACATAAGGCAGACTTTGAAAATGTTGAAGTTTTGCAGACGGAGCAACATTATTCTAAAAGAATGTTGCTGGAAATGTTGCACATCATTAGCCACCAAAATGCGATTAACCGCAGATCCGACTGCGAAAATTTAAGCAACACATACAGCCTGCTAATAAAAAGGCCACACATAACCAACTACAAGATGAAGTATAGGTGAACCCCCATGATAAAGTGTTAAGTATAACGACAGTTTACTTAAAGTAATTTAAATATGTTAAATTTCAAATTGAAAAACAGATTAACTTAATACAAATTTAAAATTTAATAGATTATTTTTATCCATTAAAGTGTAAGATGTGAGGAAAGTTGTGTTCTATATCCTTAAACATTTTTGTAAGTTGATCTATCAACATCTTATTTTCAATTATTGGTGTCGATTTATGTATTTTTGTATTTTATTTGTTTATTTCGTCCAATAAAGGCCTGATGATGAGCATGGGAACGGGTCATAATTCTGGTTTTCAAAATTCTGTTTGGTCAAAATTCTGTTTTTTTATAAAAATTCTGTATGGTCAAAATTCTGTGTGTCCAAAATTCTGCATTACTAAATTCTGTACATATTTCAAAATTCTGTATTTCAAAAAACTGTATGTGCAAAATTCTGTTTCCTGAGCAGTGAAATTCTGTCTAAGAAAAATAACCAAGGGTGTTGCAATTATGTATTTAATGACTCTCTGATTGAATTATTATTCATGCATAGAACAAGAGATAAGAAGAGAGAACGATTAAAAATATGTATAACAATATGATAACATATGATATATGAATATTAAAACTGTGTAGCACTATTTTATAACCCTGTCAGTAGGTACTAAAACTAAAATCGTTTTAAGTGTAGGTATACCAATATTGTATATTCTTATTATGTTTAAATTATGTATTTTCCATAACAAATATCCTGTTTTTAAAAATTCTGTAAATATGTTGTAAAAGAGAAATCGTTTTGATAATGTAAAAAAGTCGCACTTTTTTACATTATCAAAACGATTTCTCTTTTACAACATATTTACAGAATTTTTAAAAACAGAATTTTGAAAAACAGAATTTGGAAAGCAGAATTTTGAACGTACAGAATTTTGAAATGCAGAATTTTGTAATACAGAATTTTGGACATCCAGAATTTTGTACAAACAGAATTATGCAAAACAGAATTTTGGCATGCAGAATTTTGAAAGCAGAATTATGACCCATACCGAATTTCGACCCCAACCCGATGAGCATAAACATGCTCGAAACGTCTTACGTAAACTAAATTCAACTGTGTTTTGACCTATAGCCTACTAATCTTTTCTAAATAAATATAAAAATTATAAGGTTATCTGAAAAAATATACGCTTAATGGATTGCTAAATTTTTAGCTAAGGGTGTGTGGGGGCGGAAAAAGCCGTCCCGATGGATATTCTGGTAGTATGACATGACCAACTGTTCTTACGCTACGGACATTATGCGACTGGATGGTTATTTTAGGGGTTACTTCCGAGCATCGGCCATGGAAGTAACGTTCGGAAGTATCTTTCAGATACTTGGGTGGGTTGGCCAGGCCTTCGTCAAAACCATCAGACGAGCGCTTGGGATTCAGTAGTACGGTACCTGGAGGGAGATAAAAAGTAAAGTGCTTTAATTTTAGGGTTAAGAGTAAGGTAAATTTAAGATTTATATAAGTTCAAATTCATACAAACGAATTTGACTTTGGTGGAGGTTTTTTAAATTCCATTTTTATTATCTGGTGATGGGATTTTATTTTTTTTATTATATTTTGGTGATGGAGACGATTTTCTTTTTAAAGGTCGTCGCCTTGGACTTGTTTTGGCCTCCCGCGTTTTAATTTTTTTAATAATATTTTTTTTTTACTTTCCTATATTAATAGACAAATCAGGGACACACTTTTGGCAGTGTCACATATCTCGAACGGCTTTCCAATCTTCAGGCCTTAGCCAGAAGATCTTGTGAGGTAGTCCGAGACGTGTGATAACGCTAGAAGTGGAACAAAGTCGTAGGATTTCAGGCTTTTGCTGCCCATAGTCACAAGACTCTTTGCGAGGTAGAAGTTCTGAATCTGAAAACTTTGTTCGTGTGGAAGTTTTTTCTGAACTCATAGCCATCTTTCTATCAGGCTATATGCCAGGTAGTAAGGTGTGGTTGCTCAACCTGAGAGCTTGGAGTTCAAACCCAGCCTGGGGCAGCAATTTTTATTTATTTCCCAAGTTTCAACTGGATGCCACCCGTGGAATTTCCATGAGATAATTAACACCTTAAATCTCAAACCACTGTACCACCTTTCTTTCCTATCTTTCTATTCCTCCTCTTTCCTCGCTCGCACATGTTAATTCATTATAAAGGTATTAATAACCCTTTGAGTGCGAGTGCATTATAAAAAAAAAAAAAAAAAAAAAACCGAAGCACACACTGAATTTCAGGCGCACCAGTCGCAATTCAGACAGACAACACGAACGACTTACAAGGACAACTACCGGAGTTGCTGAAGGAGATGAAAACTTTGCCAACTTCACACACCTAAGCGCATTCATACATACTTTTGTTTTTTTATTAATCTTGTTTTTTGCAAAAATATTTTTTTTTGCATATATTTTGTTTGAAAAACAATTTTTCTTATATTTTTTTTATCACCTTTTTATTAAATTTTTTAATTTTTTTATAATTTTCTTATTATTATTTATTCAATTTTTAACATTTTTTTATATATCTGTTTATTGAACTCTATTTATTTTTGAAATTCTGTTTTTTAAGCACTTGTTTTTTTTTTTTTTGAACATTTATTTCAAAAACGTTTATTTTTTTAATTACATTATTTTTGAAAAGTCTTCACTTTAGCTTTGATTTTGTGGAAAAATTTTTTTCTTTGCTAAGCGAAGTTTTGGTTTTTTTTTGTTTTGTTTTTTTTTTCTTGTTGCTCAAAAGCAACAGTTTTTCTTTCTACTTTGTTAAATTTTGAAATCAATTTTGAATTTTGGTCTGATTTTGAGTGGTTTTTTTTTGAAAATGAGAAAGAGATGGCAGAGGGTGGAAAAAATACTGGCACAATTCCGAAATCTGCGAGCCTTTGATCAACACAAAACGCTCAAATTAACGACATGGACAAGACATACGAAGACATTACAAACATAATACGAAACATGAGCGTTATGAACAACACTAACCCCAACATACTGCAACAAACTTATACGGAAACTAACGCGACAAGGACGGAGTCATTTGATGACTCAGACCTACAAAACTATAACAATTAAAACAGAACACACCCTACACAAACGTTTACCAACGAACACGACAAATTACTACAAGAAACACAAGAACTTCAACGCGAACGAGACCGACTACTAAGACAACAACAAGACAGAGACATGCATCATTCTGTAGTTGGAAATGATAGAGGTGGAATGTCTCAAGGGCCTTCCACATCCTTCTCTCTGACTACAGAAGATTTTTACGAACGGATGCAACAAATTGCCTCTGTGACTATCAGAGAGAGTCAAAATAAGACGCTTGGAATTCTGGCAGAGGGTTTAACTGACGTCATTAAGCTTGTCGACATAAGTATGCAAGCAGTACACTCCAAGCTAAATACTTTGGAGCTCTCTATGGCAAGTCACAAGGACAATACATTTAAACAAGACACAACATTTTAAAAAGATAACTTTTACAACCCACACTCTAGACAAGACATAAACAAAACTTCAAGACAGAACATAGGAGTCAAGAACGACCCACGACAAGACTCAACATTTGAACGAAATACTACATTCAAACAACCACCTAGACAAAATACAACTTTTACACAAAACACTACGCCCGGTTCGTACCAAAAAAACTTTAACAATACAATAAGCCAAAACACTACATACAGACAAGACAATATGTACGAACCAACTTACGAACAAAATCCGATATACGACATACACAACAACAACAAACCGACCAGAAGAACTTTCCACTCGGAGGTGGTTCAGCCGACTCAGCCTTTGCCACATCCGTCGAATCAGTCCTCTTTTGTGAACATCAATCGTAGGGTTGATGTTCACAAATGGGGGATCAAATTCGATGGATCTTCGAAGGGTTTGTCGGTTGAGAGTTTCCTCTTTCGAGTGGAAACTCTACAAAAGAAAAACGGACTTAGTGATGAGCAGCTGTTCGCAAATTTCCATCACCTTAGTTTTATTTTTTAGTTTTAGTTTTATTGACTTCAAAAGTTAATACAAAATACATTGTTTCATAATTGTAAGATGACATAAGTCTTTTAATGGTTTGACCGAAGGCCGTCTACCAGACTGACATTTATGTTATAATAATACCTGCATAAGAAAAACCTAATACATAATTTTTTTTTTTTTTTTTTTTTTTTTTTATAAAAATATATTCGTGATAATTTTCCATAACATTAAAAATTTTCCTGAACTATACAATTTCTGTAACGAAGAGCGTTCAATGAGTACTCGTAAAGAAGATCCCAACCTCTTTCTCCATTCAAAATGTTTATCGTTTCCTCTAAACTAAGTATATCTACCCCAAAACAGCGCTTTCGGAACTCCTTGAATATTGGGCAAACTCCTAGGAAATGGAATACATCTTCGCGTTCTTTTCGGTTGCATAAATCGCACAATATTGGCAGCTCTGGTCGATGAGGAATGTAGTTTAAACCAACGAGTTCCCCTCTTACCTTAAATATCAAGCTAATTTTTTGAACAGGGTTTGTAGCTAAGAAGTATGTCTTGTGGTTCAAGAAGTGGTTTGCTTTACTGTAGTATGCTCTGTAAATGGACGCTTCAGCTTCACTCATAAACTTATCATACATCATATTTCCGGCTTTTTTCAGCAAGTCATCAAATTTCACCTTAAGCTCATTGACATTTTCATCGGCTGATATTGACAACGTAGATGAACATTCGTTTGCCAGCTTTTTCCACTCTTTAACACACGTTCCTCCGGAATTGATAACTTGTGTGAGTACTAGTCGCGGTATCCTTTTGTCGCCCATCGCCATAACTCTTGCCACGTAATTGAAATGTAATTTAAGTGTGTCCAAAAAGAGTGGTCCTATTCCTGTTTCAAGATGTAGCATATAGTTGGGAGCCGTACTTGGCAGCCTGAAAGTACTTTTAATAACAAAACGGAGGAACTTTTCCACAGCTTCGAACGAACGATACCCCCATGCTTGTGCTCCGTAAAACAAAATTGCAATTGCGGTAGCTCGAAAGACTTTGTATTTAGCTATGTGAGAAACGCCATTTTTTAGAATGCAACTTCTCCACACCGAACACATAGCACGCTTTGCTTCCGATAATTTGGATTGCAAATGCTTTTCTAAGTTCAAGTTAGAAGCAATCAAGACTGCCAGATACTTATACTCTTTTACTATTTCTATCGGTTCATCTTCGAACATCCACTTCTCCCTTCTGGAATATCTCCCACCACCGTTTCTGAATATCATCATTTTTGACTTAGAAAGATTTACCGCTAGATTCCATGTTTTGCAATATAGTTGAAGCCTATTTATCATAAGCTGCATCCCGTCTATAGTTTCAGCTAGAAACACTATATCATCTGCGAACACCAGCCCTGGGATATTCTTTCCTCTTATAGTAATACCACCTTTCACCGAATCAGTTATGTCATTTATGTATAGAATAAAGAGAAGGGTACTTAGAACGCATCCTTGCTTAACGCCCATTGTCGTACCAAATTCATCAGAAAGAGATATTCCATCCCAAACTCGTGCAACATTTTCTTCGTACATGGCTTTAATGACCGATATTATTTTAGTTGAGATTCCATATTTAAAAAGCTTGTAAAAAAGTGCTCCGCGAGGAATTGAATCGAACGCTGCCCGAAAATCCACAAAAAAAGCGTAAAGTTTTTTTCCTTTGCTTTTATAAATATCAGCAATATTCATTAATGAAAAAATTTGGTCAACTGTTGAATGGTTTTTCCTGAATCCAGCTTGAAATTCGTTTAATATTTGCTTAGATTCTACCCACTCGCTGAGTCTATTATACAATACTGAGCCAAATAGCTTTGCTGCTGTATTTAAAAATGAGATGCCTCTATAATTTGTTGGATCTTCAACATTCCCTTTTTTATGTAGCGGAAAGATAATCGCCTTTCGAAAACTCACAGGAACGTCAGCAGTGTCGAAAATTCTGTTATACTCCAGGTTAGAAGTCGTAAGAATTCTGGTGTAAGATTTTTAAAATATTCAAACGGTATTCTGTCTTCGCCTGGTGCTTTATCTTTTTTTGCATTTTGGATAACCATTTCTAACTCATTTTGGGAAAAAGGAGCGTCCAGGTACTCATCAATTATTAAAGGTGGTGCATATTGAAACGTTGGAGCTATTTGAGCTGTGTTAAGCAAACTCGTAAAATGGATTTTTAATTGTTCAATGTGCAGAACTGTATCAGTTGAAATCCTTTTTCCACTCACAAGCTTAATTGCTTTCCAGAACTCCATTGAGTTTTTCGCTTTGTTTAGCATTTCGATGTTTCTTTCATCAGAGATTCGTTTTTTAGCATTACAAAGCATTTTGAAGTTTTTGTTTGCTGTTGCATAGAGGATTCTAAAATTGATGTTGTTGGTCGTTCTGAATAATTTCAAGTACGCAAAAGATAAGTTTCTAGCTCTCATGCAATCACTGTCGAACCATTTTTGATTATTTCCCAAAACCTTCTTTCCCGATGTTTTTAGGGGTGCTGCTTTCTTGATAACATTCGTTAGCATGTGCATGTCTAGATTAGCTGAAACATTCAAAGTTATTTGAGTTTCGAGCTGCCTGTCTAGATTTCTTTGAAATAGCTCTCTATAGCTGTTTTTCCAATGTAACTTCGGATGAAGAGTAAGGGCAGGTTCAGTTATTTCAATACGGGATGTTCTCATTCTAAAAGATACCTCTAACGGCATGTGATCCGAGAATGCCTTTACTCCTACTATAAACTCATCAAAAAAGAGGAACCAATCTCCAGACAGAAAACAATAATCGATCACTGAACAAGCCGTTCCGCGGATAAAAGTGAATTCGCCATTACGATCACCTTCACAGCTTCCATTTAGTACCCGACAGTCCAAGGCGTCTGCAAGCTCAAGAATTTTGATCCCTTTTGAATCGCACACCTCGTTTGATTTTCGATCGCAATGAATGTGGGTAGTCACTACTCCGCTATTAAAATTATTTTGTGATATGCCCATTCTTCCATTAAAATCACCAATTAGCATCAGATTTGCTGGTCCTAGCACATTTACAAGGTCTCGTAATTTTTCAAAATCGCGCTGCCAATGACTGCAGTTCAAATAAATTGGGACAATGTAATGAATACTCTCTTCTATTTTGATTTCAATTAATCGGGATTGCTCAATATTCTTAAACTTGATTACAGAATCTTTTAAAAGCTTTTTATATCCGAACAATTCGCCACCACTTCCTCTACCAAATATGTTAGTTTTAACAGCTGATATGCATTCAATTTCGTAGCTCATAAAAATATTCTTAAAACTAGTTTCATCGTAGTCTATAATATATGTTTCCATCACCTTGTCTCGGGTTCCGCTGAATTGTGGTTTTGGCAGTTTTTGGAGGAGAACCAGGGCGATTATATGCTTAATTATTTTGATTTAAAAATTGAACTTATTCGTCAATTTAAAAATAGCAAGCGTGACCATGAAGTCCTGCGGGCTATCATGGATCGGAAACAGTTGCCCCACTAGACATTCGATGAGTTTTATGCAGACATTAGGGGTTTAACTCTGCAGATGCAGTCAAGGCCAACCGAAGTTGACTTAGTGTCAATGGTAAGGGCAAATATTAAAGATAGAGTTGCGACCCTAATTTTCGGTTGTACAATTGACAATATAAGAAATTTGGGAGATGAGTGCCAGAGGGCTGCGGGAGACGAGAGATGGTGAAGGGACCTCTCGATTTAGAACTCAGGGAACAAGTCAGTTTTGTGATGAAGGTTTAGGGATAGATGCAATATTACAAAATAGACAAGGCAGAAGGACTTATGACTCACATAACAAAACTTACAATCACAATGACCAGGGAAAGAGAACGGATCTTCAGAGACTCGGCAAGGTCCAGGTGTTTGCCCTTCAACGTTTCATACGTTGACATGTTTTTGTTGTGGACAGGGCAACATCTTCTTCCAGTGTGCGGCCTGTCAGGAAAAGTTGAAGGTCGGCAGTGCATCCGGGAGGCAACCGCCGGCAACGAAACCTGTCCCGGAGGATCAGGGACAAAATCAGGACCCGAAGAACCTAAAAGATTAAAAATTTTGGTAAGAGAGAAGAAGACTGATGTATTAAAGACTTACCAAGTTCCTAGTCCAATAAAGAGTCTCCACCAGAGACAACTTGAATACGATGAAGCTCGTAAAAGGATTTTCGGAGAGGAACTTGCTTCTATAAATATAAAAAGTTGAAATTATTTAAAAATATCTAGGCTAAGGGAAAAAAGTGCAATATTTAGACGAAGAAAGAATCAGATTGAATCCTCAATTCGGACGATCTCGGATGATAATAGGCCATATGTTAAAGTGCAATTGGGGGTTGTAGAGGTTTTAGGTTTGTTAGACAGTGGAGCGTCAGTTACATGTTTTTGAAATGGTGCAATCGATTTTATAATTAAGGAAAACTTTGAGCTAAAAAAATTAAATAACAATATAAGAACTGCAGATGGAAACCATCAGAAGATAGAGGGTAGTTTTAAATCGATTGTCTCGTGGGGTGGCAAATCCCGTGCATTGGAAATTTTCGTTGTCCCTAGTCTTCAACAGCCTATATATCTGGGTGTAGATTTTTGGAGTAGGTTTGAAGTAGCTCCCAATATCGTCAGCGAGCTTGCCGTACCTCCGTCATTGAAAGAACAGCCTGCTTTTCGTGACCTTTCTCTAGCACAAGCACAACAGGTGGAGAGAATCAAGTTACTGTTTCCCTCTTTTGCTACACTTAGGCTGGGTGAGATAAGCCTAGAAGAGCACATAATTGAAGTGGATGACGAACAAATTCCCATTAAGCAAAGGCACTACCCAGTTCCGCCAGTCGTATAAAAGCTCTTGTACAAAGAACTGGACAGAATGTTGGCGCTGGGTGTAATAGAGGAGAGTAACAGTGCTTGGAGTTCTCCAGTAGTTTTAGTAAGAAAAGGTGGCAAAAGCAGACGGAAGGTTAATGGTAGGACGAAGAAGTTTGCTTATCCTTTTCCCCTTATTGAGGGGATAATAATTCGACTTCATAATACTTAATTTATCTATAGTATCGACTTGAAGGATACGTTTTGGCGGATCCCTCTGGAGGAGAAATCAAGAGAGAAGACAGCTTTGAAAGTCCCTGGTTGACCGTTATATCAATTCACAGTAATGCCGTTTGGGTTATCTAACGCTGCCCAGAGAATGTCTAAGCTTATGGACAAAGTCATTCCTGGTCGTCTTCGACAGAATGTCTTTGTCTATCTCGATGACCTTTTGATTTGTCCTCATGACTTCCAAACGCATATTCAAGTACTGGAGGAAGTTGCCTTTTGCTTGCGTCAAGCTGAATTGACGACAAACGTCGAAAAGAGTAAATTCTGCTTCAAGGAAATCAAGTATTTAGTTTAAGTTGTTGGTGATGGCTGTATACGGACTGACAAGGACAAAGTATCGGCGATCGAAGAGTTTCCAGTGCCCAAAACCCCGAAACAACTCCGAAGGTTCCTTGGCATGACGGGGTGGTATAGGCGATTTATGCCAAACTATGCCACTATTGCTGCCCCTATGACCGATTAGTTAAAGAAAGGACAGACTTTTGGAATGACTGACGAAGCACTGACTGCATTTCAACTACTCAAAAAAAGTTTAGTCAAAGCTCCCATACTGACAAATCCAGACTTTTCAAAACATTTCTACATACAATGTGATGCTTTAACTTCAGGTGTAGGGAGTGTGATCTTTCAGATGGACGAAGATAAAAATGAACGACCCATAGCATTCATGTCTCAGAAGCTGAATTCCGCTCAGCGGAATTACACAGTGACTGAACTTGAGTGCTATGTAGCCGTTTTATCGGTAAAGAAGTTAAGGGCTTATGTGAAGGGTTAACCCTTTACAATCATTACCGATCACGCAAGTTTAAAGTGGCTTATGACGCAAAAAGACCTTGGAGGACGTTAAGCCCGTTGGATTTTTAAGCTCCAAGGTTTTGACTTCGTGATCGAGCATAGAAAGGGTGTCCAAAATGTAGTCCCTGATACTCTCTCAAGAAAACATATGGAAGAGATCACGACCGAAGATTTAACACCAGAAGTTGACTTTAACTCAACATATTTCTCTTCTGAGGAATATGTTGAGCTAAAGAAAATAATTGAACGCGACCGAGACAGACTTTCTAATATTTGTATATCAGACGGATTTGTTTATAAACGAACAGACATAAGAACAGGCGACGCAATACAAGACGACCGAGCATGGAAGCTATGGATTCCTAAAGAGTCGTGTGAAGGGTTGTTGAAAGCAGCACACGATTCGCCTACGTCGGGACATGGTGGTATATCGAAAACAATGTCAAAATTACGGCGAAAATATTTTTGGCCGGCAATGGCTACCGATGTTCAGAAGTGTGTACGATCATGTGACACACGCAAAAGTACTAAGTCTGTCAACATAACGACTCAGCCGCCGATGGGACAACAGACAATTACTGAACGACCATTTCAACGCCTAATATATTGATTTCCTTGGACCGTATTCAAGAACAAAACAGGGCAATACGCATATTTTTATAGTATTAGAACATTTCACTAAGTATGTTTTTTTAAAAGCAAAACGAAAAGCAACGTCATCTGAGGTAGTGAAACTCCTCAAAGAAAATGTGTTTCATGTTTTTGGTGTACCAGAATATGTTTATTCTCACAGTGGTAAACAATTTGTACCAGTGTTAAGTCTCAAAATGCTTAGTCTTAGAATAATATTAATCAGGTCAAACGAATGTAGTTTGTGCTGTTCGGCAATATTAACCTGGTAGCTATATGAACTCCACACGCGCCAGGTTAATTAAGCTGAATTGCACAGAGTGCATTGGTTTGGCTTGCTTTGAAAATATTGAATAAAATTGAGTGCGATTGGACCAAGCAAACGTGACGGTTGTTTTTATTAATTCAGTTCGGTGCATTAAATAAAAGGTTCTAAAAATAAACACTTAATATTTTGGCGCAGCCGGGAAAAAGTGTATAAACTCCCATAAAAAGAAAAGTAAAAAAAAAAAACCAAACAAACAAAAAAAAAGTGGAAAAGTGAATAAAAACGAAATAAAAGAAACCAAAAGAAAATCCGACCGACTGATGAATAACAAAAATCAATTGTCGCGTACAACGAGCACTCCACGCCTACCGATCGATCAAAATCTAAGAAGGTTCTTAGAGAGAATAGACTCTTTCTCTCTTGAAAACTCCAGTCCAACATTCTCGGAAAGTTCTTCAAGTCAGTGGACTGAAGATAAAGAAGACAAGAGTAAGGACCTGGAAGAAGAACAACAGAAAGATCATCAACAACAGGTAGAAGAGGTTGAAGGAGACCTGGAACAAGAGCAACAGAAAGATCATCAACAATTACAGGCAGAAGAGGTTGAAGGAGACCTGGAACAAGAGTTACAAAAAGATCATCAACAACAGGCAGAAGAGGATAAAGAGCAAGCGGAAAATCTATTAAAAACAAGGGATAACCAACAGAAGACAATAGTAAAACTGAGAAAAGAAAGAAAGTATCAGCGACCTCAGAAAAAAAGGTATATTAGAATAAGAAATTTATAAAAGAACAATATTAAGAAGTTAAATTTAAGCACATAAATAGTCAGTATGAATAATCAAAACATACGTTCTCTAATTTTCAATTTGGTTCCGATATTTTCGGGAGACGCTGGCGTTACATTAACGTCTGATTTAGGAACTTTTATTTCTTGTTGCAAATGCGCAAACGATTCTCTAGTCACGAAGGAGGAACAAGATTTGTTTTTAAAGTTAATTCCTCTTAGGCTTCGTGGTCGGGCACTGGACTTTGTCCAGGAATATAGTTTTATTACAATCGATGAGCTCTTTTTGTTGTTAAGAAGTAAATATCTTGACGACAAGACTATAACGTTGTGCTTACCAATGAGTTACGTTCAATGAAACAACTCCCCGGTGAAACTGTAATTAATTACCTTAACAGAATAAAATCTGTAATGGGAAGGTGTAAATCGAAGGCCCGTGAACAGTATCCAAAAGGGATAGATGTTCTTGCAGAGGAGTTGAACGAGATCGCTCTTCATACTTTCAAGGTTGGAATATTAAACCCATACCATAGATTTTTCCTTATTCAAGACACACTAAATACACTCGAAGAAATTGTTCCAAAGGTAAAACTTTTAGAACAAACGGAAAGCTATATGTTTCCTAGCAATTTTCATCCCAATAATTGCATTAATAATAATCTGAGTATGAACAATAGCCCGTACCATGACGTAAGCATTGACTAAACTTACTTGAACGTCAGCAAAAATTCCCAAATTACACCACTTCCAAATCTTCCTCATTATTCAAGAAATTTGAGCCTTAATTCGCATAATGATAACATTAGTGCAATGCCCAGAGAAATGAATGTGCGACAGTACGGCCAATGCACTTTTTGTAATAAAATAGGTCATAGCTACGCAGAATGCCGAAAGAGAAAACCGACACCGTATTGCAACGACTGCAGAACATCCGGGCACTCAACCCAGAATGCAGAATTGTTTAAGAAAACAGAAACGCATTTTTATGAATGAGGTTGAGGTTGAGCAGAGTTGCAACTTTTGTTTACAAATAAGTCACAACGAAAACGATTGTTTAGCTAAAGCGAATGGGAGACCAACGAACAGCTAGACAATCTGCGTTTGGGAAACTCCAAGGGAACAGTCGTCGATACCCCGACCAGTTCCCGAACCATGTAAACAAAGGGTACAACACATTTCTACCTATAGTTAACCTTCCTTTAACTATATGTAGAAATGGAAATGCGAGACTTATTGTCGATACAGGTGCTCAGGTTTCGCTGCTAAAAAAATCTGTCTTAAGAGATAATGTAGAAATAAGACGTAGGAATAAACTAAAAATAAAAACAATTAACAGCCACAGTTCATCAATTGGTTCAGTTAGTGGCATGATTGAACTTGATGAGTCACTTCCATGTGAATTTCATATCGTGGACGATGATCATCAAATTTCAGGGGACGGTATTTTGGGAAATGATTTTATAGGTGCAGGGAACTAACTTCACGGGCACTACCTTCACACGGGAATCAACTTCACCACTGGTGGGAACTAATTTCACTTTTTTTTTTACTAAAACGAAATACAATTTTTAAATAAAACAAGTTAAAAAAAAAACAAAATGTTTGCAAAGATTAACTTTAGTTTAAGTTAAAAATTTGCGCGAATTTTAAAGTATAACTAAAGTCAAACATTAGTTGCAAAAATAACTAAAACAAAATGTTTGCAAAGATCAACTTTAGTTTTAGTTAAACATTCGCGCAAATTTTTAACTAAAACTAAAGTTAATCTTTGCAAACATTTAACTGCTAATGCAGTTTCAGTGCATTCTATAATACCATAATTTCTTTGAAAATATGAATAATGCATAAGTATTTCTTTAATAGGTCTATCCCTTTTTGTAAAAACTTTTGCTTATAAATTATAATAAATTGCTTAAATCCGTAAATTTTTCGAAAGTTTTTTTCTCTTGAGATTTTCCAATTTTGGATAGGAATTTATTTCACACGATTTTTTGGTGAAATTAATTCCCACTTTCGGTGGGAAGTTAATTTCCATGTGAAGGTAGTGCCCGTGAAGTTAGTTCCCTGCACCGATTTTATATTCCAGCATCCAGCATTGTAATATAGAAGGCAAAGCGAAACGCTTAAAGTTCCTTCGAACGGAACAAAATACAGAGTGTTACTTTGTGCCTTTTCAATGTGGGGATTTAAAAGAGACAAATTCTTGGTGGAATAACTAAGGAAGTTGGAACGTTTTCTTTTCTTGAGGAATACTCGAAAGTCCCTCTGCCAATCAGCCTAGGTAAAGCCCAAAAAGCTGAAATTTTGCAGACTAAATTACCTCCACGAACTGAAATAGTACTTCCCATCAGATTAAATAGCAGAAATGCTCTGTTTTTCTCGTGAACTCCATGAAGGCGTTTATCTTGGGAACTGTATTATAAGCAGTACGAACGGCAAAGCGGCTGTAAGTGTGCTAAATACCAATTACTATGAAGTCCAACTTCAAAGTCAGTTTGTTGATTGTGAAATTCTGGATAACTATGAAATCCAACCTTTAAACAAAAAAATAAAATACAGATTATCTGTAGACAATAAAAATGTTTTAAAAGACGTACACAAAATTTTTTTGATTCAAGGAGAAAAAGAAAATTGTGTTCACAAACACAAGATAGAGAGAGTAAAAAAAATTTTGAAAATGTTAAACATGGGTTGTTATGAAAATAATGAAGAAAAAGATAAACTGTTTGACTTACTCTACGAATATGAGGATATTTTCTACCCTGATGGCAATAAGATGTCGTGTACAAAAAAAAATTGAACATAGAATTAAGACCTCACCATCGCAACCCCCAATAAACCAAAAAATGTATCGTCTGCCATATGTACACCGAGAAGTAATAGACAAACAAGTTTCACAAATGTTGAAACAAGGAGTAATCGAAAAAAGCAACTGTCCTTGGAATTCACCCCTTTTGCTAGGCCCCAAAAAATTGGGAGCTGATGGAGAGAAGCGATGGAGGGTCGTGGTTGACTATCGAAAACTGAATGAAGTCACAATAGGTGACGCCTTCCCACTGCCTAGAATAGAAGATAGTCTAGACCAGTTGGGTCATGCTCGATATTTCACTACATTAGACCTTGCAAGCGGCTATCATCAAATAAAGGTGAATGAAAAGGACAGAGAGAAAACTGCTTTTAGTACCCCTGGTGGACATTACCATTTCCAATGAATGCCATTTGGGCTAAAGGGGGCTCCTGCGACTTTCCAGAGATTAATGAATTTTGTTCTAACTGGAGAGTCTGGTCTTAAATCCTGGGTACATATGGATGATATATTAGTTTTCGCAAGTAATCTCAAATCTTACACTGAACGTTTAACCGATGTTTTTGATGACTTGCGCTTGCATAATTTAAAAATGCAACCAGAAAAATGTTGCTTCCTTCAAAAGGAAATCGTTTATTTAGGTCATAAATGCACGGTCGAAGGAGTTCAACCAGACCCTAACCGTGTCAGCTCTGTGAAAAACTTTTCTGTCCCTAGAACAGTCAAACAAGTTCAATCATTTGTAGGCTTTGCAAACTATTATCGCAAATTTATACGTAATTTTTCGGATAAAGCATCTCCTATCAACAAACTACTTAGAAAAAACGTTAAATTTAATTGGGATGCTTCCTGCCAAGATGCTTTTGAACGTTTAAAATCCTCACTAACGACCCCACCTATCTTAATTTATCCTGATTTCAATAAAAAATTTATCCTAACGACAGATGCTAGCAACAACGCCTTGGGGGCAGTTTTGTCACAAGGAGAACTTGAAGAGGAACAACCAATAGCATACGCAAGTCGATCACTGAATAGTGCAAAAAAACGGTATTCAACGACAGAAAAAGAGCTCCTTGCTATTGTGTGGGCTGTGAAAAACTTTAGGTGTTATCTATACGGTCGACATTTTATAGTTTATTCTGATCACAAACCATTGCGAGGCCTAGTTAATATAAAAGACCCTACTAGTAGAATACTCCGTTTTAGGCATAAACTATCAGAGTATGACTTTGCAATTAAATATAAAAAAGGAAAAGATAATGCTTGTGCTGATGCTTTAAGTAGAATTCTTTTAGAACCTTTACCTGCCACTGTTGATTCTGTCTCATGTTTATTAGTTACTCGGTCAATGACAAAGAAAAAAGAAAATAGCCTAGATGTTACACTAGGCGATAAGAACGACTCATACGTTCAAACCAAAGTACAAGATTGTAGCAATAAGAAACCCTCTATAATTACATCAAAAGTAAAATTACTCTCTGATCCAGACGAAATGAAAACGATTCAAAGAGATTATCACGATCTACCTTTGGGAGGTCATCAAGGTATGTACAAAACCTTCAAAAGCATACAAAAAGAATTCAGAGGGATGGAATGCTCAAAGACATCGAGAGATACATCAGGAAATGTACAAAGTGTCAGACAAATAAAATAGGAAGAGAACACAAAATGCCGATGGAGATTTCAAATACTCCTTACAAACCATTTGAAAAGACTTATATGGATATGGTCGGACCATTACCAATCACCGAAAGAGGGAACAAGTACATACTTACCTTTGAAGATGATCTAACAAAGTTTATGGATGTGGTACCAATACCTGACATGGAAGCAAAAACTGTTGCTGTAGCTTTTTTTGAAGAAATAATTAGCAGGTATTTAATACCAAAAGTTCTCGTTACCGACAATGGCTCTAATTTTACTTCTCAATTGTTCAGAGAAGTGTGTAAGCTTTTGAAAGTAAAAAAAAGTAGAAACTACTTCTTATCACCCGCAATCCAACGGTTCACTTGAAAGATCACATAGACCTTTAGTTGATTATCTAAGAACGTTTGTGGATCACAATCCATCTTCATGGGATAATCATTTATGGGCCGCAATGTTTGTGAGAAATAACTGTGTACAAAAATATCTCCTTCTGAATGTCTTTTTGGTTTCAATGCAACAGTAACAGTACCCAATAATTTAAGTAGAGAACCACAACCCTTGTACAATCATGAAAATTATTTTTATGTTTTAAGAAATAATCTCCAAAAGGCGCACAAAATAGCTAGAGAAAACTTAATAGCTAGTAAAATGTCGTCAAAGAAGTATTATGACGCAAAAACTCGTCCAATCAGTTTTCATGTGGGGGATAAGGTTTTACTGAGAAACGCCGCAAGGATTAACAAGTTTTCTTCCTATTGGCAGGGACCCTATCCAATTGAAGCTATAAATAGCAAAGTCAACGCGACACTTATAATAGGCAAACGAAAACGCCTTTTTCATTTTAACCGGTTGAAACTTTTCCATGAAGGCTGATTGAACCAGCTTTTACAGATTTCTCCAGGAAATATCGACCAACCAAATTGAAAACTTTTAATAAAACTAGTACCTTCTTACAATTAAAGATTTTTTATATTAACTTTTTTACGAATCAATCTTGTACAACAACAAAATAAAAAAAAATGCAATTAAATCAAATAACATAAATTTGTAAAATTTTAAAATTAAAACTAAAAGCCATGATTTAAAAATATAATAATCAATATCCTTGTGCAAAACTACTTATGAAAATTAATGCAGTTAAGCTAGAAGTAAGAAAAGAAAACAACAACTTTTTAATGGGACTCATCAATCATCCGAACAAAATAATATCATTTTTAAGAATAATATCGTTCCGTTAAGATTTATAAGATTTATTTAATTATAATTTAATTTTTATTATGACTTCATGATGTTCATTTATTAATACTCTACAAAAAAAAAAAGATAAAAAGAAATATGAAGCATACAATGTTTAATTATTATAAAAAATATAAATAAAAAAAAAATCTAGCTTTAAGAATTATAAAAAAAAAATGTATCATGAATACCTCTCACCCATCAAATTTTTGTAAGGGGGGAGGAAATGTTAAGTTTCAAAATGCTTAGTCTTAGAATTATATTAATCAGGTCAAACGAATGTAGTTTGTGCTGTTAACCGAGCCAGGTTAATTAAGCTGAATTGCACAGAGTGCATTGGTTTGGCTTGCTTTGAAAATATTGAATAAAAATGAGTGCGATTTGACCAAGCAAAGGTGACGGTTGTTTTTATTAATTCAGTTCTCAGTTCGGTGCATTAAATAAAAAGTTCTAAAAATAAACACTTAACAAGTGACTTAGCCTTTTGAGACTTAACACCAGAACTGTTTACTAGTTTCTTGAAGCGTTATTGTGTTAATCATGTTCGCACTGCTTTTTATTCACCTCAAGCAAACGCTTCTGAAAGGGTGAACCAATCTGTTCTGTCGAAATTTCGATCCTACCTCGGTAGTGATCAGAAACATTGGGATCAACATGTAACTGTGAACTGTTGTGCACGATGCAATAAATGGTCAACATCTACGCTGTCTTTGGAACTCCCATGATCCAACACGCAAAGACGTATGATCTCTTGAGAAATTCAAATCTAGTCAAAGAGTCAAGAATCGAGGTTCTTAACAAAGAAGATCGATTAGAACTCATTCGAACTAAGATTTTCAAAAATATAAAAATTGCACACGAAAGAAGTAAAAAGGTATATAATATCAGAAGTAGAGATGTGCAATATAAAACAGGACAGGTAGTTTTCCGCAGAAACTTCAAAGAAAGTAGCAAGGCGGAAAACTATAACGCAAAACTAGGAACAAAATTCATAAAATCAATAATTTTGAAACCTGTTGCTGATTCCCTCTACATGGTAGGCAACCTAAACGGTGAGAAGGTAGGAACCTTCAACGCAAAAGACCTACATGTCTAATTTTTGTGTTGAAATGTGACGCATTCAGATGATGTTGCTTTCGACAAACTGTGATATTAGATTAGTGTATTAAATGTTAGGCTAGTTAGTGTATACTAGGTATTATTTGTAATCACAGTTTGTGTATTTGTATTATAGTTTTATATTATTATGTATATATTATTTATCTTATTTTATCTGTAATATTTGTATTTTTAGTTTAAGTATAGTTTATCTATTAACATTTATTTATCTGTGATATTTTTATCTTCAGTTTAAGCATAGTTTATATATTTATATATTTATCATCTGATATTTTTGATGAGTCAAGAGTACCTGATTTAGTTTAAGTATAGTTTATTTATTTACCTTCCTTTATCTTTGATATTTATCTTCAGTTTAAGAATAGTTTATTTATTTACTTTCAGTTATCTGTGATATTTTAACTTAGATTAAGGCAAGCATATTTATTTATTTACTTTTCTTTATCTGTGATACGTTTAACTTAGTTAAGTTTAGTTTATTTATTAATTTTATGTTATGTGTTAAATTTTGTTTAAGTATTTTTGTGTTAGTCAAGGTGTATATCTACTCCTACCTTCCTCACATTTATGTCCGCAAGGTATGTAAAAGATAAACAGTGCAATAATAAAGACGAAAAGTACCTTTCATCTACACACTGCGCAATACTCAGCAATAGAGCATGAGAAAAATATCAGGTTGTGGGCTAAGGCACACGTACAGCCACTCGTACCACAAAATAGAACAAGGCAACGCTAGCTTTAAAAGTCCACTTTGTTTTTACGTCGAAAGTGACCTCACGGCCACTACGCCACTTCCACCGAGCCTGTAATGCGGCTTTTCAAAGCAAGCTTACCTGGTTTGCTGTTCTCATAGGCTTGTCGCTTGATGATTGCAGCGAAGCACGTGGAAAAGAAAAAAAAAACACCGCAGTCCTTTTTTGTTTTCTCCTTTTTTTTGATCAGTGCAAAAGAGAAACTTCACTGAGCTCTTCAAAATTAATTATTACCTGTCTAAAAAAGAAACAGTGAATTTAAAAATTAAAAAAAAATTGTTAAATATTGAATTTTTATTTTTTTTTGTGTAAAAAATAAAGTTCTCCATTTTTTTTAAGCTCTTATTATTTTTAATTAGTACTTTTTTTTTATTGAATAAGTGAAAGTGGTTTTCGTGCTGAATTTAAATAATCTAATTTTTGAAGAAACTACATACAGCAACATTATAAACAGTCAACACTGTGAAACTGCACCAGTTCTTCGACGTGCTGCCGGCAGGACACCGAGGGACCAGAAAAACTTTAAGTCCTAAAGCCCGTATGATACTACGTTTTTTCTCTATTTTTCACCATTAAAAAAGAAACAAGAGGGAGTTAAACTTTCGTTACCTGAATTCTCTATAAGTGTGAGTGTATACTCACTAGTCTTATTAATGGAAAATTATCAAAAAAAGTCCATTAAAAATGTAACCCGAACTACATTTTTAATGAACTCGTCTCTTTTTTTTTAAACTTCTTCGTTAAAGCGTGTTCAGACAAATCTTTTTGACGTAAAGGTCTGTGACATCTATCAAAATGTTGTCAATTATCATTGAGGATTCAGTTTTCAATAGAAATGGATTCAAATCTTGTTTTGTGTGCTGTAAATTTAAATTTAATAAACATAGCAGCAGTATTGGAAATATTAAAAGAAAAACAAAAGCCAAAAAAGAAAACCTCTGCACTGTGGCTGCTACGTTGGGAAGATGAAGGTATTTATATATATATATAAGCAGTGACGTCTGGCACCTGATGGAACTGGGTAGACAGTTACTCAAATTGGTTGATCTCTTTGCAACTTGAGCACTCACATACATCTTTTGGTTTAAAGCCGTCTCACCACGTCAAGGTAGATGCACTCAAGAAGGTTTTTTTTTCAATTATTATTATTTTTTTTTTTTATTTTTTTTTTTTGAATTTTTTTTTTTTTTGATTTTTTTTTTTTGCTTTTTGGCTTACATTGTTTTATTTAAGTTTTTCATTTTTATTTTTTGAGTTTTAATTTTTGAAATTTGTATTTAGTAGGTAGTCGTCTTTCTGTTTTTTATGTTAGTTAAACTTGCTTGTATATGAGTTCAATGCGCCTGTTCTTTTGTTTGGCAAAAATGTCGACGACTTTGTTTTTGAATTCCTTTGAATTCATAAGATTTTTTAAAAGTTCTTTTTCTATCGACAGAAGAGCTAAGTTTAAAAGTCTCGAATCGGCCATTCTATTCCTAGAATAAGTTTTTATTCGTTTAAATGCACTCATTGATCTTTCGCTAGATGCTGTAGAAACCGGAATTGTCAAAAATGGTTCAAGCAAAGTGAATGTCTCTGAATATACTTTTTCAAGGCTATTTTCAACTAAGTAATCTAACAAGGTTAGGGGTTTCAAATGGTTTGATTCATCAGAATAAATTATTTGGAGCTCATTTTTTAATTTGTCTGTATCGAAATAGCTTTTATATTTTCTAATGAGCATTTGATAAGGCTTATTGGGGATTTTTTTGTCATAGGCAGTAAATCTGTCCTGATCTAATAGCTCAACGAATGCTATTTCTTTTAGGTCACCAAACCTAAGTTCTAGCTGTACTATTATGCAATCTAAGATTTCAAAGGCCATCCTAGACACAACTTCGTTTTGTGACCTCGCGGATCTGGTTCCATATGAGTCATCTTCTTCCAACTCCTTTAATATTTCGTTTGTTTCAAATTGCATTCAGCTACTGTATCTTCGGTTCTTAATCTTTTTATATTGTCAATTATGCCATTAACTTCAGTCATGCAAACAGCTATGTTGGATGTAATTTTATTCTGAAGTACATTAAACAAGTGATCAATAAAAGTAAAATTTTTTGAATACAGACACAAGTAGAAAATAAATTTAAAATCGTGAATAATGCGCTGTAGTCCTAATGCCGCATTGATAGTTTCACTATCAAAACGATCATTTTTTAAAATAAATGTAAAGGCTTTAGACAGAAGAACAATGTGAGCTTTTATAGTGTGCACAGCCCTAGAATGGTAATTCCATCTTGTTTCAGATGGGTGAGGCAAAGAAAAGCCTTCATCTCTGAGCACACTCGTTCTTGAAGTGGAGCGGGCAAAAAAAGAATGAAATGCAGTCAAATTGCATATAAATAATTTAACATCCTTTGTATGCTTTGAACCAAACAGCAGGACTAGATTCAGTTGATGTGCCCAACAATGGACAAATATTGTATTGGGACATATTTCCTTGATGAGAGCCTGAACTAGTCCCTTGTGCCCAGCCATTACACATATATCATATGTTTGGCTGATTAGTTTATCTTTGATTTTTCTTTTTTCAAGAACACATTCAATGACTTTTGCTATACCCTTAGCTGTTTTGTCCTTTGAAACATTAAAGAACCCTGAAAATCGTTCAAGAACTTTATCAACTTTGACGAATCTTAAAATGACGCAAAGTTCGCGACATCACGACACGTCTGTGGTTTCATCTGCCTGGATTAAAATGAATCGGCATGAATCCAATTCAGCCTGGATATAATCGCTTACACCCACTGTTAGCGATTCAATCAAATCGTTTTGAATAGCATTTGATGTGCCTTTAAATAACGATGCAGATTCAAGATTGTCTTTTATTATACTTTCACCGTTGGACAAAAGTTCTAGGAGTTCTAAATAATTCCCTCTGTTTTGAGACCCCATATTCTCTTCATTTCCCCTAAAGGCGAGTTCTTGCCTAGCCAAAAAACTAACAACATCTTATAGCCTAAAAACAATAGCACGATTTTTATCAACCTGCAGGTTATGCTGAATTGCAGAAAATTTACACGCCCTAATTAGCTCATGGTCAATTCGAACCGTACCTAAAATTTTTATATTTTCGGCGTTGACAATGTGAGACTTTGAACTTTCGTGTTTTTTTTTTTTTTTGCTTTGGCCTTAAAATTTTTGACGGAATTTAAACCATCTTTCCCAAATGGACAATCCTGCCCAAACAAGAAACATGAATAGCAAAACACTTTGTTTAAAATTTTGCTTTTTTGAAGCCAATCATATTTCGTGTACCATTTTTGTTGGAATTTTCTTACGAATTTTCCATCGTTCTCGGATAAATCGAGAACTGGCTTCTGAATTTTGTTTTTTATAATTATTTTGTCTTCAATTGATAAAATTGAAAATTTAGTATCTTTATTGTTTAAAAAGTACTCGAAAATATCAATATCGCCTGAAAAATCCATTCTACATAAATGAATGCGTTAACTTGCAAAATTACGCAAACTCACATGCGCAACATTAACCTTCTCTTACAGGGTTCCGTATGAGAATGAGAATGAGAATGAAAATTGAAAATTCTCATTCTCAAATCTCAACCACTAGACGCCAGAAGCCAGAACCAGATTCCAGTCCAGATCCACTAGCTATATAAAACAAACAAAAAAAAACCACCACTGAAAATACATATTTTTCCTCTTTTCTTTTTTTGATATTCTGTGTGTCGCCTGTCGCTGTTGTTGTCGCTGTGGCTCGTTCGGCAAACTTTGAACTAAGAATAAGCTTAATAACAACCGAGCGATTAGACAGATTCAATTCTGTCTATGCGCTCGATAGAAATAACATTATAGGTAAGTATGGTATGCTGTGTATAGCCCCTTCCCCTTCTTTTCTCTTCATCATCAATCTTCACACAGTTTGGTTAAAGCACGAAGACTCAGTCTTCGGGTTGTTCGTCATACTTCGTGTTCTTGTATCGTTGCTCTTATTTCGTATAGGAGGTGTAGCCATGGACCTATTATATATGGACTGCTAGTCTAATGTCAGCTTCATACAACAATTGTCAAAAAAAT